>CAHIKZ030000935.1:2640000-2715000 GCA_903632075.3 Acanthosepion pharaonis
AAATTCATCGACATAGAATGGTTCTCGTTTTAAATATTATTAGCCATTAAGATCATTTGCTGGCTAAATACATAGAATACTGGTTGTCATGGATACTTTGTCGTTTGAATTAATCTCAATTCAAAATAACAATGTCATCTCATTTTAATAGCTATATTTACCAAAATTACACATAATATATATTTATTAAATGAAATAGACATCCTCCAGAAGGCTTCAGAATCTCTTGCATCTCTTCTGGACGGTCTCCTCTTTTACTTTGTTGAATGCTGCCATAATCCTTGACTTCAGTTTACCTTTGGTGTTACAAGGAGCTTAGTTAATCTCTCGTTCATCTGCGCCCCACGCCTAATAAAAAGAAGTGGCAGTGCATTCTGGAGAGTTAGGTGAACAGAGATGAAGTCGCAGAAATTGTCTGACAGCCATGACTGGGTTTTCCTGCTTTTGAGATATTGTGCAGGGCCGTTTTGCCTGATATATTGTCTTCCAGCCGCCACCCACGTGACTCAAGGCAAAACTACGTCCTCAAGTTATTTGATGTAGTACTCCATGTTACGTCACAGTCCCTGTGTTTAGATGACTTGTGGCATAAATTCACAATCAGTAGTGATCGCTCCAAATATAATGATGCTGTCTGGCGATACCATCCATCTCTTTGCGAATGCACTGTATTGTGCTAGGATTGTCAGTAAAACGCTCTGAAATTTTCGCATTGGAACTTCCGACGCTAATACCAAGCAGAATATATATATATATATATATATATATATATATATATATATATATATATATATATATATATATATATATATATATATATATATATATATATATATATGTATGGGGTATTGATGTCAAAACTAGGTTAAATGTTTTTAAATATTAATGTAGACTCCGAGGTCAACGGCGACAGACTGTTACACACATAAATGCAATATCACTCTGAGCTGAACAATGAATAAACGTGTATTAGCCAGCGGTAATATTTATATTAATCACGAACAAAATGCCATCAGTATGTAGACGGGTTCATGGCAAGAATCTTTCAAATTTGCTTCTCCTCTCTCCATGGAAGAGTACATCAGTACTCAAAATTATGTTGTGCCAAAATCTACATTCGCTAACTTGGCGTCAGTTGGATTTATGCGACTAGGATATTCAAAATGAATGTTCCTTAAATGAACTCGACATATTGATTGATATTTTACTCTTTAAGCGATCATCAAATATTGTTTAAGGTGTGGAAAGTAAAGATCCCGTCGTCAAACACAATCTCAACAAGTTATATAGAGTCTTATGACCATTTGAAAGTCGTTATTTTCCTATTTAGCATGATATCTAATGTGTTATTAAAATCAGCTTCAGAAGTGAAAGCTATTGTGCCTTCAGTGCTATTACATTTATGCACAAGTCCAGGTAAAAATTAAGTAATGTGTATACATTATGTATATAATCTATGTATATAAACTAAGAATAATTACATAGTAAAATAATTTTTAAAAGATCACTTTCTAAAAAAAAACAATAGATAAAAATATTTTTTTAATAAAAAATATTGTCGAAGTTGAAAAAAAATTAGGAATTTCTCATTGGTCATGTCATTCTATAACATAGGTCACTTACTTTCTCATTTTGATTGTCTGCTCCTTTAAAAAATAAATATTAAGTGTGGAAATTTTCTCAGGCACTCATTATCTCCTCATTTGAATTCCTTTATCAAAATTGTTATAAAATGCAGTATATGGTCATAAGTTCAATGATATAAGGTTAAATCTGATTAAGGAAATCACTCAAGAAACTACATACCGGCATTTTTGATGTGAATGATGAAATGAAGTAAAAAATTTGAAGTTGCATGAAGTAGACAAGGAGGATTGTTCAGCTGATTTCGAATAATAATGAAATCTGAGTTAAATTAAAAAATAAAAAAAAGGTTAATAGCCTAATTGTTATCCCAATTGTAATTCATTGTTTCACATATTTGACATTAAAGGAACTCAAGCAAATTGAGACAAATATTCGCAAATGAGAAGCAATTGTATTGACAAACATAAGGCAGTCGGTGACCATCCTTATCTCCCAAGATCATAAAGACATGAAAAATTGTCTTACACAATGTCAACACTAGAACTCTATATTAAACTTGATTTATTCAAGTTTGCATGTTGTAACTTATAAAATCAAAAACTAAAAATCTGGAGCAAGACAAATTTAAAAGCTGTGTTCTATATTAACAAAGCTCATAAATAAGGAAGGGTATTCCGATTCAATCTAGAAATAGATAAAACAGTCGCTAAACAAGCAAGAAAACGGAACAATAAGCAAAAGATCTCTTCCAAAACAGATAGAAGCAAGCAAATACTACAGGCCTCTAAATAGCAAGTTCCTTATAGAAAAAACGGTGTTATAGATCAGTTCGCAAATCACCAGTGGTTAAAGGCTTCAGAATTTAGCTGTATCACTAAAGCGTTTAATCTCGTTACGTCTCGAAGATCGGGCTTACTCGCAACAATCAAGCTAATATTTTGCATAATATTACGGACACAAAATTAAGTCTCTGTAACAAATCTATTGAAAATATTGACCACGTTATCTCTGGGTGAAAAATATTCGCCCGAAATAAGTGCAAAAAACGTCATTACCGGGTAAAAACTTAAAAATCTCTAATTACTACGGGATAAAAACAGCTAAAACCTTGTGTACACATCATCTTGAATCTATAGTTGAGAGAATAGATGTTAACATGCAATGGGATTTATCTATCAGCACATGTCGAACAATAAAAGCAAATCACCCAGACTGTATTGTTACAGACAGGACAGAAAAGGTTTTCACACGTACTGACACGAGCGAATCAGGTGATAAAAAAACATCTATGCGAATGTCTTTGAAATTTAAGAAAACAAAACGAACCGAGGATGAAAACAGAAAAAAAAATTAGTACATGAAATATTGAACAGTCCCTTTTGTGGTTGGAGAATTTGGGTCTTACAAGTAAGCAACTGAAGGAAAAATTGACTTAAAACCTAGTGTGTTATTTATCCAGTAAATCCCAAGCCTAATTCTAACAAGTATAACCAACATCCTGCGAAGAGTTTTGTCATTTAAACTTTGTGTTAATTTCTGAATTTTGGTAAATTTAGGGGAAACAGTAAAAAGGTATACACTTTATTTACACTAGGACATTGGTTATGAGCATGTAAATGCTTATGTAAAGAACATTAGTGAAATAATATTATTAATAATAATAATAATCAAAAGTATTCGCCTGGTCATCTTTATTAGAGACCGTAAAAATAACAATGCCTCCTTATTGTTATGTTTGTCCTTGCAAACTGCAATGCATCTTTGAAGATCGTCAAAAAGCTATCAAAATACAAGACCTTGAAATCGAAATCTTAATTTATGTTGCATATGGGAACATCAACAATCCTTGTTGTAGTTGGAGCCCTGGTATTGGTTGGAAAAGATTCATTGAACTCATATAGACTCATTGAAGGGATTCCTGGAAGCCATGCCTTAAAGAAATACAAAAAAATATAAATATTCTCACACAGCCCACACCTTACTAAGGGTTTCATTTATGTAAAATATGTGTTGTTGTTATTTTATGTTTTATTTGGTCAGTGGAAAATAACGTGATGCCATTTCTGACATTAGAAAGAAATGTGTATAACCAAAAATTCATAGGAAATAATAATAATAATAATAATAATAATAATAATAATAATAATAATAATAATATAACGTATTCATAAATTTCAATGGATTTATCAAGTTTCTGAACATGATGTGCATTTCGAAGTGAAACTCTTAATTCAGTCGACCAGATACTTTAGTATTTGAGCAGCAATCTATCTTCTATACAAATTTTGTTAAATCCGACTGACTGGATACTGCGATTGAAAGTTTTATTCAATTTTTTATCATTCGAGTAAGGATTTATTTCTGAGGATAACGTGAGTAAAAACTGTACAAATGTTCTCTATATCCGAGCGCTTTCCTTTATTCTATACACTATTATCAACTATTTTATTAAAGGCAGGAAGCAGCCGGGCAGGCAACACCTGGGCGCGAGAGAGAGGCAGGCTTCTGGGGTCGCGAGAAAGCCGGGGGTGGGTAGCGGCCACTTCTTACATTTATTCATAAAGATTATTATAAACGTTAACTTATACCACAACAACATATTTTAATTCATAATATTTATCTTTAAACATGCAAATTTGATATAAATCATTTACTTTATTACTTCATTGTAGAAATTTTCTTCGATATATTTCTATTCAGTATCACAGAATCTATCCTCTTTGTTCACAAAATTAAAACAGTTACCAGGTTGTATATAGAAACAAAAATAAAGACAATAGGTCGAAGCAATAAAACCCTGAAAGAATTGTCTATCCTTAAAATTTGAAGATCAATGTATGAATTCAAGTAGTGTGTATATATTTATCATCACTGTTTTGATACACACTCTAAATACGGTTTGCCGCAATTCTTTTCTAGAATTTACCATTTTCTTTAAGAATCATTCAATCAATAAACTCTTTATTTTCTGAAAATGTTCCTCATATATCTCACATAAGTGAATTATTTATTTAATTTCTTTTATTTTGTCCGCAAATAGGCTGCACATTTCTATACACGTATTCACATACATTCTTAAACAAAGGTCTTGAAATATATATATATATATATATATATATATATATATATATATATATATATATATATACATGCACACACACTTTGGATCTTTGAATTATAGCTGTAGTATGTCGACAAATAAATTTACACAAAATGGCCGCTATCGCTTTTTAAAATCTTTTGATCTACTTCCAAATAGTGAGTCATTGAAATTTCTCCTGTAGAATGTTTCAACTGTGGAAGATAACGTTCTGCTGAAAAAAATGGTTCCAATGTCCACATCCCAAGTTGCGAAACATAACTGGTATGTTATATTTACCATGTTCGATATACATGGCAAGGGGTCAGAAAATACTAGAACATTATTTTGCTTCAATATTTCCAAGTGGTAAACTTATATAAATATTCTAAATAGTCATTTTCAAATCAATAAGTGGTACATGATACATTATTTCTGTCAATAAACATGTCCAGACATCAGGGAACATATCAATTTGATCAAGATGGAAGTATTGATTCATTTATTAAAATATAATCTGAAAAACCTAATCGAAATTGTTAATGGGTCAAGATATTCATTATCAACATTTGAAAATTTATTAATGTTTAGCAACTACAATCGAAGGTTTTTGAATGAGATTGTCATTCAAATTATTCAAAACTTCATTGGAAAGTTTCTCAATGTCAGAGAGGTTTAATGGAAAAGTTATCTTTATCTAAAGACTCAAAATACTTGAAACAATACAGAGATAATCTAAGCGAAACGTTAAAGTGCAATAAATCACTGACCAAACTGAATTTCTATTTTTTCTAATACCACTGATTGCTTTCTCGTAAAAAAATTTAGATGTTTCTGACAAAATATATCAGGTATTTAGTTCAGATGATTATATCGCAAGATTTCACAAATTTCAAGATATGGGTACATTTTTGTCTCTTAAAATTTATAATGAAACAAACCCATTTTTCCCTTAGTTGTAACAAAATATCCCAAGAATATTTCACGGTGTCTAGTGATGTTTTACCGTCTGGCCCGAAACAAGAAACTGGGGGATTTTCCTGGGTATTATTTGCTTTAATGATTTTATTTGATAAGTAAATTCAGAATACAGAAGGATGATTGCTTATTTTAAAGTATAATTAAGGAAGAACTAAGTAATCTTATTTTTCGTCTAGCTCTCAGTTTAGAAGAGAAATGATTATTCAATACTACAATTTTTTTAAATTGTATGAAACACTTTGTCATTTTATTCATTTTAATGACATGTTATTATGACCCTTTCCAATCATTCATATGTTATTAAAATCGTCATTTAATATTCGGCAAGACATTCCTCTTACTTTTTATAATATACCATATTTTCTCTACTTAAAATGTACTTAATTACTACTCATAATTCAGAAATAAAAAATATATATATAATATTTAGAAATCGATAGATATGTATGTAGTGACAAACAAAAAGATAATCATATTTAGTGCTACATCATGCTTCATATTTTAACTTGTTAATATTTTGATTTAAATGTTTTTTCTTTTTAACTGGCCTAAATTAAATCTACATCCTCGATATAGTTTTCATTGAACCAGCTTATAACATGGAAATCAAAATTTACTTTGCTTCCGACAAATTTTAATTCATCTGCAAAGTATCCCCGTAACCTAGTTTTTCCACAAGTTTTAAGATAATTTCGTGATAATATTCAACTTAAAGTTTAGATAATATGGACGAAAGGATAGAACGTATATCTTTTTCGTAACATAACAAAATAGAATATAAATTTGCTATTTGAGGTATTATCATTACTTATAAGGCAAAGGATGATTTTGTAATATGATTTTATTACGCTATTCTCTATTAAAATCATCCTTTGCAGGCAGAGTTTCTGTGAACCGTCCCCGGAGCAAATGAAGTTATGGTTCATTGATTATTTTCAATTAGATCAATGCATCGTTGAGAGTTATAACCTCATCAAAGGTATATATGGGAGTGAGCACGTTAATTTCCGAACATGAGGAATTAGCCTATGAAGACTCTTGCAAGTAAATGGAAATAAAATATTATGATTGCTATACCCCAGTCTTTGAAGAGATTTGACACGAGAATTATTACTTGCGAGAATGTAAGTCAATCATTTCTTTAGATGTTTCAAATTTCTGGCAGATTTATTACAAATTATACGGTGAAAAACCGTGCTGCAAGGAAAATTATGGCCTTAGGGATGCACCTATGATAAAAGAGAAGATTCAAGATTACAAATGGAAGCAAAATGTAACATTTTCCAATGTAGAAATATTCTTTAAAAGAGGTGATTGCAAAAAAGCACGCGGCACTGGATCGGAATATATTCCCTTTAAAGTAACAGTCGTTATTAAGGCCTTTGATATTAATAACTTCTGATAGTTCGTATATATTTCCCACTTCATATAATGTTCAGCGATCGATTAGCATTATAATTGTGTTTAGAACAATCATATTTTAAAGCATTTAATTAACTGAAGAGATCACAAAAAGAATATATTAAAAAAAGAACGCAATCCGAAATTTCTGATTTCTCTAATGATTTCATAGGTACTTTGCCATGTGAACCAGAAGCGTTTTTATTTCAGAGGCCTCTTCTTGGGTGATCTCTGCTGTGGGATACAGAAAATGTGCCAGGCTCGAAAATTGGCTCCTTGTAAAAGACATCTCACATAGCAAAAAATATTTGAAAGAATATTGCCTGTTCAGTCATGTGTATCATATATATATATATATATATATATATATATATATATATATATATATATATATATATATATATATGTGTGTGTGTGTGTGTGTGTGTTTGTGTGTGTGTACATTATTTTAATATATTACATATAAAACCTATAAAAAAACCGCTAGACGAATGCAACCGTATTTCGATGCGAATCAGGCTTTAGTAAGTAACTGGTTAGTAGACAACTTATTCAAATTTGAAAAGTGGATACACTCTCTTTTCACGACAAAATTTCGAAAGCGAAATGTGTAAAAGAAGAAAGATACAAGATACGCCCTCTTTTCACAAGAAAAAAAGAAGAGATAATTGGTGGGTTTATTTCATTTATATTCAAATCAACCAATCGGAATAGCCCACGCTAAATTCAAAATAAGGGGTGAATCAAAAGTAGAAGCAGTCATACTTAAGAAGTCATGAGGCACAGATTTAGAATCGTAATCGATATCCAGCCTTCATATGACGATTCGGATGTAAATGGCTACAATATTATACATTATAGCATGTCTTTTCATATGAAAGATGAAACGTACTTTAACAAGATACTCGACAAACTACATTCACAGTGAGTTTACAATAAATCATTTTATACCTGGTAAATAAACAAGCACTTTATTAAACAAATGGAAAGTCTAGACAAATAGTTCCAACATAATTATCAAAAAGTATAGATCAAACAAAATAAATGGACATAGAGATCAAACAAAATTATTAAGCATAAAGATCTAACAAAATTATTTACACATATAATTATAACAAAATTAATTAAACATATACATCCAGAAAATTTATATATATATATATATATATATATATCATAAAAATAGAATGCAACTGTTAATTAAAAGATCTTAAAAGGTGTTAATGAAATAAATCTAGGTAAAATGTCAAAATGTCAGCCGAACGTAAATGCATCTATACTAAATATTGCTCGAAGGAGATTCGTAGAAATTTAGTGAAAAAAATATACTACATCGAAATTGATGTTACTACCAGAAAGACAACCATCATATGTGCAACAAATTTTAACAAAATTTAAGAAGCAATTTCAAAGCGTAGCAAGATAATAGATTTATCTGTATGGTATGTTTACAATCTACCGTTAATTCAAATATTTGATTTAATAAAGCATCCCTATTCAAACCCTATTAATCTGTATGTTTCCTGGAAACTAAGAAAACAAGGTTCATATAAGGATGTATATGTCCTTGCTAGTTTGAAAATTTTCCAACTCACCTTTCAATCCCCCAAAATATTTGAAAGTGAAGTATTATTTCTATAAGTGTTAATAGTAAAAGACGATACGTGTTGATTCAACCGGTTTTAAAATAATTCTTAGTACTACCAATATAGAACTTTTGAACCCTCGAATTTTCCATTGTAGAAATAGAGCAAGGATGTAAAAGAGATTCGATCAAACATATGTTTGAAAATGGGCATTGGTTAGGATTCCTGCATTTACATCGGTCTCTATCCTTAATAATATTTTCATTGCTACTTGCATTATGATTAAGATTATTAAATTGGTTTAAATTTCTATTGTTGTGCAACTTTACGATTCTCTCGAGATTAATGGTGCAAATATAACTTAGTTTTAATGCATTTATATTATATATTTTACTAACAGAGTGGCTTTTCGGAAAATGTTTATCGATCAATTCGAGAAACTTATGGCCTAACTTAGTACTAATTGTTTAAATGTGGATGTATATCAGATGATATTCCTATTTATATTTCGTTTCTTTCAATTACAGTCATCAGATTTTCTAAACTGAATTGCACTTATACACGCTATTCTGTAAAACTCTATTATACACAGTGTTATGTTTCTCAGACACATCTTTATCCGATGAGAGTTTGCTGATCTTATATACTACAGAGAAAGGAATATGTTGGATTACAGATGGAGGTTGTTTGGAGTTGCGGTGAATACGTGTTTGGTTGGTATTATTTTCATATAAGGCTGAAAATTGTCATTAAGATGATCAAAGTTACATAGAAAACATGTCTTTGTTTAATATTAGTACTTATTTTAATTCTTTAATTTTAATCTACTTTTTTTTTGCTCCATATGAATCTAAATTGTTTAGATCTTCAAAGATTCAAAAGCCATATAACTGAAAATAATGAGTCTGTGTCTTATCAAGTGATGATGTTGAAAATAAAATAAATGGTTTATTTTATTTTCAACATCATCACTTGACACAGAGTGTGTTGTAAAAAATGGCTATTTTTGTAGTGATTTTATAACATACTTATGTTATAATTTCTTTTTATAAAAAATAGTTATATATATATATATATATATATAGATAGATAGATAGATATAAAGATATAGATAGATATAGATATAGATATAATAAAATAGGCAGCATATGTTTTATATTACAAAGAGTTAATCATACCTTGAATCAATTAGCAATATTAATGATTTCGCCAATAATTGCATTAATATTGGTAATTGATTCAAGGTATGATTAACTCTTTGTAATATATATCTCTATCTATAAATGGTAGGATGTGTGGTGGAGTGGCTGTGCGTGGTTGTGTGCGTGTGTAACGAATGCACGACCGCAATTTTCGACGGAATGCACCAAAATTTACATGCACATGCTCCAAGTTAGCGGGAAGACCAAGACCGACTTTGCATTTCCCAACTCCCTTCGATAGTGGAATTAATCGATTTTTTCATTCTTCTACGGCAGTTTTCATGTAGTTTATGGCCGTTTTCTACTGGCCAGAGTGAGAGCCTATAGCTGGCTCCCACGAATCGGCAGGTAGATTCTATTAGCCAGCGTGAGAGTCAACAGCTGGCTTACACGAATGTTAACTAGCATGCACAAAAATCGATAGCTGCATTCGTCACAAGTGGGAAAAATTTAAATCTGCATGGCACTTTATTCCAGTTGGCTCATTCGCTAGATTAAACTCAACGTTGATTCTGATTCCGCATAACTGGGTTGGATGTGAAAAAGTATTTGTTGTTAACATTCTTTTTTCATTCGGTTTTTCCAGTTACGAGTCCTTTTTTTAAATCTGATCGTTTTGTGTTCATTTTGTTTAGTTCTTTTTTCGTAACAGATTTAATGTTTAGTATAGAGCTTAGAAAAAATTCGCAGTGTGAGATATGGAAGAAGTAAGGCATGTAGCAACATCAGCACGGCGAGGGCACTCCTTTAAAAGCAAGGAAGGGCAAAAATATTTTCAGTCAAATGATAGCGATTGCTGTATGTGTCGTACGATTTTTGAATCAAGCACGGGCAACGCCGGGCCATGCTGCTAATATATATATATATATATATATATATATATATATATATATATATATATATATATATATATATATATATGTATGTATGTATGTATGTATGTAGAATTGATGTAAATCCCCATACATTTTCATTTTTTCTTTTCAAGATAAATAATTATATCTCTCATATTTGAATAATTTTCTCTTGAACAATTATTTGCCTTCCGCAGTTCTTAGTTCTTGCTAATGAATGACCATTCTATTGGCGCCGTCAGTCTTTCTTAAGAATAAAAATTATTCGATTAGTTTATATGGCATCATTTACACAATTTGAAATGTTAAATCTGGAATATTCGTTATACCATATTAATGTGGTCTCGCCTTGAGAACCTCCTGGCGGTGTAATTGTTAGGAAGCTTGTTTCGCTAGAAAAATTACATCAAACTAGTGAGTTCGACCCTCACTGGGTGCTCTCGACTTTCGGGCGTGTGCCACATTTAAGCCTTAGATTTGTAAAACCACATTTAAATATGTCGTATTTTGACCGACTGTAAGTAAATTTCCCACAATTTTATTTATCTTAATCTTATTGTGTTATTCATCTCCGTCTGAATATTGGATATTGTTGATGCACCTACTTACCTCAGACGATCGCCGAAGACTTTGAAAATTTTATAAGAGTATCTGTTGTATTTATGAATTGATAGATATGCCAGCCAAGACATAAATGAATGTCGGCTGAAATGGATATGCAATTGATTTAGCTTTGAATTTTGTCACTGGATGTGACGACATATATTATATTTTATTACTGGTTGGCTAATAGCCATATCAAAAACTTATCTTAATAACGGATATTGTTGATGCACTTGCTTACCTCATACGGCCGCCGAAGACTTTTAAAATTTTATTCAGAATATGTTTTATCTAACTTAACTAGGCACGTAAGTCTTCAGCAATATATTTAAAATTAGCTGTTATTTTTCCGGCAATACATAATCAGTTAAATTAAGAATTATTTTTTTAGGGAAGGAGATTACTTTGCATTCAAAGAAAAAACAATACAATACTATTGAATTTCAGCATTGATAGATATGCCACATTAGACATAAATGAATGTGGTCTGAAATCGATATTCTATTGATTTTGTTTGAAATTTTGTCACTGGATGCGACGTCATGTATTACATTTTATTACTGGTTGGGTAATAGCCATATGAAAACCTTATCATCGGAATGCTGATGAGTAGAGCTCGCAAGAGAATTAGGCGGGAAGCAGGAAATAACAACACGGGTTCATTAAAGACACCGGTACAAAAATGCAATACGAATGCTCAAAATGATGTCAGAATGAGCAATACGTACGCAGAACGATGCAGAAATGTTTGACATCGTAGGTCGCAAAATCGGTTGGAACTGCTAGTTGCACACGTTATATCTAGAAAATATATTAGGACAATCCATAACATACTGGGAGCAAATCGCTTATATAGAGGTATAGAACTAATTCAGTAAATGTACAAACAATAAAAAAGGGTATAATACAGGAATGTATCGCCTCAACACTTTTTTTCAACCTAGACAATTAGGCCTTTCTGTAAAGAAGGAAATCTTCCCAGCATTCATTATTGGTGACAAAAATCTAAACAGTATATACTATGACAGAGTTAATAGTAGACACAAAAAGGAATCTACAATAATTCCTAGACGACAGTGAAGGAAAGAAGTGATTAACATTAATTACAACAAGACAGAATGTATGTTTATCAGGAAAAAGAAGAACACAATACGGATTTTAGAAACTGGAAAAAAAATCAAGTAGGAACAATAATTTAATTATCTGGGTTGTTTTTTAAAGGAGGCCGGATGAAAGATGAATAAAAAAAAATCTTTAGAAATAAAGTATATTGAAATGTTATGCAATATGGGTCCTCCTATCTGCTAGTGAATACTGTAGTAACTATTCACAGACAAAATAAACTTGAGATGAAAGAAATTTGGTTCTACAGAAAGATGTTGAGAATACCATGAACTAGACATACGTGCTACGACGAAGTTTAGCGTAAACGGAAAAAAGAACACTTCTACTTAACATCAGAATGATACCGTTGATAATCCTAAGGCAGATAATCAAGAAAGTGGAATAAGAAAATTTTTAACAGTCACAGGACAGAGTGCAGACAAGAGGGGCAGTCGATAACAACGCATGTGTAAAGTGATGAGAGATTAAGGTTTAGGAGAGATTACCAAGTGAAAACACTTAATAAGAGTTGCAAAGGACAGGAAATCATGGAGAAGAGATACGGCATATCGAATATTATTATTGGGTATTTATTATTTATTCTTTTGTCGTACCGAGTGACAAATTGATAATGCTTACCTTAGATAAATATCAAGCAGTTTTTCAAGTACAAATAATTTTGCCTTAAATATTATAGAAGCTCTTTCGTACATTCGACATATATGCTATTTATTATCGGTAAAACATGTATACAGTCTTTGAGACGTAATCCATCACAATCATATGTGTGTCACAATCTTATTAGTTGTCTCATCTTGAGGATTGGTGAATTTCTTTCCAAGTACATTATATCAAATCAAACAAACAATATTTAAACTCACACTAGGCTTGTTTGAGCAGTAATAAAAACAGAATTTTATCCCGCCAGCTGAATAATATGAAGAATTCACAAATCTGTGGTTGGAATTGTCTGAAGAAAGAAGTCCTTCAAAACAGCAAATGTTTTCATCTCTGTGATTGTCTCAAGATCTTAAACCAAATCCTTCCGAAAACTACCTTAACCTCAGAATTATTTGTCCCACAATAAGGAATTTTTGTTCGGCGGCGTTACACTATTCAATTCCTGGAGATGTAGCTTTAATACTTGTTTGGTGCTTCTAGTTTACAAAAACGTCTACCAAATATCAAATCCACACGACTTGAAGTTTTTAATTAACAGAAATATGTATGAAGATAGCAAATGCAACTCAATGAGTGACTCATTACATTATCATGATTTTGATTTCTCACACTGGAATTGTCTGAAGAGAGAAACAAAAGGCTTAGACTAAGGACTAGAAAGGTTTTAAACGACGATAACACTAAAAATTCAGTCATCTGAATGTCGAATATTTCCTTATAATGAATGTGTTAATCTCACGATTACAATTATCACGTTCCTCTAATCGTTTAGGCATACAGAAGAACTTGTCTGATTATTGGATATATGGCGGGTATCTGCTTTTATCCATTCTGCATTATTTGTATTAACTGCAAACGATCAACGTAGGTAAAGTAGCATTAATCTTCGTTATTTAGTAGACAAATATTCATAAATATGAAACAAAAATGACTTAATTCACATAACTGTAAACATCTTACTATCTTACATTATATTCCTTTATGAATGTACTGTTAAAAATTATTTTCCAACCAGAGATTAAAGATTCATATCTGTAGAAACTAAATAATTTACTTGATGTTATCGATATGAATATAAAAGTGAACTTGTAACTATATTTTATCATACTAATGATGCAAGCCTATCTTTTTTTTTTATTTTCTAATGAATCCGAGTCAAATTTTCAGATCAAACAGATTAGCAGTTCCATTTTAAATTTCAATAATCACGCGAATCCTTTGAAGAGACAATCATTCTGAGTGGTGCATGTGGTTCTCAGCATTCGTGTGCAGAAGTGCAATTGTCAAATTGTCTATTCCCATTTCGAAATATTCCTGCTTAATGACAGAAATCTTTCACTTTCATCAGTGAATTAATGCGCTTGATTTAAAACAAAATCAATATTTAAATTTTCGAATATTCATGCGTTTCTTGCGTTGTTTTCTACTTTCGGATTTTAGCATTTTTCACATCCAAATACATCTTTATATGTTTTTACTCTGTTGGTTAAGAAAACAGATTGCTCCAAGTAAATGTACTCGGTATAAGTCTTCCTGTTATGCTGAATATAATTAAAATCTGGAAAGAATGGGCTATCAGAAATTATTTCTCAGATGATTGCGTAGTATAGTAAAGAAATGGATAGGCTTTAGAGAAGATGGAAAGAAGAAGATCACTTATCATTAACATCATAAAGAGTCAATAGTAATTCCTAAGACAAATAATACGAAAGGAGTGCTTAGAATATTTAATACGTACAGGGCATATGGATGGCTCAAGTGAAAGAGGAAAAGTGCGTCAGTCGTTCACTTGTGAACCGACTGCTCGGTTGAACTCTGTTCCTACTGACGGGAGTAACCCGAAGGAGGCTACGCCGAAGGGCGGAGTCTCCTTCGGGGAGGTAAAACCGGCCCTGAACCCGTTTATCCGGGTTCAATGGGCATATTTTTGGCCGAGCCCACGGGCTCAGAATGCCCACCTTAAAAAGGCCTTGTGCCACATGACACCCTCGTGGGGGAGTGACTCAATATCGTGAAAGAGGAAACAAGGCATAACTAACGTGCTTCAGTAAATGGTTGTTGGAACGGAGATTCGGAGAGATAGCAAAAATGACATACATTACTAAGAGTTACAAAGAGCAATAAATTCTGTAGAGCCGTGATCCCTCATGTCCTGCAGAGCCACGGCACATAGAGCAAGAAATTCTTTAGTGTAGTATTAGAATATTCTCTCACATTCTCTAGGCTATAACTGTTGATTGTAAATTTATCTGCCTAGGATTAATACTGTAACACAGTTTTCTATTAGAAACAATATCCTTCTTCAATAAGTGACTGTTTATTTCCAACAGAAGGTACGTGTGACGTGTTTGTTGAAAGACGGAATTAAAGTGGAAACATAGAAGAGAAGAAACAAAGCGAGAGAAATCGAACATAAAACTTCTTAAATGTAAAATATGACGAAAACAAAAAAAAAAAGGTTAAGAAGCATGATATCTCGATTTGATTAATCAAACATTTGATTTTTTACAAGGTAAGAAGTTGTACGTAATATGTTCTCTTCCAGATCATAAGGCAATACTAACGTGAGGATGTTTGTAATTAGTAAGTTTTCAACATTTAAATGTTTACAATTTCATAAAAAACCTAGCGTATAGATTAACTGGTTCTGGAAGATTATGTACAAAACTTTGTACAGTCATGTTATTATTATTATTATTATTATTATTATTATTATTATTATTATTATTATTAATAATAATAATAATGATAATAATAATAACAACAACAACAACGATAACTATAATAATAATAATATTGTTATTAAATTACGAGAACGTAATGATAAGACACATGTAAATGTGAAAGCAACAGATTATCTAATCGCTGATTCCCCATACAGTTAAAAGTTAACTAATATTGATATATATATATATGTATGTGTGTGTATGTATTTGTGTATGCATATGACTTCAAAATTAATGATAGAGTATATTTCTCATGTGAGAATTGTTTATTTTGCATTATAATATGAAGTAACTGCAATATTAATATTTGAAGTAATAAACATTTCAGATTAAAATGAATCCATTATAAATTTAACACACACACACTAAATTACGATCACAGTTAGTTAAAAGAAATATTTGCCCGAATGTGAATATTACATTATCAGAGAAGTATTTTTTTCTCTTATGTAAGGTTGCACAAAAACAAGAAATGTTGGATGAAAAGAAAAAAAATGGGAATTGGTAAAAATAAAGCAAAAAAAAACAAAAAAAATCAGAGCAACATTCTGTTGTTTCGTTTTATTTTATTTTTTTTGTTTTTATGTAGTCTTTATTGCTTGATATTAATGTTTGTTAACTACTTATTTATAGAGAGGTTGTAGTTAGGAGATTATCCATACTCATACATTTCAAGCCCGTCTCTTTCGATGGAAAAGTTCTGACAGAAAAATCTTCGACGAATAACCTCCGTTTTTCCCAGTAAATTTTGCCTTCTTGCTAAATGTTGATTCATTATTCACGCGTCAGTGAAAAGGCGCCGCCGCGTTCTTCTTCTCCATTTTTTCCCGTTACTTTTGACCCGCCATTGGCTTTAACAAATATATCCAATAATATTACATCCTTTTCCTAGGATCTTTTCGACAATCTCGAGGTAGAGTTTAAGCGCTTCAGACCGGGATTGACAGCAGTATTCAAGGTACAGAAGAATTGTATATTTATAAAAGTTCAAGAGAGAATCAGATGCAATCTTCTTATGAACAAAACGTAACGATGGAATCAATTAAATTACTCCACATTATGTTAGTGGAAATCGTGAGAGCAAGAAAATTGCTATGTGTTGCTCTTCTGGAGGTTAGACCAATTCATTATGAAAATAATGCTTACATGGTTTCAATCGATAACATATAGCTGTTTCGTCTACGGGACTTTAAACTTTACAAGTCATTTCATGTCCCAGTTAACAGCTGATTGGAATTCATTTTTTTAGAGTAGCTGTCGTTTGACATTATCGCACATATAGAACTTACTATTAAAATACGAGTAAATAATTGTATCATCAACATTAATAAAAGCCTTAAAACTGATGATATAGTAAATGTCGTTAAAACAAAATTCAAAGTACATCTGTTATGCTGCTCTTAAAATATCTCGTGATTCTCAAAAACGTCAAAGATGTGTCTGCATTTTAATCGATTCAAACCAGGCATCTCTACTTCTATCAATTTCCCACCGAGATAACGCGGCTTCCCTCTTTCTTTTTTTTTCACAAATACGTTCAGGCCAATTGTTCTGATGAGTTGTTCTCTTTAGTGCCACGAGAGTATGAGTTTAATGGTACTCCTAGTTTAGGATCAAGTAATTACTATTTTACCGTTGAACTAACCATGTTCAGCCGCCAGTTCTATTCTTATAGTTTCTTCACACGTATTTCTCGACTGAGCAACTCACTTCCGGCTTTTTTTTTCACTATCACCTAAAATCTTCGAAGATGTATATGCAACGTCAATCGCCATCTCACGAATTACTGAATAACTTTCTTATGCGACCCTTTTCCTCACATCTCTCCAGTGAAGACTTCTAATTCTCTTACACTGTTACTCCTTACGATCTAATGACATTATCGAATTGCATGATTGAAATAGAAGTTCAAATGATCAGCTAATTTAGATATCACTAGGAATCTATTGCAAAATACCATTGTTGAGATTGAATGTGTAATATTCATAATACGTACGCGGTTATACACAATTCCAGGAATGTCGTTTGATATAAAAAAGTACCTTTTTTGGAATAGACTTAAATACTCCCAAATGTAAATCGACCTTTCAAATTTGAACTTCTTAAAACATCCATCGATTAAAATTCTTTAGTTAATTTCGTAAATCGATATTTACGTGGGCATAAGAAACGCGGTGAAACGAGTAAAGAACTTCTTTTGATCTTAAACGTGACAACTGAATAACAAAAATAAAATAGTGAAAACGTGTGATGCATAGGCTTTGACGAATAAACAAATTGATCAATGATAAGACACGAATACAAGTCGAAAAACTGTCAGCTGGAGACAGTGTTTCTTTCTGAGATATGGTTACAACTAAAATGTAGCTAAAGCATTCTCTGACGTGAAAGCCCGACCAGTATAAATTTTATTATCAGTTATAAAAGGACATGATATTGTATTTGTTTCCGATGGTAAGAAAAAATATATATGTGGAAAATCGACAAATTTATTCGTGGAAACAGGAAAATCATCAATCATATGTTATCAATAAAATTATTAATACCCACACACTGCACACAAACATAGCAGAAACACACACTCACACACACGCACATATGGGATTTACACATTGACGTAAGGTATGCAAAAAGTGCTCAACATCTAGTCGAGAATGTATGTAAATACAAATATATAAGTGGACCCTTACATCAATCTTCAAGCCACGTGTATTTTGGTTTGCTCACATATTTATATATGCATTTCAATGGTACATGTGTGCAGCAATGTATATTGTTATTTCCTAAAGGTAACTATATTTCCAATTATTCTAGAGTCTAAATAGAAATGACTGTGAATTCGAATATGGTTATTTGTAGCAATTTTATATGTTGTTTCTTAGCGTTCTACTCATTATTCTTTATTCATTATTTAAATCTTTGTTGTTCATCATTATTAGATTTACTTTTCTTTAACTGTGAATTTATAGTTTTTTAATTTGTTTCTTATTTACCTAATTTTTTATTATTTATTTCGATTCTTTGTTTATTTGAATTTATTTCTATAAGATTGGTCGTCTTTTTCATTTAATCTAAGTTATTGACTTTGTCATTATCATTGTTGTAAATATTATATCGATTTACATTTCTCGTGACGGAATTCTACAAGATATTCATTTTTAGTTTTCGTAGTAAAAATTGTTTCCTTGTCTGCATTTTGACATATCTTCTGATCGTTTATTTATTTGTTGCTGTTTTCCTTATTTTCTATAATATTTTAGTGTAAATTAATTCATATTTAATTTCCCATATATGTTTAGAAATATGCTGTGCTTTTCACGGCGTAATTACTGTCTGTAAATAATGTTTTCGTACGTAGTGTCACAGTTTCCAGAATCCTTAATTTTTCTTCGTCATCTACGGTGTCTACGGTGGTTTGGTATATTATATAGCTTGGCAAGCAATTACTATTTAAAGGATATTTATTTGCTCTGCGTTTACAGGGGAGTTTGATTTGTGCGAGTGTTTTGTTGGTTATATTTATAACCTGCTTTCTCAGTTGTGTCATCTTCCCGGTGCTCATGTAGCTGATGTTTAAAGTATCAGTTGAATATATTGTGGCGCATGCTTGATGTGCAGAAGTCTTTGGGCATGCGCTTAATGTATATTTCCCTAGCTTGTTTATCCCTTTTTGTTGCTCGAATTGTTAGATCATAATACATGTCGGTTTATTTTGTACCGTGTGATGTGTATGTAACTGTGACTTAAAACCACTAGATTTGTGGCTGTTCCATAATCTTATTTTGTTTTGTTGAAGAACGTTTCAATAGAAGAATTGTTAGGAAAAATGCAGTTAACTGATTGCATGTTGTGATTGTTTATTGTTGCGTGCTGGTTGGAAGATGTGTATAGGTAAAGAGGTGTTCTATAGAAAATCACTTGAGAGATATGAATATTTTCTTAGGTTGAATGTCACGTAAACCTCTTTCAAGCTTGTAATTATATATATGTTAGATCCTATATGCTTGAAAATGTTTATGATTATTTTTATGAGTTTGTCTGTTACACGTATTTTCTTTGTAGAGGGCTATACAGTTTGTATCGATAATTTTGTTTACTTCTTGGAGTAAACGTATACCTATAAGTTCACAAAGGCTAAAATCTGTTCTTCTACAACTATAGCAAATTTCAAATTATATAATATATATATATATATATATATATATATATATATATATATATATATATATATATATATATATATATCACTTGAATAGATCCTCAGTTTTCTTTTAATAAGATGTCCTGAATATTCAGGTCGGCAGACGAAAATAAATACTTCTTTAAAACTATTTATATATGCATGTATTTAAAAAAGAGAGAAAATGTTTTTGTTTATATGTGGGATTTTTTAGTGCATATATTATATTTTTTATTCATATTTTTGCCTAGACGATTTTCTAGTCTCGTGACCTTCTTGAGGCAAATTAATGGAATCAATTTCTGAAGGATTCAATGTCTGAAGGAATTAATTTCTGAAGGAATCAATTTCCTTATGTTCTTTTAATGTTACATTGTTCATTTTCTTTTTGTAGTGAGACTTGATGTCTTATTGGCCTTTTGGCAAAAGTGGATATCTGCCTATGTTGTAATAAAATCCTCAGATTTAGCCTTAATTGCGATGACACATCACCTCTGAAACTGTCAAATCTATTTCCATTTGTGTATATGATGTGTGGAGAGTACTACCTCCTCAAACACCTCACACAAAAATTCGAGATTTCTAATTTCATCAGAACAATCAGAATGGGTTTTCATAGAAACCCTTTGATTACCGAAAACGTTGTACATATTATGCGATTGTAGAAGCATTTTCCCATATTTTCAGCACAATTTCATGTTTGCGTATTATGGATGAAGGCGTATTATACATGCGGAATTAAGGTAATTACTACTATATTAATGACACACCAGGAAACGTTTATTTTGCTGTTCATGCTTATTTTCGTTTAATTATGTTTTCATTTACAAATCAGTTGTTCATATACACCCTTGTGAATATCAACTGAAACAAAACTTTAGTTTCCTTTCTTTCATCATATGTTCAATTTTAGACCCACTAGAGTGACAGGTTGTAATCGATTTCTTTTTTTTGCTCAGATTAGGTTATTTGCAGTGGTGTGCCTTAAAATGAATCTATTTTCGGGGTGTATGATGAAATTTGTTTGTCCTTGAAAAATATCGCATCATTTGTAATTGGATCAGATTTTTTCACACACAGACACTACCGTCTCCACTGTCGTTTAGTTGTCCTATGACGATTGTCTCCTATGGACGTTACTCCAGGAAGCGGACGGAAATTGTAAACCTGCACGAACCCACTGGCAAGCCTTAACAGTGAGCAAATCAATGTGGAAGACTGGCCCGTAAACTTTTCTGATTTAAAACTCATCGAGAGTCTGTGGTCAATCTGCAAGGAACGAGATTGTGGAATGGACATACGAAGCGATAATATGTGTACTGTGTCATGTTTTATTGAAGAAAATCGAAAAAAAACTGTAAATAATATTATTAAAATACACACACACACACACGCACACACACGCACACACACAGACACACACACACACACATATATATATATATATATATATAGTAGTATTTATGAGCATACACCGTTGTTGAAATTAATTGAAACAAAACTAATAACACACACACACACAGATATATACATATATATATATATGTGTGTGTGTGTGTGTATACATATATATATGTGTGTCTGTGTATATGCATACACAAACACATATATATATGTATGTGTGTGTGTGTGTGTGTAAATTAATTGAAACAAAACGAATAATACATACACACACATACACATACACATATATATGTGTGTGTGTGTGTGTGTGTGTGTGCTATTCGTTTTGTTTCAATTAATTTCCACAACGGTGTATGCTCATAAATACGACTTATTATAATATTGCAGTTAAAACACCGATAAAAAGCGAATAAAATACTTATGAAATGTAAGAACAAGCGAAGAAGGCACAATTTTACAAATTTACTGTATTTAACGAGAACACAGTTTCACAGATCTTAATGATGTTTTAGAAGAAACTTACTCGGTTATGTTGATTCACTAACTGTAACTTATATATGGTTCAAAGCCGAAAGTATTGGGCACCGAGTGAGGATCGAAAACAGTATTCAGTCGCAATTTATCTAGCGAGACACGCGTACTAATCCTTACACCACCTCGAAGTACCCAAATCTTATTCTCTTATGCGCCATGTCCTCTGAAGAGCTGAAAGATCATAGCTCTCAGTAACGTGCTATCCAGTATAACTCTTAATAATTGCCTTTCACCTGTACGCCCTACTATCTTGCTATGGATTTGCTCAAACACTTCTCTGATACCTTTCTTGACTTCAATATACCTATTTAATATACCCCTAGCTGTGTTTGTTCAGTGCATGTACGATGAATTTAAACTATCTTTCTATATTTCTAATTTTAAATATCTACGCTTTTTTGTTTCATTTATACCCAAATCCTTATGTTGCTTAAAGTCACGATTAATTATTTTTAGTGTATTATTTTCTGCAACTTGTAATCTGTTGCTTCTGGCTGGCTTTCTATTTTTGAGAAAAATCTGCAGAACTCATTGCCATATAAAAGGATTCATATTACACAAGAATTAACTTTTTTTTTTTAAGAAAATCTGCTGTTTCCGAAATCTGTATTTAGCTTTAGGAGGACATAATTTACTAATCCAATGTGCTTTCAGTTTTCAGTTATAGGTTTTCCGTCCTCTGTTAAAACATTTCCCAGATAATCTCATAAATGACGCTCCATCTATTGTTAACTGGTTTTAAAAAAAATGGGGCCTCGCAAACACAATCGCACTTTATCTATACATCATATAGAATATTATATATTTCTCTCAATATGGCTAATGATCAACTGCAGAAAAGTGATTCATTGGAACTTCCCCTGACCGGAATGAGAACGATTATATTAAATAAATTGCTAAGTGTGTGGTAGGAGATCAAGTTCCCTGTGAAAGTATAGATAATTGTTCTCAGCATAATCTAAATTACATCTTTATAAATCTACCATTTGTCCAAGCATTGAATATTGCTGACAGATATGCCCTCGTTCTTCTTGTATATATAGAACAATTCGTGAAAAAATACATGGAGCAACATGCTATGTTATGCGACATGATCCGGCATCTCGGCTTCAGTTAAATTCTCATCGCCGTGACATAGATTCCGTGTGGCATTTACATAAATATTTTCATGGTGATTGGTCTGTTGAGCTTTCGGCTTTCGTTCAAAGATTTCAAAAATAGGGAGTATTAATAGATCGGCAGCTAGGTCTCATGATTTGTGAGTTGATCTTGAGAAATGTAACCTTTATTTCCATACCAAATACCTCTTCCCTCGCACTTCTCGCTAAGGGAATTCTTTTTTACCTTCTTTCTTTCCAATCAACAATGATGTTCAACAATTTAAATGCAATAGCAATCATCATGTTATCTTCAGTCCTATTTGATTATCGTCCTCTTTCCTTAATATTTTTTTCTTTTTACCAAGATTCATTCAAACTCAGTAAATCTTTGATTCTTAGTGGCCTTATTCCCTTGCTTTCTGTGAAAGGATACAAGAAAAAGTCTGATTCTAACAACACATTTTTATATCGCTTCTGACTCCAACAATAGGGCAGGAGTGATGCCAATCTAGTTTAGCAGACTGTGACTCTAGATGTAATATAAGTTTCGCTGGCTTATTCATATAGTTTATTTGTGCTGAGCTAAGATTATCACATATTTAATGGAACATTCTTCACTATATAGCAATGATTAAATAAGGAGGGTTTATTTCAGGAAGAATTATTTAGGTAGCACTATCTGTATTTTGGCTGAGAATTCTCCTTGTCAAACCATGAACGTTACCCTCTCTTAATTCCACAGGGACAGGAAGGCAGCTTCGATGTTAAAAATACGTTTCCTGTTTATTCATTTAATAATAAATCCTGAAACGCCATTGAGCAAAGAGCAAGTATAACTGTAAACGAGGAGCTTGTTCTGGAGTTCATATCTGTCTCTGTCTATTTCCATCTCTTCTTTCTCTTACTCTCTCTGGGTGACAGTACCTAAATAAATACTGCTCCCTATTCTTTTTCCTTTCGGAAATTATTTAATCTCATATATATTAGATGTTCCATCGATAAGTTAATCTTAATTTGGCACACAGTGAGGTTGTGAGGAGAATGAAAACTTCCACATGATGTCTCTCTCTGAGGCATTTTTATAGTTAAACGTGTATTCTATAATAGACTATTGCAAACAATTCTAAGTTTTGCGCAAGGGATATTTAGCACTGAAAATCAACATTCGAAATCCTATTTATATATGTTAATATATACTTATCGTCGGTGCATGTGGTAAAAATACACAGTAACTTAGTAGCTTATATTTTAAATTTCTAATTCAATTTTATTGATGCGTGTTGTAATTATAAGTTAATAAAAAATGTAAATGCACTACTGCCGTTCATCAAATTAAAAATTAACTCAAATCTGCTCGTAATGTTAATTAATTTACTATAGACTTCACCTCCGTGACTCACGCTAATCTATAGGCGATACAGGCATAAGGATAATCCAGATTAACGTATCGAGGGCAGGTGGGGGGATCTGTAATATATATGTGATTAAATGCATTCTGACAGGAAAAAGAAGTGAGTCGTATTTATTTAGATAGAGTCGTCAGAGAGAAAGATAGTGAAACAGACAGCCAGACAGACAGAGATAGACAGACAGACAAATATAACTTCCTTATTTATATTTATATTTGAGATTTGCTCAGTGGCGTTTCAAGTTTTATTAGTAAATAAATACGAAACGTATTTTGAACTTCAAATTTGTCTTGTGGCTTTGGAATTTATAGACGAGTAGCAAACGTGGTCTGACAACGAGAATTTTCAACCACAACATAGATGATGCTAATTAAAAAACATCCAACAGCGTCACCATCAGTAGCATTCTCCTGTGAAAGAGAATATTAAAAATTGCGGTATATATTTATATGACTGAGTGTTAAAAATGAATTAGCCAAACAAAGGACAAATCTCGATAAAATAATCTGATGGTTGGAATTATTTTAAGAATTTGGAAAGTTCGTCGTGCCGCGACATTTAAAAGACCCACTTTAATTATAGGTGTGAAATGCGTAGAAAATGTTAAGTCAGTGTGAATGTTAGTTTGGTAAGCTTCGGCCGTGCCAAAAAAAAAAAAAAAATAAAAAAGAAGCATTTCCATGTCACAGGGGGATTCATATAGAAACAATATTGATGATATTATTTTCATTTTTCACAAAGTGAAAAAATTAATCAGTTATAAGGAGAAACATACACAGTTAAATGAGAAATACTTTAGTAAACGGATTCCTTCACTAACCATAATATGAATCCGAAATATAAAACGTTCAATACATGAGCGGAACGTACAACTAAGAAGTAAAAAGCAAGTTAACATCATGCTATCAGTGAGTTCGTTACTAAAAGTATGTTGAAATCATTATATAAAGCTAATGATATATATAATATAAATATATCACAGTATTATATATATATATATATATATATATATATATATATATATATATAGATAGATAGATAGATAGATAGATAGATAGATAAATAGATTGATTAAAAAGAAGAGAGAAACCGCAAACACATTGTAATCTGGATGTTTTTGTTTTTTTTTATATTAATTACATTGTAATTTGGATGTTGTTTTTTTTTTAAATATTATGATTTATCTTTCATAATTTGCTACACTGGTTTCCGGGCTGTCATCAGTCAAAGGGTGGAGATTTTCACATATTATTAAAAATAATTAATTTTAAATTCAACCAAAAGACAATACAGGGAGTCACAAAATGCAACAAAAAACAGAAAAAATAAGATGAGGGGAAAGAAGTTCCTACGCTTTTGAAAATACCAAAACGACATTCATAATAATAATAAAAAAAAACAATAATAAAAAAAAAACTTAAACTGGAACTCCAATAATGTGATTTATGTTCTCAAATGCACAAAATTCAAGAAGTCATATAGCCAACAACTGAACAACAGGGTCTCTCTTCACAAAAGCAACATAAAATTACCAGACAACAGAAAACTTTTTGTTTCACAACACAACACAGATGTAACCAGGTTAAATTTTAAGCTATTATTAAGTCCATTTTTCATTATTTTCGTTTGTAAATTTAACTGGGCCACATTTTTCCGTTTCAAGAAGTCGTCCACTGGTCTCACCAACGGATTTGTATTTTTTAATAGTAAGAATAATAATAATAATAATAATAATAATAATAATATATATATATATATATATATATATTATATATATATATATATATATATATATATATATATATATAAAATTAAAAGAATGCACATAGAAAGTTGCACATTCACACAACGACACACGTGTGTGTAAACATTAAGTGGGGGAACGATAAAGTGACAGCAACAAAAATATATTGAAATTAAATCCAAATTTATATATATATATATTATTGTTATTATATAGACGTAGATTAGATACGATTATATAAATTTGGATTTAATTTCAATATATATATGTGGCATCTCGTATTCGAGGATACCTAGAGCGGCTAGCCAATGACTATTGCAGAAGTTTGCTCAGGCACATTTTTGTTCATTCAACGCCCACACGGCCCACCTGTGGTTTATTTATCAACTATGACGCGTAGACCTTTGTTACAGTTTCTGGGAAAGAGTGTGATATTTAGCTTGAATAGCAATTTGAACAATCCAGCAAGCTCAAGACCACAGACACGATGAGTTGTGTCTTCATGTTAGCAGAGCTAGCAGACCACAGCTATCGACGGCCCCAACTAATCGACCACGGGCATATATATATACATACATATATATATATATATATATATATATATATATATATATACAAAACGAATAAATTATGGTAATTTCAACGAGAGAAAAGTGTGTATATTAAAAGAAGAGGGAAACCGCAAACGTTCAAAGATACATTGCAGTCAGCAGGGACTTCCATATCAATAAGCAGGCACCGTTTTTGTTTGTGGTCTTTAATAACAATATCTGGCCGGTTGGCCTTGATTGTTCTGTCAGTGTGTATTGTGTAATCCCATAGAATTGTAACAGGTCCTATCTCCGTAACCGGGTCTGGGTGGTGTTCATACCAGTTTCTTTCAGTTTTCTTCCCGTAGATGTTGCAGATTTTCCAGTGCAGATATTGGCCCACTCTGTCATGTCGGGTTTTATATTCAGTGGGTGCCAACACCGTACAACCTGATACAAGATGATCAATCGTTTCTGGATATTTATCACAGAATCTGCATTTTGGGCTGACAAAATATTTTAGTATATGTGCTTGATAATTCCTAGTTAGCAAGCATTGGTCCTGCGCAGCAAGGATAAAACCTTCAGTTTCCAATTTCAACCCTGCACTACGTAGCCACTGATGGGTACGGGTTTTGTCTACGTCAGCTTGTTTGGTACGGGCAGAGTATTGGCCATGAAGCGGTTTATCTTGCCATCGCTTCTGTAACTGGTCGGTTGCATTCGTCTTTGCTGTCTTTTTTAGGTATTTTGCAGTTTCAGCCGGTGTATTGTGCTGTAGTTGCATCTCTACGCCCATTTGGAACTCCATTTTGAATTTGTTGGCTTCCTTCATTACGGAGTAGAGACGCTTACTACTTTCATGTTCCTTGACGCATACCATCATCCAGTCTTATGTAGTTTACAAATACCTTTGGAGGCCAATTGTTGTAGTTTTGTAGGACAGTACTAGTTGAACTAATTCTCTGCCTCCTTCGGATCTGGGCACATACAGGCGGTCGACATCAGCTTTGGGATGATGCATGCGATAGCAGGTGAGTATATTTCTCGTTTTGGCATCCATTCGCTTAATTTCAGCTATGGTCCAGTTAAGGACATTAAAGCTGTATTGCACCACAGGGACAGCCAATGTGTTTATGGCTGATATCCTGTTTTTTTAGTTTAGCTCAGTATTTAGTACCCGACATACACGCCTGTAGTACTCCTTTCTTATTTTTCCTTCATTTGGTTGTGTTGTATGCCATCTCCTTCGCTAATTTCTAGGTACTTATAAGCTTCATCATGCTCCAGTTCACTAATCTTTGTGACAAAATCTAAATCTATTAAGGGTGTTTCTGTAATTCTACCTTTCTTGAAAGTTACTTTTATTATTATTATTATTATTATTATTATTATTATTATCATCATCATCATCATTATTATTATTAAAAAAAAACAAATCCGTTGGTGAGACCAGTGGACGACTTCTTGAAACGGAAAAATGTGGCCCAGTTAAATTTGCAAACGAAAATAATGAAAAATGGACTTAAAGAAGCTAAATTATCAGTAAATAATATGCTTGAAGCATCCTAGACTTACTCGACAGGTTAAAAACATAAAATCCTATGAAAGGATGGCCCTAATCGTAATAAGAGTTTCACGCTCACGCGATCTTCAGGTAACTTACATTTTAAATCGTCTGCGCGGGAAGCTTGTGGTACGACTAGTGTCATCCATTCGCAGAATTGAGTGTCCGTTTGTTTTTAATAGTATATTTATTTATTTACGTTTGACGGTCCGAATATTTCAGAGAACATTTTTTTCTCTAATGATTTTTTTCAAATAGCCAAGACTGCAGAGTAAAATAAATAAATATACTGATTATTAAACTAACTGGGTTTCTACTTAAATAGTTGTTAAAAATAACTAACATTATGAATGAAACAAAATAGAGTCATTAATTTATATATTCATTCATAGCATCCATAAAGTGTAAATGATTTTTTTTCCATACTGAGAAAAATGTATGTTATATCAATAATCTGATGCAATTGAACATATCCTCTCGGTATTCACTTTTATCAAGCTAGAGCAAATTCTTTACCGATACCTCATTATCTTGCCAGTTTCATTATTTTAGTAAACGCAACAAAGACTCTTGGAGAGATAGCGCATAAATCGTGAATTCAGTCCAAGAGGACAGCTTTCAAGAAATACATTCACCTACTGGGTTTTAGCAACTTTGGAACAACCGCAAGCTAAATAATCAGATATTAGCAAGGTTGCGTTGATAGAGAATGTCGTCGTTCTTATCGTAGTGGCATGTATGAAGTATTTTATCACATTTTGATACATTGTTTCCTAATACCAGCCAAACGATCGCTTACTTGATTTCATATTGCATGAAAGTAATTTATATTATTTGAAAATCCATTGGGGATTTCTTACAATATGCTTTCTCTCAAATTGTATTTGTTCAGCATTTCATTTCAATTTAGTAACAATACTGAGGCTCTCATTAAAGGAAGGAATATAGCATAACAATGACGAAAAATTACAGGGAATGTACAATAGAAGGAACGAGACTAAATGAAAGCTGAGTACGGATACATGAATGTATTTTTTTTAATGTAACAGATAATAACTTGAATCTATTATCTCTTCGCGTCATTCACTGATCTCCTATTGTCTCTGAACAGTGATCTTTTCTTATTGAACAAATGATATTTGCAACTAGCATTTTACAGTCCAGCACAATGGTGAACAATTTCGATTGGCGTCATTCTTTTATTTATTTTTTTATTTTTGTATCAGAAGTAAACATAATTTCCGAGGGAAAAAAACAAACGAAATTATCAGAAGCAGCATCTTTCTTTAATGGGGAAGAGGACCGCCTACAAAACTGAGAAGAAAAACATGCAATCGGTCTAAATTATATTCTGTTGAGTTGGAGAGAAAAGGAAAAAAGTAATGCGGCCATTGGAACACAGTACAAAATATAAAATAGAAAAAGCTAATGTTTTGTTTCAATAATTATGTCTTGTAAGAAATATCGTCTACTGAGTCCCATATCCATACACGCAAAAGTATATATATGTTTGTGTGTGAGTGTGTGTGCGTGTTTGTGTGTTTTGTGTGTGTGTAAATATATATAATATATATATTGCATATATATATATATATATATATATATATATATATATATATATATATATATATATATATATATATCTGTGTGTGTTGTATTCAGATGAAAGAAATCGGAGATATAATTACAGAAGAGGCGTGTCGTTAAAACATGCGTAAAAGACATGTACACTATTCATGTTTTACTAATATATGAGCGTTTGTACTGCATTCCTTAAAAAGCAATAAAAAACACTGAACAAATGCCGGCAAAAGAAAAAATCAGTGATATGAAATTAAATAAACTTCACAATACAATGTAACTGCCAATGTAATTATACAAATGTCTGAATAACAAGATTGTCCAGAGTATGTTTTAAGCACGAAATGGATGCAAAATCGACTTGTAAAGACATAAATGGAGAACAAAGTGTTGAGAAGCAAATTTTACAAGGCAATAATTAAAAAATCAATAATGACATTGTTTGAAAAGAACCGTACATATACCTGCAGCCTAAGAACCACATTATTTCATTTTATTGTTATTGTGAAAATTATTATATAATATAATCCGATACTAATAATTTCAACGTAGATATTCCATGTGATAAATATAGGTAAGTCAGTTCATGACTGTCAGCATACGCCCAAATCCATGTTATTCATTGTCACATTGTCAACGAATGGGTATGTGATATATATATATATATATATATATATATATATATATATATATATATATATATATATATGTATGTGTATACTAGGATTCAATTTTTAATGTAAAAATTTGTTTTCTGTCCATTTATACATTACTAATATTTAAGGTGTATATTTGTTGGTGTCTACACCAAACGGTCATTTCATTTCTTAGATTTAATTATTTTTTTTTTTTTTTGTTATGAAACATTTTTCATGTAGACATAAAAGGATGGGTCTTCTCAAATTCTACTAGTTTTCCTCTATTTTTTTATTTTCCATTTTATTGGGTTTTTTTGTTTTATTTTGTTTTGTTTCTTTTAATTACCAGAAATATGTAGTTTGGGACGTATGGTTTCAGCTTCTAATTAAGGATTATTAATTATTATTATTATTATAATTATTAAGGAAATGTTATTCGATTAAAGTTAGGAATTTTTTTCCTAGCTTATTACTGCTCATTTGATTGAACGGCGGTAGGGGTTTACAAAATGATTTTTCTTTTTCTGTTTTCCTTTTGGTTTGTACTGTTGCTGTGTTTTATATAACTGATGTTAACATGATTGCACCCAATTTTTTTCGAGCTTGGTTTTAAAATAACCATGTTTATAGAATATTTCATCATTATCGGAATTTCTACTTTTTCTTTTCTCAATTGAAATGGTACGGGCTTAATTATAGACGAAGGATGATTTGGTCTAGAGTGTAGATACAAAGGGTTAGCATTAGGTTTACTGTAACGTAGATATATGGCATTCATTATGTCTAATGTTATGTCGAGAGAATTTACGCTTTTGAATTTTGCGTTAAGTGTAATTTTTAAATTTAGATTTCTGAATTCTCTATTATTATGTATTATTTTTCAAATTTTATCTATTTTAAACTTAGTAGAACTACTGACTACTATAAGGCAATCATCACTGAATAGACCGATGTCTTTAATATCGATTTCACGACACGACAAGGTCATAGGACTATGCAGAGTAATGATCCCATTGTGATGTTAAAATGGTCTTTAAAGTTTTCCATCCATTGGTCACCATTAATAATAATGACAATTTTTTTTTCGCTGAAAATTATGTTATTTCTTCTCTTAAAAGAAGAAAAATAACTTAATTCTCAGTGCAAAAATATCTATCATCTTTTACAGACACACACATACATACGCACACACACGCATGTATATATATATGTGTGTGTGTGTGTGTGTGTGTGTGAACATTGAAGTCATCACTCAGAGGTGACAGAATGTTTCATGATAGACGCTATCATCTGGCCACATGTTGATATTAGTTATATTGCTGATATTAAGCACTTTATTCCGTAAGCAAGCCTCCAAAAGTGTGTGTGCGTGTGTGTGTGTGTGTGTGTGTGTGTGTGTGTGTGTGCATGTATATGAGTATATGTTACAGTGACCGTATTTTCACACTAATACGAAAATAAACATTATTAGAATGAATCTCTAAGATAGAGAGAGAAAGAGAGAGAGAAAAAGAAAGACAGAAATGGGAGAAAAAGAGTGAAGAAGGCAGAAAATCTTATACATAGATAGAATCTTTTAAATTAGTTCGACAAAAACGTATAAAGCGATATCGTTATGCATAAGAGGATGACCTCGAAATGCAATCTGAATGACGCGAATACTAGAATCAAGCAGAAGCGGAATTTTAAATATATGGGAAGTGTCTTGACAGAGGAAGTTAAGTGCGACACTGACATCCGTTGGCTTATTGGGATGACCAAGGACACATTCCAAAATTTGGGCTGAGTTCTGCAAAGTAGGAGGATATCTTTGGTAGCAAAGAAAAAAATACTGAAATGTTACGTGACATCTGTCCATTACGCAGCAAATGTTTGACGATTCCCTTAAAAATGAAGAAGAGAATCGGGGCGACAGAGATGTGGCTCTACAGAAGGTTGTTAAGGATATATTGGACCGAGCGTGTGAGCAACAATGAGACATTGTAGAGGTTGCAAGCAAGAGGAGGCTTATAGATAATAGCAGGTAGAGGCATCTGTATTTTTTGGGAAACAAAATGAGGAAGGAAGGCCTGGAGAATCTGATACTGACGGGTCGAATAAAGGGAAAGAGAGACAAGGGAAAGCATCGCGAGAGATACCTGGCGGACTTAAGCAAGTCAATGCGAGAACGTGGTTTGGGAGGAAGCAGTGGGAAGGAACATGTTGAGAGCTGCATGAGGTAGAGGGCGGTGGACATGATACATAAAAAGAAAGAAGCACAAGGACGCCTTTCCTCCAGACAGTACCTCTTCCTCGGGAGCGGTCTGGATTTACTACGACGACGAGAGAAGAAACAAAAGCGTGCTGGAAGAAAAAAAATAAACCGCTTCACTTGCAACTGTATCAATCGAGACTGTCACTCCAGTTTGGGCCTGTAAACCCATAACAGTTTCTCCCCCGCAATCTGTAGCTAAGGAATAATTCTTTGGGCGCAGTTCCATGGTCCCCACGATTTTATCCATATACATCCACATACAAAATTGCCAAATATATGTCTCTCCATATATATATATATATATATATATATATATATATATATATATATATATATATATATATATATATATATATATATATATATATATATAGATATATATATAGATATATAGATAGATAGATAGATAGATAATATCAGTGGAAAATATACATACGTATGCAAAATATATAAATACCCATGCATGTATATTTTCAGAAAAAAATTACAAGTGGAAGAATCCAGGTAGAACTCAAAGTCTAGGACAGAGTAAGGATATAATAAAAAGGCTTAAACACTAATATTCCATGGTCATAATTTATTCCATTGGAATCGTAAATACATCCGTCGACATTCATTCTCTTCTCTTATCTAAAACCCTCCGCACCACCTCTCCTTAAATTCTCTCTGTTAAGGTTTAATCTCCCCCCTCCTCATATTTACACTTTCTCTAAATTCTGTTTTCACTTCCGGAGTGTTTTTTTCTGTTTTCATTTTGAATTTGTAGGTCTGATGAATTGGATCGTATTTACGATTCCAATGGAATAAATTATGACCATGGAATATTAGTGTTTAAGCCTTTTTTTTTATATATATATATATATATATATATATATATATATATATATATATATATATATATATATATATATATATATATATATATATATATATATATATATATATATATATATATATGTATATATATATATATATATGCATTATTTTTATACCTATGCTCGAGCTGTGCGAAAAAAAAAAGATTAAATAATTTGTAAATACAAATATATTTGAACAAATTGTGATTAGGGAAAAAATCAGTAAAGAAATAAAATGACTAAAGCCATCGGTATCAACAGCGTAATGCGTAATCAAAAGAAAAAAAAACGACAGAATAAATTAATTAAGCACGTAACAGTGCATAATACTCTAAGTAGAGCAAAGTCTAAGAAAAGCCTAGTGAGCCAGAACCTACCTACCTATCAAGGATTCACCTAACGGATATTCACTTTACTACTATTGCCAGATTACAGTGAAGATCCTTTCGGTGAAACCATTGTAGGTATTAATGTGTGTGTGTGTGTGTGTGCGTGTGTGTGTGTGTGTGTTACGATCTGTCTCTCTCCTCTCCTCAAATAACTCATTATTATTCGGGTTTGCATTCGTTAATTTCGTCATAACCAATAAATATATATATTACGTCGGGATGAGAATCTATTTAATTTATGAAACGTTTGAATTCATCATTTTTTAGGACTTTTCTTAAATATTTTGTTTTTAATGAGACCGGGAAATGTAACGTTAATTTCAAACATGTTTTGCATTATATTGTCTAATTTGTATTGCAATCTCTTCAATCGGATAATAAATTCCAAAATGTGAATTGGTATTTTCATTAGCGTCTTTCATTGATTTATATTAATTTATGCCTTGCTTAACCAATATGAAAATTACTCTATTTCAAAACCATTATTAATCAAAATATATTTGAAAGAAATTGTTCGTTTCATTGTATTTTCAACAACAATTCATTTTCTTTTTTTCATTAATGGATAAATTTTTTGTTCTTTTCCATGGATATAGACAAGTTATAGTGCTTTAAAATGCATAAATATTTAGTTTGCGTAGCATTCATGTGAGACAATGCCGACATTGTGTAATACCTAGTGAGAATCTTACATATTACTCAGACGTAATGGATCTAGTAAGACAAGCTTTGTAAACATTGCATAATGTCGATGTTCTCTAGAGCACTGGGAAAAATAAACATAAAATCAAAACAGATTCAAGTTTACTTTTTTATCTTTCAGTTAGGAAAGGTATTGTATTCCAGATTAAAATATTCTTTCTCTTTGTTTACTACATAAGTACAGTAGCAAAATAATTTAAAGCGGATATTTAAATATATAATTTCTCAATAAATACGTGAGCTCTCTCCGAAAAAAAATCACTTTTAGTAAAATTACAGATAAATCATTAATGAAGTAAGCACAAATTAATTTGAACTGAAAACTTTGCATTTTCTTTTTATAAAAAAAATATTCAACTCATTTAAGACATTGAAGCCACTAAGATAAAATGTAATGTGATAGAATTAAAAACGGAAGCAGTAGTAATGAGAGGGAAGACAAAAGAATAATTAGGAAGACAGTAGATAGCGATTGACATTGCATTTATATTTTTGAAGAAAAAGTTAGCTGCAAAGTATGTAATCTGAAGGAAGTATCACAGTCAAGAAAAAAAAAGCTGTTATAAAGCTTAAGGTCACTTAACCAGCCCTACCAACTGCAAATTGATAAGATCTCATCTCCGATCAAGTAGTGCGCATATGTTTAAAAAATTAGTTACAATAGCGAAGCGCTCATCCGAACGATTACCATAAACCTTATTATATAATAGACATAGGCAATCTACTGCGGTGGGAAATTGAATGAAAGCAAGCAGCCAGACCAGGGGTGATAATATTACTGATTTAGCCTTGGATTTTATCAAGGAGTTCAAGGTAAACAGCAGTATTGTTGGAAAATCTATGGCAAACTCTATAAACTGACATCAAATATAAATGTCAATAATTATAAAAGTGTAGATTTATTTACGATTTACTTAAATATACATTAATTCTTCTATAACATATAACAAGACCAAAATCTGATAATACATTTTACTAAAGTGTATATTAAAATCTGAATTCAAATAAAGCATCAATTATATATTATTAGCCAAATCATCTTATATTGCGTTGGATAATGAAAACATTTCCTCACAAATGATGTAAAGAACGAAGGCAATGGAAATATCTTTCTACAGAAGGTTGCTGAGAATCCTATGGACAAAGCATGTAAGCAACGACTAAGTCTTAAAGGAAAGGATACAAATAAATAAGCGACATTATAGATGAGAAAATGACAGCTGAAAGTTCTGACACATATGTTTAGGAAAGTGGGTTTGTAGAAATTGACAACTACAGGGCATATGGAATGCAAAACAGATAAGAGACATTTGGGAGCCTACCTGACAACCTTATGAAAATGGATCACAAAAAAATGAATGGGAATGAGGGTAAAATTATTTAAAGATTTTCTTTTTCATTTGTTTTCATCCTGTACGAAGCCCGAAAAAAACTCGACCTAGAATGGGTAATGATTAAGAGATATAGTTTATACGGTTACATGGGGAAGAAAACGGTAAACCATAAACTTGACATTAATAAAATTCACGATCTGGGAAGAATCAATTTGGGAGTCTATTCCACAGAGCAGCGGTTCTTGGGAAGAAGCTGCTCGTGTGAAACGTATATCTCCTTACTGGAATACGAAAGGATGAACGTGGTACGCTATAATGTGTGTAGCATGGTGGGTCTTAGCCGTAAAGGTAAGAACTCGTGAAACAAAAAAGCCAGTTCGGCTGAACACTTTCATTGGAAATACCGATGGAGAAGTGAGGGGGTCGCAACGTTCCGAAAGGGGTCAAAACTGGAAAATAATAAGCTTTTTGAATCTATCAAGATTAGGCATATACCACAGGTATACATGGTCGTAGTGTCCCATGTTTGGCCAGATCTGATATTTTGAATGGTCGAGCATGACACAAGGAGTCAGGTAACTAATAAAAGTATACATGGAATTAGCAACTTTAGCTATTGATTGTATGTAAGCATTTCAATTGAGTCTGGGTAAAGTTTAAGTCTATGCAGGTATGTCACAGGGCTCATCCGCGTCTGGCGATAATTCTGAGATCGATTATCGATGATGAAATGTCACTAATATAGCTTTCGAGGCTCTACCAGGTTTCAAGCACTGAACTGTTACAGCATGATTAGAAGAGAGAAGAGTTACCGATCCCTGGTCTGTTAGAGATTTGGAGGTGCACCCGTTGTATCCCAACAGAGATATTGGCAAAAGATAGGAGCATACTCTTAGGTAAATGAATTACGTAAAGTAGGAAGAGTGTTGAAGCGAAAAGCTAACCCTGGCAGATGGCTGCGTTGATAACTAGAGCCCCGTAGGACTGAGTGTTAACTAATAACTTCAGGAACACACCGTACGGAAGGACTTTATAAGTGAGTCAGTAGGTCCAGTGATTCCCTAGCTAGAGAGCATGATCATTAAAACATTATGTAATACCATTCAAATTCTTTTAAATATCTAATGTGATCATCCATAATATGATACTAGTAGAGTTTCTGAGTAATAGCAGGATATCCTTAGTGGATCAAGCCGATAGAAAACCGTAATATTCGTACCTCAAGTGGTTATTAATATTAAGGGGATCAATAAACATCTTTTTCATTATAGCATCAAAAGATTTGCTAAAGATAATTAGGATACTGATCGGTCTGTACTGAGAGGGGGATAAGCGGTCAGCCATGTTTTTGAACACAGGGCATATACTTGAAAGTTTCCACAGATGGCCTTCAAAAACGGTTAAATATTCCGGTAGATATTATTAACAACGATCACTGGAAATGTGTCTGGACCAACGGCCTCTTTATGGCCGAGACTTTTATTGATACTTCAGATATCAGCAGCAGTTATGAAAATAATACTGAGATTCTGCACAGTAAAAACTTGTTAAGTCGATGGTTTTCTCATCAAACGTTTCTAGAGCCAAATATAACATAGATAGTATCGAATAGACACGGCTTGTACGAAGGAGAATAACATTTTACGAAACAATGGCTGTGTATTAAATTCTGATATCATGTATCATGTATTTAATATTTAAAGTGAATCAAACCAACAAGTAAGACGGCATAGTATATATATATATATATATATATATATATATATATATATATATATAAATATATATATATATATATATATATATATATATATATATATATATATATATATATATATATATATATATATATATATATATATATATATATATATATATATATATATATATATATATATATATATATATATATATATATATATATATATATATATATGTGAGTGTGTGTGTGGGTCGTTAGAGATTTGTAAAATTTAACTTAGAAAAGAAGAATATATGTAATACATAATTTTAAGGAACTATTTCATTTAACATCCGACATATGCAAAATTAAAATATATATATATATATATATATATATATATATATATATATATATATATATACGTATATACATACACGATATCAGCTATTGTTACACGTGCAATAACATAATCTATGCTATGTAAAAATGTAAAACAAGATCTGTATATATTGATGCATAAAAATTATTGTAAATTTACGATACTTATCGGAGGTCGAATTTGATATGCATGTTTTGCTTGACTTGGTCTTTAAGAGAGAAACCCGATAATACCAAGACATTAACTCATAAATACGTCAGGTCTCAACTTCTCCTTCATCATTAACCACTCGATAGCTATCCCCCCCCACATCCAAACGCAAGGCAAAATGCTTATCGCGGTTGATCTTGGCACCGTCTCGTATCCATTGTTTTCTTTGTTGACTTCGTCAATCTCGCTGTTTGCTCGACACAAGAACCAAAACGTCGTCACCACAGGCAAAGTTTCCACTACAAGAACGTAAAGCAAAAGCGACAACGGACATCCTTGAAGAATGGTTCGAGGCAATACAAAAGGTCTCCGATCGAAACACATCCACTTCTACCAGCGCATCAGGAGTCGCTTACATAAGTCGAATTCAGCTGCAAATGTTCGAACCGAAACTGGCCCTTGAAAGGACAGCCTTCAGAAAAGCCCACACTGTTGAAAGACTTGGATTTATCTAAATTGAGAGCGGCGTTTAAATATTGGATTAATCAATGATCAAGCCTACCATATCAAGGTCGTACTGAATAGTCCCCCCACACCTCAGGGCACAAGTCTGTTCGACCGCAATCTGACTACAGAGGACAGCCTGCAAACGGCTGTCTAAGACCTTGGATAAATACTTTAAATTTGTATTTAGCTTCGGTAAAGGTCAAAAGTTACCGATCCCATCACCACCGTTCTTTTCCTTGCGTAGCGAATTTTCACACCCTTGAAGTACAGAACCTTTCTTTATCTAGATATTGTAAATCAGTCGCCCCTATTCGTCTACGTCCACACTGCTTCCCGAAGGTGTTTACTATGGTACTTATCGAGAAGATCCAACGTATCGATAAAGTCCTGTAATGTTTTCACATCACGGATTTTAGTACCCGATCTTGCCCCTATACGATCTATATCGCGATCAAGGACGGCATTTGAATGGTGATGGTGGTGGCAACGGAATGTTTTTGCAAGATAATTTCTGTTTGGATGGTGTATATAACACTAATTTGTGTAGGTGTGAATGTATGGATATTTTCTTTTAGGATGGGGAAGATGGACGAAATGATGAGTGGCCTGTCACACCTAGCTGTTTTGTTTTGTTTAGCTCGCTTTACCTGAAGATCTTCTTTCAGTTATTTAAGCTTCTCTATTTTATCCCAGCTTGTTTCGCAGTGTTGGACGCGGAGGCATTGTCCTTAAAACTGGTACGGAATGGAGCTGTAGATATTCTTGTCTCTGGGTGACTCAAGTGACAGAGGCAACGCTGTTTAGCTCTTCCCCTCTCCATACCAACGCCATGCAATTCCAGTCCCTCTTTTAACTTATCAGAACTTGTGGAAGGCATCGGTTTTGTGGAGAATGTGGGACAGAATACAGATTTGGTTTGTCCAGACATGTACGTGTCGTTACAAGCCCATTAAACGCGCTCCGGAACTAAGAGTATCGGCGAGAGTCGAGAAATCCAGAGGCCTTCTACTCTGGAGAGGTGACCAGTTTCTACACACCTCCAACAAGTAGATCTTCTGCCATTCACAATGACCTGCATTTGCCGTCTGCAAAAGTAAAATAGTTGGAGACGAAGGCCTCATCATCTTGTCTGAAAATTGGCCATACTGCTTGAAGAATGGAGCCAGGTGCTCCTTCGGTACTAGAGGAGGAAACTCGAATATTGCTACGCTCATACTCTGTTCGTAGGATGTGATTCTTTGTTATCAGCTCTCTACTCGCCATCTCGAGGCAATCTTCGGCTTTGGGCAGCAGTGAGGTTCAAATGAATAAATCGGTATACGTAATTATTCTTTAGGATACGAGTGATCGAATCACTGTGTCTTTCATTGATTGAAAAAAATTGCACGTACGCTTGCCCACCACAAAGACCAGCACCAATATCTTTTCAGTTATCTTTAACTCTTGAACGTCTTCTAAGAGATCATCTTCTTTTACAAGATGTACGAAACGCTTAGGATTTTCCAAAAATTCCGCAAGATTTATAATGCAACTTGGTGGAGACTTCGAGCACGTGAGCGATTCACCTCCTGTCATAATCTTCGATACCTCACTTGAATTGGGATCATTTTTATTTTTCTCAATGTCATCTGTTCTTTCGTCATAATCTTTTTAATTTCCATACTTTTGTCGTATTTACTTTGGATTTTTGGGCCAAATCCACCAGTATGCCCCATTTTTTTTTTCATTTATTTTGTGGGTCTGCCGTAGTAACAGACACACAAAGTCCCTTTTACTCGATCGACTTTTGTCGGCCATATTTTTATTGATTTTCTGGAATATAGGCAAAGTGGGAAAGATATCCAAAAAAATAAAATTATATTTTAAAGTATATTCGGAGGAGGAAAAATAAAACAATAACAAAAATAATACTTAAATTCCCTCAAAAATTACTGCTACAAAAAGAAGTTCAAAATTAAATCAAATCCACAACTCAAGAAAAAGAAAAATTAAGAATAAAAAATAAAAATATATACTACTGTTTAACTTAAAACGAAAAATAAACTTGCTAATTTACTAAGAAATCGGAAATAAATAAATAAAAAATGAAATGATTTAAAATAAACATTCACTCAACGACGAAAAATAAAATAATGTTCGCCGGAAGAAATATAATGTCCGACGAAAAACAGAAATATAATGTTCCGCGAAAATAAACTCTGGCGAACAAACAAAAATAAATTTTTAAATGTTTAAATTAAAAAAAAAGTAATCATTAAAAGAACGAGTAAACAAATGTCTTTGAAAACTAGGAGTTGACTCAACGAAATAAAATGAATTTCGGTCGAAACCAAGGAGAGGGAAAAATGAAAAAAAGATTTACCAAATGGGAAGAAAATTAACTATTGAAAACGTCAAAATAAATTTTAAAAAAATAAGTATTTTATTCAATAAAATCCGTAAGTTCTTTTCAAACAAAGACATAATAAATAAACGTAAACAATGAATGATACTCAAATGAATAAAAAAACAACAAAAAAAACAAAAAAAAAATTAAAAACAATAATCTGTTATGACTAAAAAGAAAATTAAAACAAATATCGCGTCTAAAGACGGCGTAAAAACTGAAAAGAAAAAATATCCGTAAATTAAAATTAAAACAAAAATTAATAAACACATGATATAAAATTAGATCACATTAAATTAACGGACAGATTTTGGGTCAAAAAGTCAGTAATTTGAATGTGTTTCCAAAAGTGTTGCAGTAGAAACTAAACTACTTGAGACACCACAAACAGGTCAAATCTCGTCTATAACGCAAAGCATTCAGCTTTATCAGCAGAGGATGATAATGATTGTTTAAAGAATGAAGGAAGAGAAACCTTGAACTTAATTCCTTATTACAGATCCACCAGTAATCACGAGAGCCATCGTTGTTAGATGTTATGCAGTGCCTCATTCACTCGAAAACAGGTACTTTGCCCTTTTGAGGACTCGTTTATATTTATTGCAACGAATAGCCCACTGTTGTAACGAGAGACATTTCGCTGGTATAGCCGAAAATAGTGGTCCCTCTGTTCTTTATCAGTCGAACATTATAGTGTCAACTATATATTAGACATTTATGTATGTGTATTTTGGTGTGACCTGAAAGGAAATAACTTATGTTAAAAAAATAAAAAAAGAGAAATATGAAAATGATAACAAATAATTAAAATTTATTTTTAGTAACAAAAAAAAAAAACAAAAAAAATCAAAATAAAACAGAATAGAAGTACATTACTTTGACCGGTCGCAAAAACCTCAGTACCCCAGAAAAGTAAATGCAAAAACGAAAACTCCCTTAGCTAGATTAAAAATATAAGTTAAAAATATCTAATCAAAGTTGCATGCCTTGAATAAAGGATTCACTCAGTGACCGATCTTCATACGATTCTTCTAATGGAATATGGAAGAATCAAAACTGCAAGTAAAAATACATATTACATGGGGTAACATAATTGAAAAAAAAATACAGTATATATATATATATATATATATATATATATATATATATATATATATATATATCAGGACATATGAGCGGCAATCCACATTTAAGTTATACTCTGTTGCATAGGAAGAGAAGTCGCCGTGTCTTAAATTTGATGATAGGTTCTTTCTGCTGGAAAGTAAAATATCAAAGAGAAAATGGAATTATGCGGAAAAAAAATGTAAAGGGACTTTTTTATATATATATATATATATATATATATATATATATATATATATATATATACGCATACATAAATATATATGTGTGAGTGCGTGTGTATGTTTCTGAGTCTGTGTGACAGAGAGAGCAGGCGTGAGCGGGCGCGTGTATCTACATTGTGGAATCGCTTTTGAAAATGCAGATGTGCATCGTTTTGAAAAAAAAAATCCATTTGCTAAAGCCTGGATATATGTGTGACGCTACGATAAAAGGACAGAATTGGGGGGGTGGGAATGTATTGACTCGCCCTCTTCCAAAAATGCATTGCTCATACATTTCAGAATCAATTCCAGAAAAAGTACAAAAAAATGGGAAACACAAAATGTTTCTGAAATGTAATAAACTGAAAAAAGAAATCATATTAGGAACTCGTTTCTCGTTTGCTTCATTGTTCCGTCAAAATAAATTGCCTATTATTCTGGATATTTCCTTCCGCAATTTTCGACACTATTCAATCAAATGAAGAAATGATGCAGCGAACTATGCTGTTAGCAAAACACTGACATATTGTACAGTTTCCTGAAAACTAAATGGCATGTGAATGTTTCTTTCAGTCATTTAATTAATATTTCCAGGCATAATATTCTTTTTTAATGTACGTCCTTTTTATTTGTCATTTTTTTACTTAAATCTACTTGCATTTTTAGCTTTCGTTCCTGTTTAAATAGTTTTATTTAGAAACGATGTTGTTTTTCATATATTTTTTTCTCTTAATTCATCTAACGTTTTTATTTGATTATCACTTTTCTTTTCGGATTTTTCATTTGAATATATTACATTGTCTCTCTTGTCTATACAATATCTATTTTAACTTCCATTGATTTTCTTCTTTTCCTCCTTTTTTATTCATTATCACTACCCTAGAAAATATTGTTGCAAAACTATGTGCTTTACTAGTTGGTAAACTCAGCTACATGACGTTATAAATCTTACAATGGCAGATGAATTTTCTGACTATCAAAATTAGAAAAAAACTAGAAACGTTTGTATATTCTGACTTTATTTTTTATTAAACACGTAGATAGAATACTAACATAGCATCAGCGAAAAGATTGCGCATCAATTCTCTTGTTTCAGTCATTTATTCACTTCTTGTTTTTATCTATTCGATTAAAAAGCAGTTGTGCATATTTTTAAAGCTTTTTTTTTCTAGGCTGATAGATTCAGTAATTCGTTGCCGGATTTAAAATTTGCTGAGTTTTCTTATGCTATAAATAAAAAAGAATATTATGTGATCATAATATATGCCAATCGTATCCATTCGCATTGGCCAAAATTTATTGTATTTAAGGGCGTATCGAAGTATAGGAACAAAGATACGATTGTCTCAACCCTAATGATGAGGAGATATTATTATGACACTGTTTTGACTCATGAGTATAAACACAGAGAAGAATATACGTTCATAATATTACCAGTATTGTTTTACTTCTCCGTCATGTAAAAAAAAAAACAAACAAAAAAAAACAAACAAAAAAAAAACAAAAAAATCAGGCGATATTTCGTGAAAATACATATGAAAATAAGACAGAAAAAAAAACTCTGAATAGTCTCATATGTTTAAGGACGACAATTTCCATCATGTCTTATCATTATTATTATTATTATTATTATCATTATTATTATTATTATTATTATTCTGTGCGATGTCACTTCTGGATGTTGACGATCATGGCTCTCCATTTTTTCTCTTCAATTTAACTCTTAATAAATTTTGACGTTTTACCATCTCTTCTAAAACCTGTTTGTTCAGAGATTTACCGCAGTTTCGCTAGATAGGTTATTAATTATTTCCTTCTATCTCGCTTACTTCCGCCTGCCCTGCGGATATAACATTTTCCACGACCTCATTATATGCCCTAGAGATTCCATCTGTCTTATTTACCGTTAAAGAGAAGTGTCCATTTGTTCCCATTTTCTCCTAAACTCTGTCATTGTTCAGATTCTCATTTCATGGTGTTCACTGTATACTTCAGTTCAATCACATTTCCGTTTCTTCATGTAATCTGCTCGGTGATTATTCAGCACTCCTTACGATATAATACGGTTGATATTGCGTATGAGTTGAGTGCTCTTTTCTGTTTGAATACAATTTTTCCTATTTTCCTTAGCCTTTGGAAGTCACCTTTCATTAGACCAATGAGCTTTTGGATGTCAGTATCGTACATTCAGTCATCTGTTAAAACAATACCCAGATATTTAAATTGTAGGACATGTTTGGTTTTGGCATTTAAAAATTGTAAACTGCTCGTTGGGCATTTCCATTTGCTGATAACCATTCTCTCTTCATTCAATCGATGTTTTGTCTTTTCGTCTCGCTTTCTTTCACTATATTCTGGGGGAGTTCTTCCCGTTTTCTTTCTAGGTCTGTTTCAACGGTGTGTTTAAGTTTAGGGTTGAAAACAAAATAATGTAAAATAGCTATATAATGTTCTACTCAATGAGGAAAACTCTAATTAAAACAACTTATAAACTGTACGATAGAGTAAAACCTGTTCAAATTGCAACTATCCAACTAATTAGTAAGCTTGTACAAGACTAAACAGAATATTTAGCAGATATTTTCTTGTTTATACGTAAAGAAACACTGCAATTCCGGTTTCGTAGCAATTAGTTTTGTGCGTATAATCGAAACAGGGAATCATAATCCTGTAGATTTAGCTAAGAATAATCAAAGCAAATAATAAATAGTGTGGATGAAAGCATACGATGCGAAGGATCAGAATGTTTAATGTAATAAGGATATATGTCTTGATCATCTTATATGATGTGAAGGCGCAACAAATAATTTTCACATTTCCCTATTTGCAGTTTATAACGTTTCTAAATATATCCAAATCATCTTCAAATTTAGAAACATTCGAAGGACCATTATATGTTAAAAATATATGAACTCAGTAGATTTTATTTTCAATATTTGTTTTTTTTATTAAAATTTTAACTTAACACTTTTATTAATTAAGTCTTGAATTACAACGACAATGTTTCCAGCGATACTTACACAAGCTAGAGTTCGAATGCAGTCGTACATTTAACACGTTACAATCAATTAGGCTTTTTAATAAACTTATGATAAATAAGACTGTAATTATAATACATTTCTGATAGATTGTCCATTACGATTACATGCGACATCTACCGATAATTCTCGGTTGCAACTGAAATCCTACTTTTGTCTATCCATCCGATGAAATATTTAATGATAGTGTGCTTAATTAGCAAAAAAAAAATATTTCTTGGTTTTTATAATCTGATTCAATAGACAAACGGTTTTTTTTAAAGTAGTGCAAAATTAGTCAGATATTTGATTTTGTCCTGATATTGGTTATACTTTGAATATATAGTCTAACATTCTTTTCTCGTTTGCTAAATAACCGTTGCCTGTTATAAATAAACTAAGCGTTTATTAGCAGGATTTTTCCATGTACAAAAGAGGTTTGATTTTAAGTCGAACAGATTTTCACGAACACAAACACTGATACATAAAATAAGCAAGAAATATCACCTTCGAAAATTTTACAATTATATTGTCTATACTATAATATGTGTCCTTGTCTCATCCCGTTTAATCTTGCTATATTTAATATTCCATTTGTTTAAACTGTTGTTTGCTAGATGACCTTCTCTTGTAAAATAGATTGTTATTTTAATGTATACATATTTTCTAATTAATACAATTTTGCTTTTATTATATTCCTGTTTATATTGAACTTTATATATTTATTAAAGAAATCATTGAATTAACATTAAATGTATCTTTTCAACTGTTCAATAACTACTGCAAGTTCCACACAAACAAATGCATTTTGCGCCAAGTGCTGCTTTATGACTATGTTTCGTGCTTTCAACTCGCTTGTCTTTACCCTTCGCTTTATCGTTAAGAAGAACTGATCTTTCGTAGATATGCGTCATTTGAAGTGATCAATGCCAAATTTAATATCAGGTTCTCCATCGAAATTAATGAGTGCAAATCGAACAGACCAAACACCTATGATCTACATATGACAACGAACAGAGATCTATCTTTTGAAATAATCTCGTGTTTAAGGCAGCAGTGATTGTTACTTCTTCAAATGTTATAGATTTCCCTTCTCTTTAATGGAGAATTGATCTAAGGTTCTAATATAACGTCAGCAAAAATACATGTATTTAGGATCCCAGAATTTTTGCATTTTTGAGAATCGTCGAATAGTAAAAGAAATATCACCCGTGTGCATTTAAAATATTTGTGTGAAGGAGAAATTTAAAAGGAAATCATTACGAGGGAAATAAAAATGAAAAAAAGAGAAAAAAATTTGCAATCTAATGTCGTTCGAAAAATATATTTCATATATATATATATCTATATATATATATATATATACGATCGACGAATTTAAGCACCGTCAATACTGGTCAGTAACGAGATAGTTGACCACTTGGGATTACCAGGTGCTGTAAGTTTGAATATACTGGTGCTGTAATGGATAACGAATCAGAATTGGTGATCGGAGAGCCGAAAATCAATTCCAGTCGCTTTCGCTGTATTCACTTTCTCGCAAATAACATTTGGTAAGGTAAATATCTCGCAATTCTATTCTATGTGATATAGGTTAATTAAAAGGTATATCACCAGGAAATTATCTGTATTTTTCTTTAATAATCTCCACCGCAATCACAACAATAAATCAACTAAGATGCAAGGGATTATTTACTGTTAGAGAATAGGAAAAGAAAAATTTTAGTAATGAAAGAGAAAAATGAAAGAACACGAATTAAGAAAACAGATATAATGATTGAGATCGCACTTAATTATGTGAAGACCAAAGCTGACTGAGAAGCTGGAAGAGAATGCTAAATGCGAGAAGGGCGGTAGAAGAAACTATTAGCATAGAACTTTCGGCTACATCTACCAATTTTAAATGTAAATAGATGAGACTTTGCTGCCAATCTAATATTGCGTTTATATTCATAAAGTCTAGGTACCGGAGAACACCACCTCACACTTTAATAAAATAATTTCAATGTAAAAATTTACCCTAGCTTTCAAGAATAGAGTGTGACGTCGTCCCCCGGTCGCAGCGTCGACTGTGTCGTTCGATCCCGGTCGCGGCGCCAATTGTGACGTCACGTGCTCCCCAGGCTCTGATATCCTGGTCACGGACAGCACCAACTGTGACGTCTTTGCCGCGGCGTCAGCTGTTCGCTCCTCGATGCTCCAAACGTGACGTTCTAACCCTTTGGTTAGATTGATACCAGCCTCGTCGTTTCCAACCCGCTTCCAACGCCTGGTTACCAGGGTAACTGCACTGATCTCCAGTCTGCCTACCCACGTTGTGAATTGATCTTAGACAGACGAGATCAAACAGGGGTTGGGGCCGTAATGCAAGTTGAGTCTAACGGGGGTGATAACGCACAATTATGTATAAAAAAAAGAAAATAAAAACTCACAAGGTCCAACGTATCAAAGAAAAAGGTAACAAACTTTTTATGTCTATTTGCTCGGTACATAGGACTATGTCTACTTCCCGACCCGTTCTGTGGATTGTGGCACGCCGCTTTTACTAGGAAACTTTAAGGCTTCAAGTTGTCTGCTCTCTAAGAAATTTGTGTTTCGGTGTGTCTTTGGAAGAAAGTCGAAAAAAAAACTTATTTCTGTGGTCTGATTCTAAGTCGCTCTTCAAACTACTTGTTCTTGGTTGAAGAAGAGTCCAGAGGTGTGCGTGAATCTTGGTCAGCTATCTTGACGCGGTTTCAACACTGGACGCTCATCTCTGCTTGTCGTACACGGCTGATCTCTCGCCGTCCGCTGCTCAAACTCCAACTTCTTCTCTTCAGAGTCTAAATTACTGGTCACTCATCTCCGCCGTCAGTGCGCGAATTAACTTCTTCTCTTCGGCTGACTCTGATTTCAACTTCTCCACTTAGGCGAAACGAACTTCTTCACTTCGGCTTGGGTCGGACGAACTTCCTCACTTAGGCCAAACGAGCTGGCCTCTCCTGCCCGCTAGTGGGGGGGGGGAACGAATCCGCCCCGCCGTCCGCGGCTCAAACTCCAATCCTCTTGCCATCCGCGGCTGATCTGATTTCTGTCGGTTGGGGTTTCGCTTTTATTGACGCCGTCAAAACCGGGGTGGGTCTGTCTGGCGTCGGGGATTCTTCGATAATTCTAAATACATATCCACCCTTCTTATTTCTGGTTAGGGATTTTCCACTCTTTTCCATTTTTGGTAACTCTTTCCTCACTCCTACTTTCTCACCATGCTTCTGAGGGGCGTGTACCAACTTCACCGCTTCTTCGTATCGACCCCTCACATTTACACTTCTGACAAGGCGTCGACCGATTCTCCTCGTGCGTCACGTGACCGCTCTCGGCCAATGAGGTCCTGGTCGGGTATCTTTCCTCCTCCTTCGTGTGTCATGTGACCGCTTTCGGCCAATGAGGTCCTGGTCGGGTATCTTTCCTCCACCTTCGTGTGTCATGTGATCTTATTTAGCCAATGACGTCTTTAGTCGGGTGTGGACAATCCGTGGCTTTGTTTTGGGGAAAGAAACACCTTGCTAAAAAAAACAAAATATTAATTTAAATCGCCCTTATCATGAACGACCGAGATGACGCTCTCGGCTTTTTAACACGTGGTATTTGTCAAGCAGTTTATCGCTAATTGGATATGACCTAAGAAAGGGATTTCTCAGACCTGTTGGCGTTTCCGTGAACGAATAAAAATATTTCACTTTTTCCCGGCCAAAGGCCCGATAATAAAAATTTTCATTATCTCAAAAAAAACATTTTCAGCGAACATCATCTTGTGTGGCTTTTTCCAATTCTGGAAATTGTCTGTGTTTTCGTATTAATGGTTTGTCTTCATATCCTTAGATACACTTCCCCACCCACTTAGACCTCTACCATCACTCCAATGACACACTTTCCACCTGCTACCTATCAATATTTTTCATTGTCCCTAAACTTTGTTTCTTCAATCATTTGATAACAACTTCCATTTTTCGTGGACACGGAAGTAGGTCAGGTGCTTGACCTGATATTTTTCGACATCTGGTATATGCCAGCCCTGCCCGTGTGTGCTCGCTTATGACCTGGTCTCGTATTATGTTTTCTTTCTTTCTTCTTCGTTTTCTCTTTCTTTCTCCCAGATCGCTTGAATGTAAAGAAAGAATTATTCTTAAAACCCAAAATATTTTTCGGCTTTAAATAATTATCAAATGGTTGATAAACCGTAAAAAACAAATCATATATCTATGAATATTTCTTTCAAATCGTCAGGATATGCATGGTGCCACAGAGTTAAAATGTTCATAAGCTGTAAAAATAAAATCAGATTTTCTGATATTATCTGTTAACCCAATTTTTGCCCAAACCCCGTATTTGATAGTGCTAAATATATTCTTTCTGCTCAATATTGGCTGATGTTTTTCGAACTTACCAGTAAGTTATATTAAGATGAAATTAATACGAAAATTTTATTCAATGTAGGAAAATTGCGAAAGTGGACAATGGATGCAGCTTCCTTAACTGAGTGAATATCGTGAATATGTTATGAAATGCTAAGAGACATGTAAAAGAGTGATTATAATTTCTTGGTTTTTCAAAAAGAGATAATTAGGACAGATTTGGTGCCGTCGGTTTGCCGATAGGTCTTAAGCTTTAGCAAAAAATGCCTGGAATACATACGAAGTTCCTGGTATGTTATTGGAATATATTCTGACTTTTTCGTTAAGATAATATTGACATCAAAAATACCTGCTTGGAACAGAAAGAATACTTAGACAAATTTTGGATATATTCTCTCAATGAAAATATCAAATAACTATATTATATTCTTGACGCAAGTGACCACCTGACGATACACACGTCATTACCAACAAATGCAAAAAATTATTGTGAAAGAAGCGAAATAATAATAATAATAATAATAATAACATCAAAAACAACAACAACAACAAAAAGAGCACCTCAATTTCTAGAATTAGTAACGTGTTGATATCCGGCAGGTTATAATCGTGACTCTTTATACTCAACTGGTCATCCTCACAGAGATGATGCCTCTCCATATGCAACGGTGGTATTGCAACCTTAAATCATCTAAACTGAAGGCTTTGAATAGAATATCTAATAAAATTATTGTAAACAATGACGTGAACAATACTAGAACCAATGAAGAAATTATCTCGCTGTGTAGATGTACAATTGCACAACAAGGTGGAGTCACTCGCCCTCCTACATTTACTGAAGTGAGAAATACAAGTTGCCTCAATAATTCGACAGAAATATGATAGAGTTTTATAATGAGATAGGACCAACAGTAGCGTGACATAGAATATAATGAATATGATTTTGAAATGCGAAAGGCATGTTCCATGAAAAAGAACAAATTCTTTCAGATCAGAAGTGGCATGTTGTTAAAAAAATGGTTGCTTATAATAGAGTATAATTAAAAGAAACCATGAGAAATGTTGGAAAGGAGAAAGTGAAGTCCAATGACAGGAATGATTTTGATTCTTCTGGAGAATTGGATGGGCTTAGTGGATTTGATAGAGAATGTGCATAGTTAAGAGATTGTCGTGTTTTAGTAGAGGGTGACAGTGTCGATAACGTGAGACTAGGCAACAGTGAGACAGATTTTTTTCAGCTGATGAAAGTGAAGGTGTCTTGAAATTGAAGGTAGGTGAACTTCTTGAAGATGATGAGAAAGAGATATTTGAAAAGTTGAAAGAAATTTCCTTGTGTGGCAATGAAGAACGCCTACCGGCATTGGGAAAAGTACAGAAACATTGGTTCCCTATCGCAACAAAGAAATTTGATAAGATCTTGTAGAAGGTACAGGTGTCTAATATCGCACATATCAAAGAGTAGCTTTATTCGGGTGCTGCACTAGTTATTGTGTTCATGGTAGTAAAAAGTAATCAGAGAAATAACAGTATCCGTTGTGGAAATAGAGTTTAGAAGGTCTTTTTAAACAGCTGAATTAGAAGAATGGTTATATAAAGATATTATTATTTTATAAAAAAGCTGCAATGACAAAGTGGAAAAAAATCGTGTGCCATGTTTCATCCGTTTCGAAATCCAAAGAGATATTTATTACGTGCAACTAACCCTGTGAAGTATAATATACCTACTTTCCCTATAATCCGAGAAGAACTTAAGCTGAGAATTACTGAGGTTCGGCATAATATTACGCAAGAGATACTACAGCACTAGTTCCCAAACTTTTTTTTTTCTCTGGATTGAATTTTCGGAAAATAAAAATAAAACCGAGAGAGAATTAAAGGGAGATAACCGCGGATTCGAATTCTGAAAATTATCATTTATAACTCTTTCCTCCAATTTGAGGACCCTAGTTAATATATTCTTAAGACATGATATAATTCAAAAATATCACAATGATAATGTATGTCAATAATGTGTTATAAACTCTTAAATCTATCATAGTGAAACATCATAAGAAAACTATGTTGAAAGTGACTTTATGTTGTGAGGGAAAATAAAGCAAAGAAATATCAACAAAAATGGATACCAACAGAGAATTAGACATTTCCTGAAGAATAGAATAGTTATCAACAATTAATCGAAGTTTTCCAGAGACTTGAACAATGGTGCAACTTATGAGTGGCGTGAGGTACCGGATCCAATTTAAGCAGACACATTTCGGAAAAACATTTGAAGAAAAAAGAGAGCACAAAGGGATTAAAAATAATGGTTATATATGGCAACGAATGACTTAGAGAGAAAACCGGAGAGAAGAATTTCCCTAATGAAAAGATGATAAAAGTGATGAGGAATATAGTAAAATGGAAAAAAAAATCTGGTTCTGATTATGTGCAACGATAATAATTCCAAATTCCAAATAATGAATTCAAATTTAAGGGCGAACTTTACGTATGTTATGGATAATGGTAGTGTTCCAGAATGGACTACACTTGGCCGGACATTTTTAATACAGAAAGTGAAGACCAAAGGAAACTATCAATTAATTATGGACCAATAAATAGTCTATAGTTTGACTGGCAGAATATACCGGGCATCAAAGCAAGGGAGATTATTGTTCATATGACGGCTCAGTCATTATTCATAGAGAGCAAAAATTGTGCAAGAAAATTCAAGCGGTAACAATAATCGATAGAATGATCTTGAGTGAGATGGACATACGACGGTAAAAATCTATCCATGACATGCATAAACTTAAAGAAAGCATACGATTTGGTGCCCTTAATGGATTCTACGGTGTTCCTGACATTCTAGGCATTTACTATCAATTTAAATCTTCATTGTAATATGTAATTAAAATGTAAGACACTGAGATAAGTAGATACGATAGATATATTTTCCAAGGACACTCATTTCGTTTTTTATTTTGTGATATAAAAGATGCTATTGATACCCTTCTACGGAGTCTGGAATGTGACTATGAATTTGGTAGTAATGGGCAACAAACCGACTGCTCACTCTTCATGAACAATATGAAAATGTATACCCGGTTTAGAAAGTCTTTATATTCGTTGATTTGAGATTTTCATGTATTCAGCGAAGATATTTGTTTAGGATTTTGCATTGTCATTGGGCTACCTTAAGTATAAAGAGGGGAAAATATCTGAGCACAACATAATATAATTAACGTGTGGGTAGGGTTGAAATCTTTGTAACAGCGAGAGAACTTTTTGTTTTGGCACTTTACAGGCCATTGAAATGAAAGAAAAGGTTAAATGAATATATTTCTGACGTGTAAGGAAAATTCCTGAAACAAAACGAAATAATAGAAATGTCAACAAAGGAATTCATACCTGCATGATCTCTCTGCCATGCTATTCGACAGCATCCACAGTTTAAAAATTTAGTGAATTACAGGAGATCTATAGAATAACGCCAAAGTCGATGAATATGCATACGTCTATTTATCCAATCAGTGAAGATAATATTTATATCACAAGAAAGTATGGCGGAAGAGGGTTCGTGGATATTAAATAAGTAGTGTCATTATGAGAATTATGTTAGGAAATCTCATGAAAATGCTTGTGACTGATGCACGGAGAGTGAATTGTAATTTGGAAGCTCGTGATTGTGACAATGTGACTCGAGCAAAGAAGCAGCCTAAGGAATAATGACATGACATCTTAAAAGTCGAGAACCCCATTAATGTTCTAAAAGAATTATCGAAAACAATAGAACAAAACCGATATTGGTTTAACATGTTTATTAACGTTTGGCACAGGGAAAATTGTTTCTATTTCATATCGGTGCATATGATTTTGTTTATTCTGCTATTGTTTCAACATTTTCCTTGGTCCAACATCATTATTTCAAACTGGTAGATTCCAAGCAATATGGAAGCTCTTAATTTTTTTTTAACATTCTTGATTTAACCTATTTTTCTTTCACCTGACATATAATCGTGATTATAATTTGTTTGTGGTTCCATATAATGTTTCCCTCTCGTTTAATAGTTCTGCTTTTAGGACACATTGTTTCTAATTTTGCGTACTTTTCTACGCCATTAAAGCCCGAAACTTGTATCGTAGTCTCATAATTCGTCTCACAGTTTTTATTGAGCTTCCGTTTCACCCATTGCCTTGTGGCTAATGTAGCTAGACATGGTGAGTAAATATTATTATTTGTTAGCACGTTCAGTGGAGTCGTAACTTTCTAATTGTCCAGTATCACAAACATCTTAATTCAGTATTCCCATCGGGCAAAGAATTTTTCTCACATTACCTATGACACAATCACTCGTCAGTCACGGTTTTATATCTCGAGAAATAATCGATGACACTTATGTAGTAGTTTTATATAAGAGTGTAAATATGCAAGTCGAAAACTTGACATGGATATAGTCGACGAGGCGTTGCTTTGGTTTAATATTTGTTGAATGGATTATATTAATAATATTCTCTTCTTTAAAGAATCTTTCTAACTTTGGTATATACTATGCCAGCGTAACTGATTCTTAAATTCTATCTCAGCCTGCGTTTATCAAAAGATGACAATAGTTCACTTTCTTTAATATTTCTCACTGTTCTTTATTCACATAATACAAACAGAAATAATAGTTAAATGATTATTTGTTTTGTCTTATATATATATATATATATATATATATATATATATATATATATATATAGTTAAATTATGAAGAACTTGGTAATCCGTATGGATAATCCCAAGAAGGATGAACTCCTGAGAGCTCAATGTAAATCCAGAGCTAATATTTAAAAGAAAAACAGACCACTTTAAGGTACCATTATAATAATTTAATTCACCAGATCTCTTTTAAAGGGCTCTGGTGAAATAAATTATTTCAATCGATACCAACTTTTGTAGTAGCCATTTTGGTAACAAGATCAAAATATAGAATGATTCTTCATTTTTGTAATCATATAATTTGAACTCAACAATCCGTAGGCCCGGTATGTTTTGAATTGTTTCAGTTCTTTCAATTTAAGGTGTTTGAGTAATTGTATTTTTTGTTACGAAATAATATTAACATCTATTTTCGTATTGTTTTACCCAGAATGCTTTTTATACAATCGCCTATTAAAAAGATGCTTTGTATTTTTTCATCTTTACAATCAGAATAATCTGAACCGAATTGCGTTATAGTAGAAATGATCTCTGATTTCATTGTCTGTGACGTGTATTTCCAATATGTACCACTTTTCTTTATGTCGTGATAGTAAATGTTCCATTACATTGAGAAATTCAGACATGGTTTTTCAATATGACTTCTGTCTGTTTTAAAGATTGTTTATCTCCGGGTTTCTTGCATGTTTGAGCCGTAATCGCATTAATAATTCACCCCACTGTTGATTTAACATTTGATCTGCAGATATTCTATTCCGTCTGCTATAGATCATTCATGTCGTTAATTCGGTCTAAAGATTTAAAGTTTCCTCATTTTTTATAGACTGGGTTTGTTTTTTGATTTACAGGCTATTATAAAGCAATTCAACATGTCATACGTTCATGAGTTAATATCTTTAACCATACATTTCTTAAATTGAAGTATCCCAATATATCTACCACATTTATTATTACCTTGTTTTCTGGAATTATCTTTTGACTATATATTTCGGTTATTGAAGATTGCTTTCTTACACGCTTAACTTCATCAACAATTTTCAGTTGAATATTATGGGTTTGCTGCTTCAACCAATTTCTATACTTTTTAAAAAATTTTATATATGAGGCTATTTGTATTCTTTGGAAAAAATGCACTAAATTGTACACCTATGAATAAGTAACCAATAATCACCTCGTTTTTTCCGTGGAAATCACAGGGTTTTTTTTTCTCGTGTAATGCATGTGTGAACTATTCAAACGTTTTATATGAAAGTTGTCTGAATTTTTATGTTCACATTTTGTACTAATTTTGACCATAAACTCATTTTATTAATATTTCCGTATTTTTCTCCTTCATACATAAACAGTTCGGAACTTATTTTATGTTAGTTTTCCATGCAATATATTAATATATTGACTGACATTGGGAAACTTTTGCAACTGATTACGATTTTATTCGCAAATATCGAAGCTGCAATCGCCATGTGAGTTGCTCCTATTCTTGAAATTAAAAGTATTTAGATTATATCATATTAAACTTTTTCATTTTCTACAGTATCTTTATTTACTCTGTGTAATTAATACAATTATATTATCAATTTTGCCTTGATTACTCATTTTTAAATTAGGTGATACTCGATGAAAAAGTGTTTGTATCTGTAAGATAAAATCAGTATAAATCAAATAGTATCATTCTCAATAATAATATTACACATCTTATAAAACAAACATAACGTATCGTACTTCATATTTTATCGGAAAAATTTCTAACAATTTAAAGAAGAAAACGAAAATATGTTGATGAACCCAGGTTATTGGATAGATATATATTTATTTATTGTAAAACACCCTGATATATATATATATATATATATATATATATATATATATATATATATATATATATATATATATATATATCCAAGAATCACAGGCAAAGATAATTTAATTATTGATTTGAAAAGCCTTTTGTATACAGTTGAGAGTTTAGATATTTTCCAAGGCTTTGACGCCATGCACAACATCCATGTAAAAGTCTCGAACTGACGAGACTATTTAAGAATAGGTCTCGTGTTTTCAGATTAATGTTTTCGTTTAAAGCATTTAGCGGTGTTGATCGAAGCTACCCCTAACACAGACTGTTCCAGGTTCAATTTCCTTTTCTGATTTACTAAATATATTTTAACAGATCCATACAGAGACGTATTTGATGTATTTGGTGTCAGTATTTACTAATTCTACGTCAAGATATTTCATGATGGAGTTTTTAATAGATTTTCCACTGCTTTCTATGAAATCCAGATTAGAGTTTCTGTTCTAGGAAAGATTATATTTTTTCCTATTTGTTGGAACGCTGTTGAATTTCTTCTCTAGATTAGTCTTATCCAATATATAACTATATATGTCGTCAGCATATCCCCACACATCATAAGTACATTACCAGCGGATTGAAACTGGATCGCTGACTTCTATTAATTGATTTGTTTCGGATATTGTGTAGAATGCCTAAATCATCACTGACCATCTCTTTATTATTAATAATACAATTAAACTAAGTGATACAAGTTCACAGTAAGACATTGAAAATATAATATATAAACTCATAGGTATATGCAATTGACCTACTCTGTTTTAGCAATAATTTTAGGTCTTATCATATATATATATATATATATATGTGTGTGTGTGTGTGTGTGTGGGTGTGTGTGTGTGTGTATTCGCGCGCACGTGTGCGTATGTGAGTGTGTATTATTCGTACTAATGTAAGTTTTATTAGTACCTTAACAATGATACAAGTAAACCATGTTCCAAATTTAAATGTGAATTAATTTTAAGCGTCTAATGATATTTTTTCTTTTTCTATCAGATTTTAAAAAAAAAAATCTTAAGTATTTGGCAATTTCAACGAGGGAAAATTCATTGTTTGACGTTATGATGAAAAATGTATTTTTTTATTTAGAATTATGGGTTTTATTTTCTAAAAATTCTAAATTGGTTTAGCATATTGTAGAGTTTCACCCAATTTATCGGGTTTGTGAATTTCCCACAAAGCAAATATAGAATAGATATTAGACTATACTACAGCTTGTTATGTTAGAAATCGACATGTACATTTGTATGTGTGATTATACACATGTTGACGTATGATGCCCCAGCCGTATAGATAAGAACTGAACCAGTAAACTAAACATAGGGAAGATCTGTTTATATGCTTGTGTGGAATAAGTCACGCGTTTGAAACTGATATGGAAATTGGAAACGTTTGAGTCTAAGTCACCAATCAGCCTTCTTCTACATCATGAGTCTATTAAATGTTTTTTCAACATTCTACGCTTTACCCAATGCGAAAGAGCCCAGTTAGCTCTGCTATTTAATGCGCATCTGGAGGAAGATTGGTTCGTCACCATTCCAAGAGAATCAGCGCGTAATGACCGAAAATGAATGTAAAAGAGTTTCAATTTCGCTTCACACACGTGCGCACGAAAAGACACAGGCACACGCACACATACACAAGCACAAGTACACACACATATGTATTTTTCATAATGTCGATCAGCTAAAAGACAAACCTAATCCTTATATTAATTCTCTATATATATTTACCCGTATGTATGTAAAAATGCATACATATGTGAGTATATATATATATATATATATATATATATATATATATATATATATATATATATATATGTGTGTGTGTGTGTGTGTGTGTGTGTGTGTGTGTGTGTTAGTTTGTGGGCGTGTAATAGATCGGATATGTAACACGCACAAACCTACACACATATATATATATATATATATATATATATATATATATATATATATATATATATATATATATATATATATATATATATATATAATTGTTCCGAGGTCTACTTCAAAGAGAAAATTAAATGTATAAAATAAAAAGAAATTCATTCAGTTTTTAACCACTTATCAGGAGATAATTTCAAACCAAACGAAATTGGTAGATGCATTTTATTCTTTACGCGATGGAGCATTCAAAAATAATTTCGTTTTAAAATATAAGAATATATGAAATATGGCAAATCAAAACATGTATGAGCAGATCCATAACCATGGTGATTTTAATCGTACAAAGGCCTTTAAATTAGTGTTACTGCCATTAAGAATCCTTATACTAAGATTAGATCACCATCTTGTCACAGAGATAACTTAATGTTTACTGTTCGTCTGACCCCAGTTAAGGAATAAACAGGATAGACGTATGTATAAAATCAGCGCATGATTGATATCATATATTTTATGTGTAATTTTAATATTATACGCAATAGGTCTGTACAAATTCTGCAGACATCTTTTCCTTGACGGCTATAGTTTGAATTCACTGTAGAATATATATTTTATATATATCTAGAAATATCTATGAAGTCATAATTCATAAAATCTCATGGAAGTAGACCAAAAATCATGTGTTTACGGTAATTTAACGCTATTATTGCAAATACATTAATTCATTTCATAGTCATTTATCATAATTATAATAATCTATTATAAATCAGCGATATTAAGCAAAACATTGAAGTAATTGCAAAGTTAGTCATAAATATTTATACATCTGTTATATATATTTGTTTTTTTTATATGCATGTGTAATACCAATTTTTATATCTCAGCACTGGAAACGAAATATGTAGAGTGAGGTGTGGAGCTTGTGGACCGCCCCGGGCAGCACTTTTATGGTTGCGACATTTCGTGCGTGCTAAAGGCTATAAGCCTGTGAATACTTTATTGAAATAAAAGTAGTTTTATATTGGGACTCTATTCACAGTTGAAGAATCTTTTTGATTTCGAGTAACTGAAACTATATTGGCCTATCTACTGTCTATAGAATGACAATTGACAGATGAAATAGATTAGATGTCATTGACGATTTGCCAAGAAAATAAAAACAACAGTTTCTTTGTATATAGTTGTAATTTTTATTTCAGAAATAAAGATGGTCCTAATTTTTGACACATTTCCCAGTAGGTATTTTACCATTTTAACTGTTACGAAATAATTTTGCATATGTTTGGTATGTAGTTAAAGAATGCTATATTTTAGTATGGTAAAGTAATGTTATAACGTTACACAAACTAGATTTATAAATTTATGTGTAAGTCACTGTGCAATATGTACATATTGTGGGGGGGGGTCAAGGACGGCTCCGTGTGGCCCACACTCTATCTGCATGAGCACATTTGAAACAATGCACCGATATTTTTGTTCTTTAGGGTTTGTTGATAAACGCATATCATTTTTTTTCATTTCCCAGAATTAAAAGCATAAATTTGAGATTCATTCTCTTTCCTTTTCAATTATAAAATATACTCTCATTATTTGATTAAGATTAATTTTATTTAAGTTATATTTATTAAAAATGTATTTAGAGATAATTACTATAGAAATGTTAAATGTATTAGAATTATTTGGTAGTAATGCATATTTTATGTTTGCGTTAAAGCCAATTATCTATTCACAAATAAATTATAATAGTGGCTGTGACGTATAAGTAATACACGAAATAATTTTAAACTTTTTAATTACAAGTGCATAAAATAAATTGTTACATTATGATAACATAATTTATTCATTTATTATTATTTAGAAATTAAAATACACATATCAGTTTTTTTATTAGGTTGTATATTCAATGCAGGATAAGATTCCACATCATTTTATAAAACTTGAAGTTGCCATCAAAAAAGATGAAACCAAAACTTTTGCATAAAAAACTTCATTGATAAATGCAGGTGTTTAGAGTGTACCAAATGAACCAGAAATAATTCTACGTTAAATAAATAAATGTTTTCAAATAATACTCATATTCCGGGAATATGATTTCACATATATGAAACATTAGGGCAGATGACGTGGAGAGAGATGAATATTTATTATAAAAGTTTTCGTCAATGATGATATTTTAAGAAATACCTTCATACAAAATTTATTACCTTGTTCCACGCAACCAGTATAAAGGACGATGCAAGGCAGAAACTTTAATTAAAATAAAGAAAATATCATAAATTATTCCCTCGTGTCTGATGAATTTGGAGTGCTGTTTTTTTTGCTTTCGTCACAACAAAAAACTGTCTGTATATATTTAGTTCTATCGGCAACGATTACTTGTATGGCAAATGATGATTCTGCTATTCTTTGTGCTTTAATCTTAAACACTTAGTGTTAATAACAGGTTACCAGCTAATATACTGTGAGATAATTTCACTGAAACAATTAATAATAAATAGAATAAAGATTAACATATTTTATACAAATCAATATATCAGTCTAAAAGTCACTAATGTAAATACATGAGGTTTTGTTGTTAATATCTAAATTATATGCATAGTAATATTTATCAGATAGCTTATCAGAAATGATTAAAGATTTCGAATTATTAACTAATTCTTAAAGTACTCTCATCAGAATTATATAATTTTGTCATTTCGCTAGGTGTAAAATTTTAGTATCGGTGATGTAGCTCAAATAATCTAATAAAAATATGTCTATGGCAAATGATCTGATGAGATTTCTTCGTTGGTACGACAATATTAGGAGTATTAGGAGTAATCACAGTTCTACACTGACAACCTGGTCTCATGTTTTCACTGTTTCAGTTAGCATTTGTAATAAAAACTTTTAGTGTAGTGTTTCTTCTCTCGCATTTCTCGCGTACTATATTTTTTCCGGCTTCCTAAAATGAAATGCAATGTCAAGTGTTAACTTCTGTTTCTTTGAAATCTGTGCTTTTAGTATCCCCTTTGGTTTTATCACTCACAGTAATCTCTGGAATCTTAGCGACTATATTAAATATGATTAAAAAATGATTAAAAAATATATATATATATATATATATATATATATATATATATATATATATATATATATATATATATATATATATATATATATATATATATAAATACATACATACATATGTATATGTATATCAGTAGCACAAAATATTATACAAAAATATAATTATATATAGTTTTGCATATATATAGTAGCATATATAAAATAATATATATATATATATATATATATATATATATATATATCAGTAGCACAAAATATTAGGCGGTTTTGGAATCTAGTACAATGGATGCATTCTTGTCTAAATTACGCAGAAATGGAAATAACATTGTTATCATATTTCAACAAAATTACATAAAAATTATCTTGAAATTCTAAGGAATGAACTTATTCAATAAAATCGCTTTTGGCTACAACCACGACCTCCAGACTAGTTTGGAATCTCCTGCAACTCTTCTGGACCATTTCTTTCATTGTTAGTGAATGCTGCGATAATTCTTGTTAAACTTTGGTGTTAAAAGGATCCTTTATGGTGTCTCGTTCAATTGCGCCCCACACATAATAATCACTTTGCAGTCTGGATAGTTAGGTGGCCAGATGTAAGGAGTGACGTAGTCGTAGAAATTATGCAATTGACCTGATTGTGTTCTGCTTTTGAGGCATGGTGCAGAGATTGCCACATATAGGCTCTTCCAGCAGCCAATCTCTTAACCCAGGACAGCACTGCCTCTATGGCTATTTTACCTAATTTACTTGGAGGGATCACTGTCAAGCATCGCCTGGATCTCAACAAAAAAAATGGTTAGTTCTTTTCTTATCAAAATTATCAAAGAGACTTTTCCGAGCTGCCGTATCGCCGTAATCACCATTAGATACATCCACCACTTTTGAAATCATCTGCACATTTCTCAGATCGACACACAAACACTCTTAAATGTTCTTATTAGAGCTTCGGGTGCGAATGCCAAGCATGCTATTTCCAAATTTCTAGAGGATTGAATTGCGTCATGGTTCTTTTTTTTTCTCCCAGAGGTTACCCAACTGACTTTAATGTAATGTGCCGTCAACCAAACCCGAAACAGACAACGTGCATGCGAAAGACTAATACACTTATCCAGATATATTTTCGAATAAAAAAAATAATACTGAAAACAAACATTTTGAGTTTTTGGGAACGTGTTGAAGAAAACTGGTATTCATGTGACAGACTGAGGGAAATAGGAACAGGGGAAAGCAGCGTGTAAAAGATTTGATGACCTTAAAGAAATGGATTGTAGAACAGGGTTGGGGGAAATAGAAATAATAAAACATATTAAGTGCTAGAAGGGTCAGGAAGATGTGGAGGGCCATGATCGTCTTCGTTCTGAAAGTAAAAGGCCCCTAACGGAAACATAATCATAGCTAACTGAAAACTGTCTTGCAAACATTTCTATTAATAAATTAATTTATAAGTAAGGGTCTGCTTATGAAAACATTTTAAATTCACAACTTTTTTTAATTTCCCCTCTTTCTTTCCTTTATTCATTCTTTCTTTCTTTCTTTTTTCCTGTTTTTCTCTTACTCTCTCTTTTTTTCAATGAAATCAAATAGTGTCTCTATATGTCATTTCAGTGATTTCACACGGTCAATGAAAATAGTCCATTATTTATGGCAGGGTGTAAAGGGCATGCTACCTATCTCTGGAACTAACTAACAAAGAGCGGGACATGCTTAATTACAATAGACATAATATTTATATACTAACAGTTTAAATCACAGCACTTCGTCTGATAGTTTTGTGGGAGGGGGGATTTACAAAGTTATATAAATTAACCAGATTTCGGATTTTCTTCTTTCATTGTGCTACGATTTATTTAAAAAAAAACAAAAAAAACTGATATGTAAATAAAACAGGATTTCAATTATAGCATTACGAATAACATACTGGGGAAAAATTAAACAAGTGTCAAGGCAATTAATTTATATAATATATGCGTATGTCAGTTTGCTACTGTGTCAGAATTGTTCATCTTTACAACTAGTAGTGGCTCAAAATATTATACCGTTTTGGAATAAGGCTGACTTACTGAGGTAAAAGAGTCCCAAGTTTTCATTACTGCGATTCTTTTCGGCAATATTTTACCTGATAAATTTTTTGTATGGTAACAATTTTTATAACAGGAAATTAATTTGGGTAGTATTGAAATCAATTGTGAAATCCAGCGAAAGTCACAAAATAAATAAAAATAATCTTTTTACGGAAAGTAAGGACCTACGTACATCAAATAATCTTTAAATTAAATGGCAGAATAATATTTACCTTTGACCTTTAAAAAAGGTAATATTAAATATTAATGCAACATTTAAATGTAGCTATGAATTTTAAGTTCTCCTGTAGTTTATTGTTGTCTATTGCATCCACTCCTACCTACAGTTTATGATGTAGGCCAATTCAATAACCCTCCGAAGGGTCTAGATTACATGGCTCTTTTAAGATCGTTTAAAATGCTTTAGAGTTGTACGAACAGAAAAAGAAACCATTAAACATTACCGTAGGAAATGTGAAGCCAATCAAAATACTCTTTGCATACTTCCCGGTCATCCTTTGTCAAGACACAAATTCTCTAAATGATCAATACATAAATATCATCAATTCAGTTGCTGTTTGACTACAGCAATTTCCTTTGATGCAGCTGATGATATTTTGTTGGAATGTCGAAAAAATAAAATAATATTACAAGTATCTAAATAAAGTAAACCTCTCGATGCCGATTTGTATATGATCCGAAAAAGATGAAAATGTGATATTTCAATTACATATGCATAATACATAGCCCAAAATACTTCATGTTGCTACTGTTGTTTCTGTTGCTAGCAGGGTTTTTCTGATGTAGATCTTCCCGCTCTATGCTAAACTGGATTTGAATTGTTGACTACAGCGAAGGCTATCTAATAATCTAATATGATGTGCTATTAATCCATAATTTGTGTAGGAGAAAAAAAAAGGATGAATTTTATTCGATCTAATATAGTTTGCTGATAATATTTTATGAGGTTAAAATTCCAGAAGAAAAGGCTATGTATATTTCTTCAAAATTATATAACAGAAATCGAACACGCATCAAAAATATATGAACCAATCCATCTCGGTTGGAATTTGAACTCGGCATGCTGCATTGATAGCCATTTGCTCGGCACGTATTCATTACTAAAATCTACCTCATGCTGTATCTATTATGCAACATTGGTTACTACGAACTATGAATGAAACCTTTAAAGAACAATTCAGTAGTCTAAATGATATATGAATTTTGATGGATATCTCTCATGCAATTTATTAAAACTACAAACATAAAATCAAGATTCTGAAATATATTTAGAAAATTGATAACGAATAATCACACGATATGAGTCTGATTTTTAGACGTGTTATTTCAACAATTCTATATGTATGATGTGGGAGGGGTTCCTTCAACAATATAAGTTTACTGATAGAGTAAGTGTGTCTTAACTCATGTCGAAACATCTGAAGAGCAATCTAAATTGAAAACAGCTTCTGTTAAATACAAAAAAACAGTTACAATAATTCATGATTTAAGGTGAATTTAAGGTCTACTGAATAGAACTTAAAAGCACGAACAGTTGTTCATAATATAGAAAGAAAAACAGTTTCGACTGTTGACAATGATTTACGACACTAATTCTAACTGAAAGCCAGATTACGAGATAGAAAGAAAGAATCTAAAGGTTTTTCATCTGCGTCCGATAGCCGGGGGCGAAAACACGCGGGAGAGCATATCATTCTGCTCGGGGCTGATTGCTTTGGATCCAATAGCAGATAACTCGTTTCCTTTTGTTTGAAGATAATCTAAGATGTTACTAAATGACATGATTGCAGTTGAGTGGAGCACGCTCTACATTTCAAGAACCTAATAATAGAAAACATTATACAGCCAAAAACAAAATTCTGTCGATGTTAAGACAGAAATCTGAAAACGTAAGTGTTGGCATAGATACAACTCAGTTGGTTGTCTATCTGACAGAGTAAGGTACCCAATGTGCATGAGGTTATTTCCTAAACGTAGTTTGCAATAAAAAAAAATCCAAAGTAGAATACGTATTACTATAGATCCTGACCTGGAATCTTCGCTTCAGTTAATTTCCGATCGCCATAACCGAGACTATCTTTGACATTTCTATAAATACTTTTATGGTAATTGTTCTGAGGAACTTTCCTTGATGGTTGCTAGAATTATGAATGTAAGCGCAGTGCTAGATTGAAGGCAATGCCTCATCATTTTACAGTTAAAATGGTTAACTTTAAACGTAAGTTCTATGATAACAGTTCCTTCTGTCACAAATTTTAGAACTGTTTTTTCCGGTTTCTGTTTCCCAGGCAACTATGATTTTTAAAAGATTCAATGGAATGTGAATCATTATATTCTCTGTTTTTAAGTCATGTACATCTATTCTTCTCTCTATTTAATAATATCTTTTTTCTGAAATATATTTCCATTGAAAAATAAAAAGCCGGTATCTTCTAATTTCTCCCGAAATGTTTTCTTTGATCGATACAGTTAAAACATTAAAATCTTACAATTTCTGTGTCTGTCTATGTTTCTGAGATGAGGTATTATGTACAGTATTTACATTAGTAAACCCTGAACCCTTTATTTCGATCACTGGGGTAGACCTGGAAGAACATTCAGAGGGAAAATTAGCAGGAGATAACTGATAACTGACATCCATCAAACATGGCACGTGGAACTAGAACAGTCTACCCCAGTGATCGAAATAAAGGGTTCGGTTCGAAATTCCAACCACCTGAAGAAGGCCGGAGCGTACAACAGCCGAAACGTTGTGACGAATATGGCGACAAAGATGAGGACAATAGTCCGACTAATGTAAACACCTTACAATTTATTAATATATATATATATATATATATATATATATATATATATATATATATTCTTTTTAATGTTAAAGCTTATTTAAATCATTTAGATATGCATTAAAATTTCAAGACAAATTACTAAATTTACGAATCAATCTAGAACTATTTATAATAATTCAACTCATACAGTTATAAATTTCTATTTTTTCGGTGTAGCACTAAGTCAATATATATATATATATATATATATATATATATATATATATATATATATATATATATATATATATATATATATATATATATATATATATATATATATAACCAAGATCTTATCAGTTCACGCTCTTAATTACAACAATATACCACAGAGGAAAATATTACCTGTGTTTATTTTATTTCTTCTCTATTACTAATATTACGAATTTTTATAAATATTCTAAAACTCAAGCTGTTCCTGAAATAAATGCGATACCACACATATGTAGAGAATTCGAAATAATTTTATCATAAATTATTGAAATAAGAATTATTTATTTTTTAATCAAAATAAAACAATTTCAGTTTGTTCAGCTCTCCACAATTATATGGAAAATTGAGCCATGATAGCAAGACTACTTGCGCGGTACCTCCATAGATGTTTTTTAATCGACAAATTCACGCTGAAATCTAAGAAGTGAATTTCTGAGCTCAAGCGGCGAGACATTCTCGAAAGAAGTAAACGTATAATGAGACATAAAATTTAGATATTTGCTAATAGGCTTCCATAGGGAACATCATTCCTCACTTTACTAACTTCTATAATAATATATATATATATATATATATATATATATATATATATATATATATATATATATATATGAGTTACTTTAAATCACGCGATTCCAGAAGGGAAGATGGAAATAAGCAATGGAACTCATTAGTATTGTGTAACGTCAAAGATTTTCAGTGGATCATTGTCTTCTCTTACCCAGGCTGTCATTTGATATATACGTTTTTTATTTTTCATTTTACTGGAAAGTCTGACCGACATTAATTTAGATATACCATGTCCACTTATCTTACCGTATAAAAATAAAGTGTGTAAAGAAATACATATGCATATAGTGGCATGGATTAATTTGACAGCTACGTCGGATGTGGAAGTCTCACGTGACGGATGATTTTTCCACCATTAACTTCACTTGTAGAACGAACGCCTCTAAAATGGAGACGGTTTTACACCGCGACATTTTTAGAGTTTATATATATATCTTTTTATTTATCAAAAGTTATACCGAAAATCCTAACCACCTGACTAACAATTATGAATAACGTTGAAGCATATATATATATATATATATATAGCATTGGAAATTTAATTGTTGTAGAGAGCAGGTCAAACATTGACACCGGGTGGTCCGAAACGTCTTGTCACCGAACATAAGATAATTTTCTAGTTCAATGCTCTGTGGGGTACTATGATGGTGTAAAAATCACATGAAAGGTTCCAGAATATACATCAGCTGAATGACGCTGTTCGGAAAGCATTTGCAACAATTAACAAAGCCCAGCTCTGTAAAATATCACACAGGACCACAAAATTGATACTCTCCATGCAGACTTTCTCCATGTCTGACACTCTCAATGAAAGTGAATATACTGAATGCAGTTCATGCGTGCTTTGTATTACTGTATTAATTGTTCCTAACTTTTTCTCATAACGTTATTTGATATAGGTTGACAAGACTTTCGGACCTCTTTCTCTCTATCTCTCTCTGTCTATATATATATATATATATATATATATATATATATATATATATATTTGAAAATATTTGTGAAGGTACAAAATTTAATTACAGAAATAAAATTGTGTAGCTTAATAATGCAAAGACATGTTAAAAGCGAAGTAACAGGTTTTTCTCCCGCTCTTCAGGCCTCTACTGGAGATTTAACTTAAATTAAAAACAACAAAAAATGTGTAATTAGAATGAGAAGGTAAAAAAAAAAAATTCAACACAAGGAGCCACAGAAAAATGACTGCGAGCACCAACAAACACTCACGCTGTTTACATATATATGTTTCTATGTGTGTGCTTGTATGTGTGTGCTTGTGTGTTACTTTACGCGTTATTTTTTTTTGGATACCCTTATTTCAGATAGACGTCCCAATTTTTGATTTAAATACTGCGTTTTACATCAGACCGCCTGCAGCTTTCGTACCTGCGGCCCCATTGTGTAGTAAAATTAACGGTTGACTCGGCAAGTCTTAAAACCCACAGTTACTTAAAGCATACAAACCAGCATTGTTCTAATTTCTCTTTAAAGGAAATCTTCCTCATTAATTTAATTTTTTTTTTACCGAAGCCCACATCTACACAACTTGGTGTCCGTCACTCAAAAACTTCAGTTTCAAGCAATTTTGAAACTTCTCCATCGTTAGAAGGGCGACCGAAGAGGAATAACAGATGCAAGTGGTATAATTGATAATAGTTCTTCTGTCTGCGGATCCAGAGGTTTGAAAAACAACTGTTTGTATTGGATAATAAGAGGAAATCTCTCGTGGTAGAAATTAAAAATGAATTAAGAAATATACGAGTGCGTAATATTCAAATAAACCATCAATTATTAATAGAAAACACTTATAACTAATAAGAAATAATAAGAAAAATGAGTTGAACTGCATTGACTCATTTTGTATAATAACATTTAAAAATCCAAAAATATTTCACGGCATATTGATTCTATCGATGAGAAAATTGTCATTAGATATTCTAAAAAGGACTAAATCTGTAGATTATAAATCATTTTAAATATATAAATTATAAAATAATACTCTTCCTTCTTTTCAGTGCTTGATAAAGTGTACAGCTAGCCAGTCTGATACCTGTCTATTAGTGCAGCTTGCTCAGGCGCATTTGTGGTTATTCAACACCCACAGAGCACACGTGTTTCATACTTCAACTATGCTGAATAAACCTTAGTTGCAGTTTCTGGGAAAGAGTCTATCTAGCGAGATTAACAATTTGAACAAGGTCAGATGAAGCCCTTGGCCACGATTATTTGTGATTTCGAACTTCGTCGGACCTCCTAAGGGTTTTGTCTACCCAATTTTACTCTAGGCTTGGCTCAACCCGTAGTATGGTTTACATGCACTTTCCAAAGGTGTATGAAACGACCCTTCCTCTTCGATATTATCAGGAATTCTCTTTCCTGACATATCGATCAGAGTGAATTCGAACTTTCTAACCACACGTACCCATTTGCTTTATATCTTATTATGTAAGTAAAACGTATATTTCGATCTAGATGAATGTCGGCACGAATATGTAAAATACATTTCACATATTACTAAAAAGATCAAATGTATGTCCCAACAATACTAGATTCCTTTATTAACTTTATGTGGATATAAGAATAATTATCTATGGCACAAACTCATATTCTGTCTTTCTTTAATAATTATAATGAACGCTGTGACATAGTTTTAAAAAATAAATTCCTGTCAAAGCATTTAGTAAAAGAAAAGAAACAGTAAGGTGATGTAGAACTATTCCTCTTAATAGGTACTTGATATCTTAATGGAATATGTATTTCACTATGAATTCAGTATTATGCAAAACTTTTAAACTTATAGTTTAAGGTGAAATTAAATTACAAACGAATAAGTCCTGACAAACCACAGAGTAATCGTATCATTACGAAACTATAAAACGCTTAGGTAAAAAAAGTAATAAAATTAGTGAATACTATGAATTAATTGAAAGTTCAAGTGGATATTATCAATAATTGAAAGTTCACTAGGTTTAATGAATTAAGGATTCATTGACTTAAACCACAATATTAAGATTAAATTATCCGAATATAATCATTAACGTTATTATATAAACTTAAAAGAAAATTGTTGATTGATATATTACTTATTAATGAGCCGTGACCCATTATTTTACCGGTGGTAGAGAAAAACGACGAAATACTCAGCCACCGGTTCAACAGTGGTAGTGAAAAATGATTTAGTTACAGGTTGAACCATGGGTAAATATTTGTAATTATTTTTATATCGACCGCGAAATATTACATACCAAGTATTTGCGAATTTTTACTCAAGAGCTCAGGAAGAAGGGGTAAAATTGTTCAGGAATATATACCTCAAACGGCTAAAAACGTGTGTGGCTAGTGACGATGCTCTTCTTTTCTAAATTAATGAGTTGTTATTTTTATTACAGGCATACGGTGTCCACAAAATTAGTAATATAAATGTGTAGCAGTGATTGATATAGGCCTACTAATTCATACCTTAATTTCTTTAAAGTTTCAATAATTCTTCAGAAGAATAAGAGGATATTCTTAAGATATCAAATGATGGTGTTAGGTATAAATGATCTTAAAGATATCACATGAATTTACATGTAGTTGCACACGGAACTTGAAACCGGATCGGCGAATTCGGCTTATAAAACAGAAGAAAAAGTCTGTTTAAATCATTTGTTTTTAATTTCAATTTGTTCATTTATTCATGTTGTCAAACACCGGAGTATATCGGTATAATATTAAGAAGAGCGGAGGTGGGTGTTAACCTTAAATTTTGAGTCGCCAAATGTCTTATCATTCAATGAGTTAATGTGTACAGTTGGGCGCATTTCTTCTCGAGATGACGTCATATCCGAGATAAACGTTCCCAATCTGCACACCTAAGTAAATTAGGTTCGGAGATAGCAGAATCCGCCCTGCAGCAGCACGACCGATAGCGGCATAAACTGTAAAAGTGTAAACAGTATTAAAACAGGCAATCAGTAGTGTTTCAGGGATTGTAGCACAAAATAATAAAAACAAAATGGCACCTCGCGTTTCTATCTCTCTTCCCATCTGCGCGGTCATGCCGTTTAATGGAAGATACTACAGCAGAAATCAAAACAAACAAGTTTAAATCAATCACTTTATCTATATTCATGTTCAGTATTTTTTAGACTGTATCGTCCGAAATTAATTTAAGAATATGTTAGTATTACTGATAGCATTGTATTGCATATAACGGATAAAAAAAAACTGTAATGACAGGCGAGATATGTGCCAACGTTTTTCTGTCTCTTAATGGTATTCCATATAAAACATTTGTGTGTATATAAAACTTATATTTGCTCTTGTTAATGCATACCTATCACAAGGTAAGATATTTTCCTAAATGCTTAAACGAGCCTTATTTACACATGAGTTCTGCTTGTCTGGTTCTCTCAAACAGCTACCAGTGTGTGTTTCAAGTTTGTGATTTTGAGGTCATGATTTAGGCCAATCGTATGGCCTCTTAGATATTTTGATTTAATGAGATGACACTAAATAGAGGATGAGAAATAGAAGGAAGAGAATCTAGCAGAAATTAGAGTATATATATATATATATATATATATATATATATATATATATATATATATATATATATTATTATTATTATTATTATTATTATTATTATTATTATTATTATTATTATAGCCCACAACACAATTACTATTATCTTATTTTCTGTAACGTAATGGAGGGATTCCGGAAGGATTTGGACTTTAGTGATATTTCGCAGATTATGTATAATTTAGAAATCGATAGATATGTATGAAGTGAAAAACAAATTGCTAAACATAGTTAGTGCTACATCATGCTTCATATTTCATATTGTTCATAATTTCTTATAAATGATTCTTTTCAACTGCCCTAAATTCAATCTGTCTCTATATATATATATATATATATATATATATATATATATATATATATATATATAAAAACAGACAACTAACAATTATATTACATATAGAAAATTTTTATCACATACTTTACTAACATATTTTATCAAGACGCTTACATATATCCTAATCGGGCTTTGCAGATGAATTTTTGACTCATGTAAATAATTTGAAATTCGAATGCTAATTTTTAAGATTTTAATACAGTTCAAACTTTGAATATTCTTCCGATATTTTATTATTCTAGATTATTAAAATTCTACTTTATCTCCCTGAGGATATGAAGAAAAATCTCGACATTTCCTTGTTTTTTGTCAGATTAAATTCCCTCAGATTCCTTATTATACGATTATCAAACATATAGTATGCGACAAAAATACATCCTACATCTACCTGCTAGAAATACTTCCAAAATCATTATAAAAAGATAGTGGCATTGACGTCTTCATCTGCCTAATTGCTACCATTATGTTATATCTGCCGTAGCCTGTATAAATTATTTACGGTAAACAATAAAATTCAATTAAGTTCTTAGTATAATCGATAACTTAAAAGATTAAGTTCGGACATTATATTTCATGACGGTGAAAAATAACTGGACAAAACTGTCCTAGAAATTCAACGCTGGCAATACGATTAGTCATACTTTTTCTAGACTCTAAGTTAATCTATTTTTCTGAAATCGTCACTTGCGTACTTTGAGTGTTTTTTTTAGACTTGTCCCGGAGTGTACTGATATAGAAATGTTTCAACGTTTAATTGATTTGATACACACTAAATGCTTATGATATGCAATAGAATAGCATAAGAATGCCAACGATTTAAACGCCTAATGTCAAATAATCATTTGGTTCAGTTTTGTAAAATATATAAAGAATGTTTTTAAAGATATCGCTCATTAACTTTATTGATAAATATATTTACCGCTTTATTTCATTACGACTGGGCTTTAAAGCTATTTCTACTCATATATCTCTTTTCTAATTATTCTAAAATTGTCTCTATTGCTGTGTTTATATATTTTAATTTGGTAAGTTACTTATTCGAATCCGTCGTTTGTATATTTAGAAGAAAATGCAAAAATACGATACATTTGTAACTCAGACATATCTTAGGGGGATAGAGATGATCATTCGAAAGGTCAGCATTGTTCATTTTGCTTCACCTTCGTTTCTATATTTGTAATAGACACAAGAAATATGTTTTAAGAAAGCAGCTTAAAAAGAGATTAGCATTAACTGGAAGGCATACATTAAAAATAATAAATTAATAACATGGAATCTTGAAATTATTGCTTTGGACATTCTGTGAATTTCGTCTATCTTCTACCGCCGTCTAACTGATTATACTCCAAAGCCGGTTTTTTTTCTTATGTAATCATATCAATTAGACTCGAAATTCGAGCACTACTTACCAAATTTTGCATATTAATTTTATTCTAAACTGCAGAGATTTGTGTTTGAGTCTTAATAAACATTCCGTAAATCTACCTGTGATTTGGTTATTTCCTTCCATATTCAGCATGGAAATCAATAAAGCAATGCAGTATGATTTGACAACATTTAAAAATGCGTAACAAAAACGGTATTATTTGAAATGAAGTTATTGAAAATTAAATGCTCCTCATGTCAGCAGGTGTCAAATACAGTATTATACTTTATTGAGGAAGCAATAGAGAAGAATAAAAAATATCTATTTAAAACACAAACAAACACAAAAACACCATATTATTTTATTTATCTCCTCCTGAACAAGGGAGATGTTCAGAAATAATCAACGAAGATCAATTACAAGCCGTGTTCCTTAACATTCTTATCATTTTTTCTTAATATCCTCAGGGAGAGTAACACACAATCGTATCAAATTAATAAATAGATCTCCTGATTTTCTTTTACTTATCCTGCATATTTCAAAGGTACTTAAGGGCAGTTTTCCGAACTCATTGGAATATTGACATGTTCGCGACAATAATCTGTGAGTGCACTTATTTTAAATTGTATTTTTCTCTGTATATGTTTTCTAATGAAAGAGTAATAACATTTGTATCATTTTTAATAAATTATCTTGATAATATTTGGTAGATTTCCCTAAAAACAGGGTGCAAACAATGTCCTCACTAAACATTTCTTATTTAAATTAGTTTTGGGGATAAATGTTAACTGGGTAAGTATTTTCCTTCTCAGATCCCTCTTGTCTTGATATAATTCAGCTGATCCACAATAAATAACAGGTGACAGCGGCTGGTCCAGTGTCTTATCCTGATGCCACGGCACTAATGTGTCGTTCTAACCTTTTGCTGATTCGGAGGGGAATCTGGTTAGATTCTTTATCAGCCTTGTCGTTCCCAGCTCGCCTCCAACGTCTGGTTACCGAAGATACTGTTTTGATTTCAGTCTAACCTACCCACGTTGTGATTTGATCTGAGGTAGACGAAATCAATCAGTCGCCGGGCGTAATGCAAGTCGAGTCCGAACAAGGGTGATATCGCACAAATATATGTTAAAGAAAATAAAATAAAAACTTGAAAAGTTCAAATGTGTTAAAAAAGGATAACAATATATTATATCTGGTTGCTGAATACAGGACTGCATCTTCTTCCCAACCCGCTATATGGATTCGTGACACTTTGTGTTTGTTAGGCGAGTCTTAAAATCTTAAGTTGTTTGTTCTTTAAGAAACATGTTCTTGGTGTATCTTCAGGCGATATTCGTAAAACTTGTTTCGGTGGTGTGAGTCTAAGTCGTTCTTCAAAAATAAATTGTACTTGGTTAGAAGTTGAGGATGTGATTTGCGTGGAATCTTTCAGTCGGGTTCCTGCGAGACGGGCTCAATTCAGCTGCAAACTGCGAACTTAACCCAATTGCGAACCTAACTCATCTGCCAACTCAACTGGAACTGCTTTTCACTCGCTGCGACTCTCCTTATATGGACGCCGACCAAAACCGGGGTGGGCTTGTCGGGGTTTGAGGTTCCTTGATAATTCTAAATCCACAATCCACTTCTTTGTTTTCGGCCAGGAAAATTTATTATTTTCCATTTTTGGAAGTCTT
>CAHIKZ030000935.1:2720000-2731098 GCA_903632075.3 Acanthosepion pharaonis
TTCATAACTTTGCGTTAGTTTTTATGTACGTGTAGACACGGCCAGTAAGAAGGTTTAATGCAACATCAAGATAGTTAACGATTTTTTTTTTTATTTGTGTCGACTTCTATTTCAAACCCAGGATTTAAAGAGCTTAAACCCGCTGTTCTAATAGAATCATTGATTCTTTTTTTTTTTTGCTGCTATCATTAAGTCACCATCTCTGCAAAGACCGTGGTTGTTAATATGCGGGGTGATGTCTTGTAGATTTCATATAAAATATGCAGACCTATTTGTTTAGAAAATTCAACGTCACCGAATGAAACTTGTGGTACGTCAAATCCGTCTTTTTTTCGATATATTTTTTAAATCCAGGTTATTCCCTTGTGGAACAAAATGGATTTAAGTCAATGTCAAATTATTTTCGTTTCGTCTGGTGTTATTTCTATGAAGGCTTTGGCGAAATGCAGAGCCTCCAGGAAATATTTTTCTGATATACATTGTAATGTCATATTTTATGAATACATATTTATTGTTAATGTCGATTTTATGGGACCAAGACATGCAAGCACTTGTATGCTTCCATTGATTTGTTTATGGGGCAATTCTGAATGAGTCGCGTATTTTTTCAACATTTCTTGTCTTATTTTATCCAGTTTTTGTAGGATTTATGAGTCGAAAACAAAGATAGTTAAGGTAATATTACTTGTGGTCATTTATGTAAGGAAGATTGTTTACACTCAATTACTTTGACCCTGTTAATTAACCCTAGTTTGGTAGTGATATTTTGTCTCATCATTTAAATTTTTAATGTTCTGTGCTTTTTTGTAAGTTTTACTTACATTTTCATTTTTTTCAGTTAAGCTTCCGGGTTCATGGTGTAAATATTTTTGTTTTGTCGCCTTTAATTAGAATAGTTTTGTATTTTTTATTCTTTTGATCTTTGTAGTTAATAGTTTTTGGAAATTGCTATGAACTTCGCGATTTTTATGTTAAGCATATCTTTTTTTCAAATTTAGCTCGTTCTCGATAGCAGGTGGGTATTTGTTGGTTTTAAATATATAAATATCCGTGGCATCTTTTTTCTTCAAATACTAATTTAAAAAGAATAATTCTATCTCATCCTTGTGAAGTATTCTTCATATTTGTGTAACAATATTAATAAGTATTCCTTCATGTTTGGAATGGGAATATTTTTAGCGAGTGCGGTATTTTGAATTCTTGCATTAATGTTTGATCAATACGAAATGCTGATTGTCTTAAGTTATGAAGATAATTGTGCATTCAAAAATATTGCTGTTTTTAGTGGATTAATGCACGTAGGATATATTGCATATAAGGTTATGTATTTTGCGATGGTATATGAAAGCGTAAACAAATACACTGTAAATGAAAGTGCGCAACTATAAATTAGCAAGTGTTAATTCATAATGTTTAATGGACAGAATTGAATCATTTCAGGAAACAGTATTATTAAAAAGTGCTCAATACATATGAGAAAAGAGAAGTAAAAATAAAAAAAACATGTAGATCTTTTAGGTTTAAAATATATATTACTTATAAAGCAGAAGTAACAACTAAAAATGGTCAAATTGAAACATATATAGGCTGCAAGGAAGGCCCTTTCAAGCGCAGATGAGAAGCATCGAGTTTTAAGCCAACAGGCATTAGATACTCCACTGATATTACCAGCCACATGCGGAAATTAAAAGATAAAATAACAAGGAACCGGTCGTAAGGCCAACAATTTCATGTTATTTTTCTTTGTCTTTTACTTTTAAGCTCACTTGCATTGAACACATTTTAATACTATTATTCCCTGGTTTGATCCAACTCTGAACATTAATACACACAGACACACAGGCACACAGACGTATATATATATATATATATATATATATATATATATATATATATATATATTTGAGACGTTTTTTTATGTTTAAACGTTCCTTTTATATATACACATATTTAAGTATGTTCTGTTTATAATAAACAGTATTAACGACATTTAGGTTGAGGACGCAATTTTCATAGAAAATTTGCGTCTTCAAACAAGGTCGATTTTACAGTTATTAACCTACAGTTGCTAATCGAAACCGTCCTCTGTGGCTAAATCGGTTAGAGCACGTCAGGCTATAGGATAGAGGTTCGATTTCCTATCGGGGGGTGCATATATTCTGTGAAAATATCTCGGACATTCAGGCCGGCAAATATCGTTAATATTGTTATTATAAACAGAACATTTACTTAAATATTTGTATATATAAAAAAAAATGACTGAAAATTTTATAATATATATATATATATATATATATATATATATATATAAAATATATATATATATATATAATGAAAATATGTAAGACGCTACAGGATTGATTTAAACCATGACCGCAAAAAACACAAATTATAAACATAATCTGGTAGTTCTTTGAAAACCAGACAAGAACAACATCCAGACAAGTACTGACTCTGCGTAAATAAGGTTCGTTAAAGCGTTTAGGAAAATACCTCATGATATGCAAATCCCAACAAAAATGCTGTTTGTTTTCAGTGCAAGAAAGAGAGAAAACAGAAATATAGAAAACAAAAGAATAACAGAAAAAAGAAATGAGAGAAAGAGAGAACAAGCTGAAATAAAGAAAGGAAAAAAAAATGAATGAATGAGTTGAAGAAAAAGAAAGAAACTTTTCCAAGTTTATTCTCTAATTCAGTGAAATGAAATAATTACAAATCTTTTAAATTGTATTCGATTATTCTTTAAATATTTAAATTTCATATATAAGATATCAATTACAATACTATTTTAAAGAATTTAAGCTCAAATCTTTAATGATGTTATTATAAAATCTTAAAGAGTATTTCATAGGCGTGGAACATGAAAGAAGCTTGCTCATTTATTATGTTAAGAATTACGATTAATCAGAACCTTCAAGTGAGAACACCGCTAATTCTCATTGGTTATTTCCAGTACATGATCATTCTCCAATACTATTGAACTTATTTTCAAGAGGAATGTTTTAACCGTGCAACATCAAGATTTTGTATATATATAAAGAATTAAAAATAAAATAGTAAACTTTATATAAATTATTTCGTAATAACGTATATATATATATATATATATATATATATATATATATATATATATATATATATATATATATATATATATATATATACCATTCATAGTAAACATAAAGATCCTGAATATGAATAAGTGATGTTTCGCTGATACTTTAAGAATACATTTGACTTGAAAAATGTCAAACGCACAATCAAATTAGAGGAGGCGGATGTAGGTGGACAAATCATGTAACGTGGTACCATGTAAATTATTAGCAGATAGACGTCAGAGAAGCTGATTAAAATATCAGCATTTCTATAGCTTTTCAAGTGATAGTAAGTTGTCAAGAAACATAATTTAGCACATCCTGAGGTAATACGTGCAAAAAAGCAATCACATTTCAGTACTTTTTCAACTGTGAAGTTATTTTTTTATGTTCATGTTCAGTGAGAAAAAAACAAATTATTGTCTTTCCAATAAATCCATCGATATAATCTGGAAATAAAAGTAAATCTCAGGAAAAGACATTTTTTTGTTTAATACCTTATTATATTTTGTGGTATTCACCAAATTTTTTAACTGCACATACCTCCTTTTTGTATTCCAATACAAGAAGATTTAATTACTTTGTTCGACAAAGTACCTCCTCCATAACTGATAAGTTTATTTTTCAGTTGGAAATGTGTGACTAAATGCTGATTTCTCAAGACCTCCACAGGTAGCCGGGTATTTCGATCAATTTTTCTCAAAATGAGTATAAACTCTTATCCTCCAACATATTATACAAAAAATATTTCCGACATATTCTACAAAAAATGTTTCTCAAAATATGCGTTTGAATTTGATTATATAACTTCATACAGATTGGAAAAAATGATAATTGTTTTATGAATTCTTCGCGATGTTTGTGTCTTTCTTTTAATCGTGACAACACTTACATTTATTACTTGACACATCGAATAATCATACATGAATTTGCGTACAATATCGCAAAAATATGTTTAAAATAATCATTAAAATTTATATATGGTAATCAGTAATTCCTAGACCATGTATATTTATTAAAATTTGGCACATACTAAATATATTTGGAAAACGGTATAAAATCACTTAAGCTAGATCATTCACACACACACACACACACACACACACACACACAGAGAGAGAGAGAGTTTACAGTATACGGATGTCTGTTCGAGATATTAGAAGATCCAGGAATGAGAGTATGTTGTTAACCTGTTGTGAACTGTATCGAAAGTCTTATTGAGTTCACAATGTCCAGTAGATCGTGAATATATTCTTGGTGTAGCCAGAGTATGAAGGTGTCGCGTACATAACTTAACCATATAGTTGGCTTTAGAGATATACATTCTAATGTCATTTCCTCAGAGTATCCAATGTATATATTCACAGACATCCGTATACCGTAAACCAACATTCACCGGACGGTACCTCAATTTCAACTCCCTACATCCATACAGCGTAAAGAAATGGATTGTCCGCTGCTTACAACATCGAGCAAAAGACATAAGTGGCGACCAACAGACATTAGATAAAGAACTGGTCAGTATAAGTGGTAGTCTACAACGTAACAACTACTCTCGGTAAATGGCAGCAGACCCCCAAAACAGGGATAGGCGGGTAAAAGCGGAGGGCAACAAAACTCAGAAAACAGTCTGCCTGCCTCTTGTGAAGGGGTTATCAGAGAAAATACAAAGGATCTACGGTCCATATAACATCAAGTCAAACTTCAAAACCTTGACGAAACTACGCAGATATCTCTCCCAAGAAAGACCCCACACACACAGAGAGAAGAACATGATTAAAGACTGTGTGTACGCTATCCCGTGCAACTGCCGAAAGAAATATAAAGGGGAGACAGGACGCCCCCTTAAGTTAAGGCTTCAAGAACGCCAGAAAGATGTAACACGAGGGGAATTGGAAAAATCAAGGGTGGCTGACCACATATGGAGAGAGAAGGGAGATCACCGCCCTCAGTGGGATTAGGTTGAGATAATAGACAAGGAACACTATTCGAAAATTCGTAAACTTAAGGAATCAACATATATGTTAGGCTCAAAGAAAATCTCCTGAGCCGACCAAGCATAGAAAGGAGTACAATATGGGAACCAGTAATAAGGAGTGCCAGAGACAAGCGATAATAACAACAACAATTGCAATATGAAATCTGGTGAAAACATGAAATGATAACAGCAAAAATTGCAATATAAGCACATGTAAAAATGGTTACTGAAAACATTAGGTTTATAATACCCAGAAATTCATAGACAAGGACACATGGCACAGTGGATAAAGGCGTTGGTTAGATCCAGTGACAGGACCCAAAATTTGTGAGTTCAATACCCGGTTAAAGCAGTGGAGAACTTTCAGAGGGAGATTAACAGGAGATAACTGACATCCATTTAACATGGCACATGGAACTAGAACAGTCTATACCAGTGAGCGAAATAAAGAGTTAAGCTCGACATTCCAACCACCTGAAGAAGGCCGGAGCGTACAATGGCCGAAACGTTGTAATAAATATGGCGACAAAGATGAGGACATTAGTCCGAATAATGTAAATAAAAAGAGTGCTATATTGTAATTTATTTTTCATTTCAGAATTCAGTAACTTGTACGGATATTAAATTATAGTCTAATAATTGATCTAAGTATTGTCAAAAGAAATTATTTTCATATGATCACAGGACGGCTTCTTTCAATATTTTTCATGTAAATATTTGGGAGAGACAATTTGTCAATTGTCTGAATGCTTCTTCAACAAGCATTAAGCATATATGTCATTTTCGACAATTCCTTCTCTGACAACAGTGATTAGAAGTTTTATAAGGAAAACAATTTGGCATTATCCTTGCAAATATACACAATCGATATCAGAGAAAAAACATCACATACATGGTCACATGCAAATATATATATATATATATATATATATATATATATATATATATATATATATATAAATTCACGTATATTTTAGATGCGAATTATATTTTTAAAATGTATAACATTAATCACCGTATAATATATCAAATGCTCCTACTGTGTTACGTAAGTTTAATCCATGATGATCAGCACCAATATTTCTAGATTACGGAGGTTTAATTTAGAAATAAGGCGTCTCTTTTAAATTCACTATAACAGTGTTTGAAATAATAAATACATATTAAATATGACAATGGTAATGATATTACTAGCCGTTTCCTTACAAGGAATCATTTGGAATTCACTGACCGAGTACTGCTTTCGGTTGAGTTTTATAAAATCATTACCTTAAAAGAATTTTTTTTAGAAAAATACATTTTTTCAACTCCAGTAGCTGTTATTGCTCTTTCCCGTATTAATGGGAGTTACCTTGCTAAACTTTCGCTTGAAGTAATGTTAAGTGATTATGTCATTATTTTCTCTTTGTGTTACATATGCTACCAACTTTAGTTGTGAATGTTGTTAATGTGTTTTCTGCTGTTTTGTTCAGTTCTTTATATATATAATTCAGATAGTTAATGATGTTGAACGTGGGCTAACAAGATTAAACATTGTTTTTCTATTTTTCTGAGAACACTATCGATTAAATTTTATAATATATAACAAACAAGAGGAGGATTTTTAAATTTGTATTCAATGTAGTTCCTATATAAATACTAACACAGAAATAATATTCATAATTATATCGTTTTGTTAAATATTGTCTATTAAACCAGCTTGCATGAAACCGGCTCGCAGAGATTGAATTAATTAATACACTCTTACCAAATTCTTAAACCCAGTATTCATACGCCTATGTGTTTATACCGGTAAAAACTGATTCAGTTAATCTTAAAGTCTAAAGAATATAAAAATGAAAAAAAAATGGGTGAAATCATAATAAAGTCTTGAGAAAATCAATATTAACATGCAAATCAAACTTATACAGACGTATGGCATCGTATCAAAAATATTTATTTTTACTTTATTATTTATTTGAAAATAAATAATTATGTTGTATTAATTTGCTTGCATAATTAAATCAGACACGAAGAAAATAATTTTGTCAATACTTTTAATAGAGTCTCTTATTTTATTCTGGGACATGAACGTTCTTTAGGTATAAACATATGAATATATTGTATATTCTGAAATTTTCACTAAAATAAGTTAAATGCACTGCACACACACACGTGTATATATATATAAATATATATATATATATATATATATATATATATATATATATATATATATATATATATATATATGTGTTTGTGTGTTTGTGTGTGTGTGTGTGTGTGTAAGTATAAAATAAAAGGAACACATACATGAACAAAGCATGGCAGCACTCTGCTTCAATCTTGAAAAGAAAGTGGCTTCGCGTTATATGCTCTCATAATTACACAAACAATATCAATATATATATATATATATATATATATATATATATATATATATATATATATAGATAGATAGATAGATAGATAGATATAATATGCTGAATAAAAACACCTTAAAATACATATCGATTATAATTTATTTCATGAATATTGATATATTCATCTCTTCCGATAGAAAGCTTTTTCATATATGGAATCAAACGACACAGAAAGATAAACCGGAATAAAAACGAGAAAGGTAAAAACGAGAGAGAGAAAAATGGAGAAAAAAGAGAAAAGGAAGATATGATAATCAAAAATGAAAAAGAAAAAATGCTAAAAACTAAGATATTTTCTCTTTATATTCCATAGTGTTATTATTATTAATATTATTATTAGTTTAAAATTAGGAAGCTTGCATTATGTCGTGATGAATGCTGTCTAAAATGGCATAATTTTATAGTCACATTGTTGTAATATATATATATATATATATATATATATATATATATATATATATATATATATATATATATATATATATATATATATAATCAATATGTAAAATATATATATATACATATATATATACTTTTATCTATACACATATATATTTACTTATATATATACACATATATATATATATACTTATATATATACATACACATATATATGTATATATATATATATAAATTCATACATACATATATATATATATATATATATATATATAAATATATATATATATATATATATATATATATATATATATATATATATATATATATATATATATATATATATATATATTACATTCTTGTAAATCGTTTACTTCCGATATTCCTCTTCTTTCTATTTCCTTGTATATCATTTCTCCAGCCTTTCTAATGAAAAAAATAGTATATTTTATGTATTTATTTTCCTATTGGCTCAGCATTTATGTCTTCCTTCTTTCCTTTCACCTTCTTTCTCCTACTGCTACAATTTCCCTCACTCTTTATTTCTTCCCTTAAATAATATGTATATCAATTTAAAAAACATACTATTAAACTTTATATAAATCATTTCCAAATTTTATATAGCTGTGTATGTGTGCATTTGTAATTTTATCTTTCTTCTTTTTTATTATTAATATTTTTTTTTTCATTTCCTTTTTCACCTTTTTGTAAAGAAAAAAAAATTAAAAAAGCTTTTTTTTTCCTTTCTTTTTTTAACCCGGTATATTTGCCAAGATGGATTGATTCCATTTCTTAACAACTTTATTTTTTGGATGCTCGTGTTTGAGCAGACGCTCAGTTAATTTATGAAACTGTGCATATTTATTAAACACTGTACATTTCTGATATCTGTGTGAAATTGGACAGATTTAAACATTTACAAAAGGAGGAAGTATTATGTTTTTAAAATAAAATTCTGGGAGAGAATGATAACATTTTCCTTCTATCACGCTCATATATATTGGTTGGTTGTTTTGTTTCATGTCATATGAATCTCAGTGGGTCTTTTAGTCCAACAAAATATTTTGAAATAGATTAGTAGCGATAGTTTGGGGAAAAGGTGTGTATGTATAAATACGTATTTTAACGGTTTTTCTATTACTCATAATTTTGTGTACAATCCATCTTCTTTTGAGAAATTTACATCTTGGATGGTTTTATGTTCTTATTTGTTTTTTAAATTACTCACTTAATAATTAATATTTTGTTCGCACATTTTTGAATCGTAAGTTGCATGCTTCATTTCTTTTCTTCAAAGAATGTATAGCTGTTTGTATTACTGGTATTTGTTAAAGGTATTGCTGATAATATTTTTTCCTTCAAAATTTTGCTGGTAATAATATCTTTATTACAAACTATTTCTGTTATTAAAGCTTATTTTTACAAAAACTTGTTTGTTAACTATTTACCCATAGCTGGGACCCTAAGCAATGAAGAGGTGGTTCCACGCTCCTCAAAACCTCCTGAACACAGGCCTTGCTGTTGGACGTAGTTTATCGTCTACCCAGGACGTGGATGTAGTTTATCCTCATAGCCAGGACGATCATATATATATATATATATATATATATATATATATATATATAGGACGATCATATAGACGGAGTGTTAGGGAGATAGATACTGTTTTGTCAAATGTTCGGAGTAGTTAATGCTTTCGGCGTAAGTGTAATATGATTAAAACTGTTTTATTGGAATAGGTAGAGACTAATATATAAAATTGATAAGTGCGTAACTTCTTAATACTGTATAAATATATATTTAACTTGAAAGAAAGTAAGAAATTGAAATACTTGACCTTTCTATGCCAAACCCAGCATCGCTGCAGTGCGAAAGATAGATTTCATAAGGAGTGGGCAAGAAGCTTTACGAGATCCGATTCAATAAACTTTGAATACTTTCCACATATAGGAGCAGAGAGGACAAACAGTTTTACTTGTCTTCGTCGCCGATCCTCTTCTACTTCAACTTAATAGAAAATATATGTACTTTCTCTAAATCAATAGAAGTAATGTTTGTTCGATTTCTATCTCGCATGAAATTAGTATGTTCGTATCTGTTGACTGCAGCAACGCTAGTTATTTTTGAAAGTCGGCAACAGTAATTCTGCCGACATTTTTGACACTTGGCTCAAAATATAATCTAAAATGTAAGCAAGTTTTTCAGATCATCGCATGGATAGTTTTATCAAATCTAAAGCTGCTCATAATACAAGTGAATCGGAAAGCTACGCGAAATCAATAATACTCTCAACCGTTCTGTTTCCTTGTATTGTTCTTGACAATGCCTTATTTCTTTTTTATCTTTACCCCTATAATGCCACTGATGTGCCCTTCGAACATTGAAAAATATCCTCTGAAATTCGAAGATGACGAATGAATATTATTAGCATTAGTATTCTCATATTGTAGAGGGGTCCACCCCTTGTTACATAAATGGACGCACCTAGTATATACATATAGTACGGCTACGTGAAGACAAGAGAGAGCAAGACCTCCGAGTCTAGTCTGACCGTTTACTCTGTCTTTTGGAGGATTTACAATTGAACTTTTTTTTTTTTTGACTGCCCCAATCTAGCTAAGTTTTTGATTTATTTCTAACATTTTTCTAACTTCACTTTTCGACTTTTTTGTTCAATTTGCGACTTTTCTAACGTTCTCATTTTTGACTATTTGATTTTTTCCTTTTCATTTCCTTTTTCCTCTCATTTACCGTTACTTTTTTTTTTACTTAGTTCTTCTCTATTTTTTAATTAATTTCACGTTACTTCTTTTTTTAGTTAGTTCTTCTCTAATTAATTTTACGTTTTACTTTTTTCATTGTTTAAATCTATTCTCTTCCCGTGCCCATACCCCGGTTTATCTGTTTATTTTTCGTTCCACGTCCGACCTTTTTTTTCTTCCCCTTTATTTATTTGTTTATTATTACGTTTTAATTATTTCTGTGTTTTTATTTTAATACCTGCTAAAAGTCTCCGTTTTATCTGTTAATTATATAATATTTTAATTTTCGTGTTTAATTTGTAATTTCTGTCCCTCCCCTTTTTACTTATTTAACGTTTTCATTGTTGGGTTGACCGGTTTTTTATCGTCAGCCATATTGTAAATTGTTACATTTTTTAGTTTCGTACTTTATTTTGTATAGCGTTTACTCGTATTTTTTACGTTTATAACTATTTGTTTTTT
>CAHIKZ030000936.1:0-12500 GCA_903632075.3 Acanthosepion pharaonis
ATCCAAATCTCTTCCGATTTCTTTATTATCTGCAAATTGTCATGTATTCTTGAGAAAGCAAGTGGAGTGGTTTCCCAGTTACCTTCTCCAGATACCTTTTCCTTATTATCTGTGAATTGCCACACTTTCTTGGGAAAAATAGTGGAGTGCTTTCCTGCAGTTTACTCCATGGTTTGAAATACCCAAATTTCCTTCTCTTATACTGGTTACCACCCAAAGCTCTACCCTAGTATTTAACCCATGTCTGGGGGGAAAGATTCATACTATTTCCAAGAGTAATATGTGTGAAAGTGAATGCAACAGAAACCCTGGAATTTGAACTTGGCTCACAGGTTCAACTTCCTGTACGATCTTCACATTATTTTCCTTTAACAAACTGAAATTGCTGTTAAGGATTTTGAAAAACATCCCTGGTGGTATAACAGGATCTGGAAGAGAAGGAGAGCTTCCACCTCCTCACATTTTGCTGAAACTGACAATTAAATAGAAACCTAAATTTGTCCTCTTGCCCCCCCCCCATCTATGATAATGTTATTGAGCTGACCTGTATCATTTGTCTAAAATCATGCCTATCATTAATTTTAAAAATAAAATCAGAAAACTTAACTTTCCAATACATTAGCTTCTTAAATTATTATAAACCTTATATTCAATCAATCTGTAAGCTTTAAATGACTTATCTCAATCGACGTACTCCAGAGTTTCAAATTGTCTGTCAGATGTTCCATAAATCTATTGAAATTATTATCAAATCTCATATTTATACTCTTTGGAAGAAATTTGAAATTCCAATATTAGAGTTTCATTAGAAGCATATCATTTATATTTAGAACGAGTTAAAATGTTGCTTTTGATTTTTTTTTTTTTTTTAAATATCACTTTGCTGATACCCTCTGAAGAGTGGACAGACAGGTCTGTCTATGAAACTCTGGACTTGGAATGCTGAAGATAACATCAATCTTCTAAGTGATAAATTTTACTCACATTAATCCTATATATATATATATATATATATATATATATATATATATATATATATATATATATAGGGGGCAGCTGTAATGATCATTCATACTTATATTGTTAATTATAACAGACAGTATATGTCTATTATGTTTGATCATGAGCCGTTCTAAGTTTCGTATAGGGCTTTGGGAGAAAAGAAAGACAAAAATTGTCCAACATTTGGATATTTTTTTATTATTATGTTCTTCCTTTATCTAAGCTTTCGACTCACATGAGCCATCATCAGAGTGATTATATGGACATTACAACAATCATGTTCATTATCAAAGACGACATCCTGTTTTGTTTACATAGAAGTTTGTCTGCTGACAACCCCAGTCGCTGAATAGCAGACACAGGTTGTAAATTTGTTATGCAGTTCTGTGACATCACACATGACCATGTGGGAGAAAATAGACATTTGCTGTCTGTTATATTTAACAATATATGTTTGCGTATATATATATATATATATATATATATATATATATATGTACATATACATACACATAAAAGTGAAAATGGAAGTCAGCACTCAGAGGTGACAGGCTGTTTCATGCTGGACACAATCATCCAGCCTGACGATTGTGTCCAGCATGAAACAGCCTGGCCTCTGAGTGTTGACTTCCATTTTCACTTTTATATTCATATTTACATATATTCTATCTCTGATATTGATCACTTTATCCTATAAATATAGCACACCTTAAAACTCTATTTCTTCATATACACACATATATATATATATATATATATATATATATATAAAAATGAGAGAATAAATGAAGTGAAAATCCAGTTTGTAGCATTTACTTTTAAAAAAAGTGCTCAATACAAAGTAGAGCAATATATTTTTATTATAAGAGATTAAAATAAAATCATTTTATGTAACTTACATATAACTTATGCAATTTAACTCATTTGTAAGTTACTTACCATCGCCTAAAAAAGTACAATCAAAGTATTGAAACATGAAAGCTTTTGTGTAGCAATTTAAAAAATGATTTTATTTTAATATAAATATATAATATATATATATATATATATATATATATATATATATATATATATATATATATATATATATATATATATATATATATATATATATATAAGTGGATACTAATATTAACATATTAAGTGGTGACAGTCTTCTTCATGCTTGAACTCAATCTTCAGGCTATGTATCCTCATTTTTGGCTCAACTCTTTATATTTACTTGTCAATGGGGCATTAAGAGCAACAAAGTCTATTATATAATCCTAATAGTTATCAGGTAGGTGGTTATTTATTAGGAATAACTGTGGATCCCAATAGAGTCATTTGCAGTTCTTTTATAGTGTTATTCGATAACTTTTTACTCATTATTTATTATTGACTGTTACTATTACATTTGCTTGTATTTATTAGTATATTAATAGTTTATTTTGTTTATTATTTACTTAATTTGTTCATTTAGGTCTCTTGATTACTGCTATGTATTAAATAAATAGGTCATTTATTCTCTTTTTTTCCTCTCTCTTCTTCTGTCCCTTTCTCACCACCCCTCTATGCAGATTTACACTACTTCCTTGTTTTTATTTGCTCCCTCTCTTTTTGTATTCAATGTCTTCTCTTCTTTCTTCCACTCCTTCCTCTTTACTTTGCCTAGCCTTTTTTATTTCAATAATTTATCATCCATTGACTGGTTTGAAAAATCCTTGTAATTTTTTTTTAATTTAATAGGTGAAAATGATCATTAACCTAATGTAATCTTAATTCCTATTATATAATATATATATATATATATATATATATATATATATTCAAAATTATAACATATGCATATGTTATAACATCACTACAAAAATCCAATTTTGTTTCAACACTACTGGTGTCTAATCAAGTGATGGTGTTAATAAGACACCAGAAGTGTTGAAACAAAATGGTTATTTTTGTAGTGATTTTATAACATATTTATGTTATAATTTTTGAATAAATATTATTTGCTCTACTTGGTATTGAGCACTCTTTTAAGAATAGTGTTTTTTGGTTATTAGAATTTTATTCCATCTGTACCAACCCTGTACTTGTTTATATATTTTCTGTTCATATTTATTTTTATGGATACAACTTATTTGAGTAAATGCTCTGTTTTTAATTAAACAATATTAATTACATTTACTGGCCTGAATGTTCAAGAAATGTAATGGAAAATATGCATTCTCTGACAGGAATTGAACCTGTAACCTATATGAAAAGCATGATTTGGCCTGACATGCTGTTAACCATTTAGTTACAGAGAAACAGTAATTTGAGCTTTGCTAACCAGAAGAAATATACAGAAATTTCTCAAACATTCTAGACAGTAAATGTAATTAATACAGTTTAATTAAAAAACAGAGAATTTACTTAAATAAAACATACACAAAAATATTGCATAAACAGAAACTATACTAAAATATGTTGTATCCAATGCATTTCATATATATATTTTTTCCTTTTCATATACATATATATATATATATATATATATATATATATATATATATGTGTGTGTGTGTGTGTGTGTGTGTGTATGTAAAATATTGTATGTACACATGAAAAGAAAAAATATATATATATATATATATATATATATATATAACAGCATAAAATTTTTATATATCAAGAATAATTTTAAGGGACCTGTAGATCTTCTATTATCACAATGTGGTGAGGGACATTGCATCACAAATGTGATAGAAAGAAAAAGAATCTAAATGAAATCAGCTAGATTATATTATATATTTAAATTACATTAAAAAAATATTTTTAAAAATGAAAAATAATTTAAAATTTAGAATTCCCAGCATTTTTTGTTTATGTGCATATTTAGTTGCAGTCACGTAAAGAAATCTTATCTGATGAAGTCCTAAAGGACAAAATGCATCACACAAAAACTTTATCCCACTTATTCATCATATATATATATATATATATATATATATATATATATATATATATATATATATGTGTGTGTGTGTGTGTGTGCGCACAAGTATACATACTAACCTATACATATAGGTTCATGTCTTTTTTTTTTCATATAGAATGCAATGGATAAACTGTCACCTAAATTACACAAAAATAAAAATAACACCAACATCTCATTTTAACAGATATATTTAGCAAAATTACACAAAAATATCTTGAAATACTAAAGAGTAAATTTATTCAATAAAAACACTATCCACCACAGCCTCTAAATGACTTTGGAATCTCCTGCAACTCTTCTGGACAGTCACCTTGTTTAAGTTGGTGAATGCTGCCATAATCCTTACTTTCAGTTTATATTTGGCGTTACAAAGAGTTTTGTTGGTCTCTTGCTTAACTGCACCCCACATGTTATAATCAAGGAGATTGTAGTCTGGGGAGTTAAATGGCCAGATGTAAGGGGTAATGTGGTCACAGAAATTGTCTGACAGCCATGACTGCATTCTCCTGTATGTGTGACATGATGCAGAATCCTGCTACCAGACATAGGGTCTTCCAACAGCCACCTTCTTGACCCAGGGCAGAACTACCTCCCGAAGGTCACCGTGTTGTGTCTGAGGTCCTCACCAACAAATTGGAGAGATCTTTTCTTATCAGAATGATCAGAGTGAGTTTTCCAAGCTGCTATACCTTTATAATCACCATTAGACTCATCCAACTCTTTCTGAATCCTCTGCACTGTCCTCAAATTGACAACCCAAACACTCTGAAATGTTTGTACCAAAGCTTCTGGTGCGAATGCCAAACAGCACAATATGCCATTTCCAAATTTTTGGCAGAGTGAATTGTATCATGGTACTTTTTTTTCTCACCAATGGTTCCCAACTAACCCAACTATATTATGCAGTCGACAAAATAAAAAACAAATGACTCACATGTTTGAAGTTAAAAATATAAAATGGCGACAATTAACCTACCGCACTTTGTGTGCAATTTCATAATTACTGACAAATTTCCTAAAGATCATATAATTTTTAATATTTAAACTTATCAATTATACAAGGAGTTACTGAGAGTGAAAATAGCCAAGAAAACATAAGGAGAAAAAATAAAAGAGGATTCAGGATGACAGAAGATGGCAATTGACATTGCATTTAGATTTTTCAAGATTGTAGGTGGCAGGGAAGCAAGAAGAGCCTTCCACAAATGGAAAGCATGATAAAAAAATATTAGAATAGAATTTATGGTTATATCTAGTTATTTCAATAGTAAAATGACGAGACCTAGTTTCCAGACAAGTACTATATCAAAATTCATGCAGTTGAGGTACCACGAAGGAGAGCTCACCAGAACAATTGCCATGAAAGTACTTATAGAAAAGACACAGGGAAGCCAGATCACAGCAATAGAAAAGACACAGGGAAGCCAGATCACAGCAGTGGGGAAAGTGACTTAAGCCAAGATGCCAGGTTAGGACAGAAAATGTTATATACAGAAAAAGTTTTAGGTCTCATTCCAGAAAATACATACATGGAAAATATACAAACAATTGAGTATTTAAAAAAAAAAAAAGTTTATTTTAAGAAAAAATATGATAAAAAAATATAGAATCAAGATTCTTTAAAACATAATATCTGACTTAGCTTAGTCCACAGTGTTTTATTTTATATATATTTATATACTATATATATTTCAGTAAAATATTTAATTTTTCACAAAACAGTGTAACCCGGATATAAGAGAGTTGTCGGGACTGGAGAAGAAGTCTCTTATATCCGGGTTTGGTCTAATTTATATACATTAACACAGGCTCTAATTTGGGACCAGAGAAAATCTCTCTTATATCCGGGTTTCTCTTATATCCGGGTTACACTGTATTTTCATAAAAATGAACTGAATATTTAACCATATCATGTTTCTTTTAACTTCTGTTTCAAAACTTATTTTTCAAATTTTCTGTGAAAGTTGTGTATAATATGACCCCCCCACACACACTTTTTTACCTTTAATTTTTGTTAAAAAATTTGTCATATCATGCACAAGAAAATGCAGTATTTCTGGTTGTAGAGGAAAAAAAAAAAAGAAATTCTAACAAAGCTCTGTGCTTTGCAGTTTTTGAGGTAAAGTCAAACTGTTTTGATATTTAATTTTTTTCCCCCCTCCTCCTGTTACCGATTCTCTATTTATTTTGCAGCTAAACATCTACCAGACAGTATTATCATGTCAACCTCCGCAGCCTCGTCCAACCTGAGAAGAATGGCCTTTTTCACCTGTGCTATTCTTCTCCTCTCTTTCTGCATGCAAATCCAGGCACAGAATTACCATTTTAGCAATGGATGGCACCCCGGTGGTAAACGAAGTGGACTTCCAGACATGCAGTGTCATTTCAGACCACAAACAAAAGCTTTGATCGAGAAACTCTTAGACGTGAGTACTAGTTGTCTCTTTGCTTGTTGAATCTGTAAAACATTTCCTATGAAGTAATAAGCTAAGGAAGACAAAAAAAAAAAAAGTCTTTCTCATTTATACAGGGTGCAGCAGAAACACACATATGTCCCATAAATACCACCCACATTATGATAAGACATTAGCTAGATGAAGACACAATTGTCACTAATATTTTTTTTTTTTTTTTTTTCTACAGTAAAGTTCACCCTGTACAAGACCCAAGGAGAAGATAATGGTTGACTTTAGACTTTAACAGGTTAAGATTGTAGTGATTGTGGAAACATCCTCTTGGGAGTCTGTTCCATAGGGCAGTGGTTTGCGGAAAGAAGCTGTTTGAGTGGAACTTACTTCTCACCAATGGGTAGTTTATATGGATAGGAGAGGAAGATAATGGTTAACTCTAGACTTGAACAGGTTAAGATTGTAGTGATTGAGGAAACATCCTCTTGGGAGTCTGTTCCATAGGGTAGTAGTTTGTGGGAAGAAGCTGTTTGGGTGGAACTTACTTCTCACTGATGGAATAAGAAGGGAATGAGGGTAGTTTATTACTATAGAGGCATGGTGGGTCCTAGCCATGTAGCTCAAACCTGGCGGAAGCAAGAAATGCAGTTCGTCTGAACACTTTCCATAGTAATAGCAATAGAGCAGTAGGAGACTTGCCACATCCTGCCTATGAGAGAGAGGTTGAAGTGCAACAAGGACTTAGAGACACTTTTGATGTAGGAGGTATTTCTGCCACACCCTGTATATGCATTTGTTATTTGCATAAAATTCAGACCCAGGTAGACAAAATTAAAAAATTGAAAATAAATCTTCATAAATCGCTACCTCCATGGAAAGTGCTCAGATGAACTACATTCCTTGGTGCCACCAAGTCTAACCTTCATGGCTAGGACCCACCATGACAACCACACCATAGCAAACCACCCACATTCCCACCTTATTCCATCAGCAAGAAGTATGTTCCACTCAAACAGCTTCTTCCTGCAAACCACTGCCCTATGGAACAGACTCCCAAGAGGATGTTTCCCCAATCACTACAATCTTAACCTGTTCAAGTCTAGAGTTAACCGTTATCTTCCTCTCCTATCCATATAAACTACCCATTGGTGAGAAGTAAGTTCCACTCAAACAGCTTCTTCCTACAAACCACTGCCCTGTGGAACAGACTCCCAAGAGGATGTTTCTCTGATTACTACAATCTTAACATGTTCAAATTTATATGGATAGGAGGGGAAGATAACAGTAAACTCTAATCTTCCCCTCCTGTCCATATAAATGCCCCTTAATTTAACCCCCTACCTTGAGTAGTTTTCCCCTCCCAGGTCATGTGCAGAATGAACCCTACTGTAAAAAAAAAAAGAAAAAAGAAAACTTGTTATTTCATTGGTTAAAATCTTCCTCCTATTTATTATTCAAAATGAAACCTATTGAGATATTTACTAAAAGCTACAGTCAGATAAAATCTTAAAGAAAAAAATGCTTGTAGGTAATCAATAATTGATTAACAAATGTTAGCCAAGTTTTATATAGTCATCAAATTATAGATGGCTTCTGTGTTTTTTTTTGTTTTGATTTTTAACTAACTAATAACAGAAAGACATGTTTATAATAAATCATTTAACCAGACCTTTTTTTTTATATATATATAGGAGGAAATCACTCGTATAATTACTACATGTACCAATACAGTCAATGACATCGCAGACTTGCAGTAATTTTTCACAGGTAAGTTCTTGATTTTGTTATTACACACACAATTTGCAGGTGATGTACAAATATACGGGTTGAAAAAGCAAGAGAGATTCAGAAAAAAAAAATATTCCACCTGGAATGTGCTCAGCCAATTTGAATATCCAACTGGTTGTGCAACGTTAATGCAACTTGGCAATAAATAAGAGGCAATTTTCATGTACAGGCTAGTCTCTCTCCCAGAGTTACTCAGTTGGCAAAAAGCAACTTCTCAATATCTAACCAAATAGTCAGATTTTGGCAAAGTTTAACAAACATTGTCAAAATGAAGGACTTTCTCTTGACAATGCTATTACTGTATCCTTCTTTTAAAATGTTTAGTGTTTTAAAAAAAAAACATTTTTAGAATTTTAATAAAACTAAAAACTTAATGAAACTGGATTTAAATATTTTCTTTTTTCTAGAGAAATGACAACAAAAATGTTAAGCATATTTTATTAATTAGATTGCTTATTTAAAATTATAAAGTCATGCAAACCAAGTACAATATTTATTATTCACCATTTTATCTTTCCTGCTATTGACCCATAACTGGAAGAAGAAGAGATGGATCCATCCTTTTTCCAAAGATATTAGCGTCTATGTGAGCATCTAATGAACTCAACTGCAATTTAAACTCGGGCCTCCAAGCTGCTATCCATTAAGCCACCATGCTTCTTCTATTTCTATTGTAAATCAAAAAACATCAATAATTGATAACGCTTCTTTTAATAAAAAAAAAAAAAAAAATGAATTTGCCATGTTCCATGTTCTTAAGGACACATGGCACAGTGAATAAAGGCGCTGGTTAGATCCAGTGACAGGACCCAAACAGTGTGTGTTCAATTCCTGGTTAAGGCAGTGGAGAACTTGGAGAGGGAAATTAACAGGAGTTAACTGATAACTGACATCCATTAAACATGGCACATGAAACTTGAACAGTTTACCCCAGTGAGCGAAATAAAGGGTTAAGTTCGACATTCCAACCACCTGAAGAAGGCCAGAGTGTACAACGGCCGAAACATTGTAATAAATATGGCGACAAAGATGAGGACAATAGCCTGAATAATGTAAATAGTGTACATAATACCTCATCTCAGAAATATAGACAGATACTGAAGAAGGCCGAAGCATACAACAGCTAAAATGTTGTAATAAATATGGCGACAAAGATGAGGACAATAGTCTGAATAATGTAAATAGTCTACATAATACCTCATCTCAGAAATATAGACAATTTCCTTCATAAGTTTAGTTTTATTTTTTTTTGCTTTTATTAAATCCTACCAATGATCTCATAAATTTATTTATAATACTTATCTTGTTTTCTTTTCTGACAGGTCAAGCAAATTCACTGGATATACAACTACCAAAAAATAAACTGACCAAAGCTGGAATGCTAAAATTTCACAGAAAAAGATGAACTTTATGATTTTGAATTATTGATAAAACCAAGACACTTTATAACATTATATATATATATATATATATATATATATATATATATATATATATATATATATATATATATATATATATATACTCACACACACTCACCTGCTGAAGAGAACTGTCAAAACACTGTATTATAAACAGAGCTATATATGTAGATCATAGGATTATATATGATATTACTTATATATTTATTATAATATCATGAAATAAAAAGTTAAAAATCTCAAAAATGGTGTCTTTTGTACAAATACAAAAATATGTGTGTCTGTGAGTAGTGGCTGTTTGAAAGATATAAAATATATCACTCCCCCATAATTTTCAGTGATTTTTCTCTGTGTGAAGCCGCCACATCCTATCAATATGAAATTTACATGAATATTTTCACTTAATGCTTTTTAAATTACTTGAAAGGTTTTCAGTTGTTATTAGTAAAAACAACTGAACACTTTTTTCAAATCCACACAAAAAGCTTTTCTGGTGCAATACATCTATCTACATTCATTTAAGATTTTGTCCTCTGCAACATCAGTTATCTACACTCAATTCAGAAGTCCCATGAAGTTGTGGAGAGTCATGATCGGGCTACAGATGTCTCTATTCATGACTTTGCCCACTGCGATCTCAGTTACTTACAGTCAATTCAGAAGTTCCATGAAGTCGTGGAGAGCCATGATCAGGCTACAGATGTCTCTATTCATGACTTTGCCCACTGTCACTTCAGTTACCTACAGTCAATCAGAAGTTCCATGAAGTTGTGGAGAGCCATGATCAGGCTATAGCGGTCTCTATTCATGACTTTGCCCACTGTCACTTCAGTTACCTACAGTCAATCAGAAGTTCCATGAAGTTGTGGAGAGCCATGATCAGGCTATAGCGTCTCTATTCATGACTTTTGCCCACTGTCACTTCAGTTACCTACAGTCAATCAGAAGTTCCATGAAGTTGTGGAGAGCCATGATCAGGCTATAGCTGTCTCTATTCATGACTTTGCCCACTGTCACTTCAGTTACCTACAGTCAATCAGAAGTTCCATGAAGTTGTGGAGAGCCATGATCAGGCTATAGCTGTCTCTATTCATGACTTTGCCCACTGTCACTTCAGTTACCTACAGTCAATTCACAAGTTACAGAAAGTTGTGGAGAGCCATGATCATCCACATCCTGAAGGAAAGCTGTACAGAAAACAAGATTTAATATTGCTTCCAAGATAGTGCCAAAGGGAAGTCATCCTTTTAAATGTAAAATATCAGATCAGGTTGATTGAGTTAACAAAAGGTCAATCTTGATGGGCAATTTACTACTGAATTTTTCTATTGGGCACACAGTAAATATTGAACACATTATTCATTAGTAAGAGTCAAACAGATGAGACTCAATAACCATTATCCCATGCTAAGGTGACCTTTAAGTGAAAAAAAGTAAAAATTCTTGATTTAATATGGAAATGAAAAAAAAGATCATATAATGTGATTGTTAAGAAATGGATTTTTACTCAAACACGTAACCTTTCTTACATTTTTTTGTCTTAGGAGTTATTATTTACACTATTTATATTCGGACTATTGTCCTCATCTTTGTTGTTATTATTATCATAACATTTCAGCAGTTGTGCTCTTCAGCCTTCCTCAGGTGTACATTGATCTAATTTCTGTCTGAATTTCTGGGATAAGGAGTTATCATTATTTACACTATTTATATTTGGACTATTGTCCTCATCTTTGTTGTCATGACAACAGCCTTCATCATACAAGGTCTGATCAAAAAGTATCAAAACTGGTATTATAAAAAGAAAACAACACATATCATTTTGGTATTTAATCTCCTTCAAAGTAGTCCCCTTCTAAAGCCAATACTGACTTAACACTTCTGCTAGTTAAAAGTGGTTCAATACAGGAGCTGTATTTAAACTTTCCCAATGTCTTCTTTGTCAGTTGTTTTTTTTTTTTTTGTAACAGCTGCCAGGTCAAGCCTTGTCATTTTAAACAAGAAATTGCTATTCCCTTCTTTTATATCTACTCTTACAGAGGCAATGGCCTCATTGATTAAGCATTGAAGTTTATATTGTTAAGATCAACCATGGACAAACTGTGGACTATTTGGCTTTCTGAAGAGCATACCTAATTAAAATCTTAATAGAAATATTCATTCTTGATGTTACATCGCCATAAAAGCTAATTGTATTTAAATAAACAGTAGGAGACATGGCACTCTTGCAGGGTAAAAGTGGTTCAGTCCTGAAGGTGTATCTAAGCACTGCCTATTTTTTCTTTTCCAGTATTTGTATCAGGTGCCTGGTCAAGCCTTATTTTGAACAAGAAAATTATTATTGCTATTCCCTTCTTTTGGATTTTATATCTATTCTTACACTTAATAACAGAGTGTAGTTTTGATCTACGGACTTTTAGGTCATATGCCCAGCACACTTCAACTGCTCAACTCTGCCTGGTCCGTGCTACTGGTGACTTGTTTCTTTACAATTTTGAAAGACAATGTTATCATTGGTCCCAATGCAAGTGGTTTATTTTCAGTAAAAGTGGTGTCCTGGTAAATAACAATAATGATAAATAATAAATCTTTATAAAAGTTAAATAATAAATGTTGCATTGTACTTGCTTTACATATTCTAATAAACTTTTAAATAAACATTGTCAAGGGAGTCAAAAAATAATAGTAGTGTCAAAGGAATAACTGTCCTTTTAGTGAACTGATGTTTTTTTTTTGTAGACATAAAAGAGATTCAACATTGCCGAAATTTTTTTATTACACAAACAACCATAAAAAACAACAACTTATCATTTTTTATGTTGACTAGAAGGGAAAGAGAATTTAATCAAAGACGGATTATTCGCGCTAAGAATCTAGCAGGCATGTATCTAATTCTTTGCCCACAAGAAGAAGAAAATAATA
>CAHIKZ030000936.1:17500-307500 GCA_903632075.3 Acanthosepion pharaonis
AATGCTTTTGACTATTCTATTAACCATTATCAAGGATGTTTTATTCATTTTTAACTAAACATGTATATTTTTTTATGTTGTATCTAACTATGGTGATGAGAATGTTTTGTTATTTTCCAAACACAGTCAGCACATTGTGGCCATGTTCATAGTTGATATTATTGAATGTTGGTTTTTTCTTTTTATTAATAATACTTCTATTATTTCTAGCCATTTTTTACAAGTGGATGAGGCTATTATAGTTGTATTTTCCACAAGTATTTATCAAATTAATGGTATTTATCATTCAATACCCACCAGTTGCTATCACCTAAGTCACCACGTTCTCCTTAATCTCGACCCCAGTTTAAATTTTTTTTTTTTTTAATTATTATTACCTGGAAGTCACAGGAATCCAAACCTAAAATTTAGGGATGTTTGACAGACCTCGGGGAGAGGTGCCCAAAATATTCCAAAATGTGAAGAATGGACTCATTTTTTTTTAACCGAATCTATAATTTGCTGAAGGTTTTTACTCATTTTTATTATTGTAAAATCGAAACCTATGTGTGGTGTAATTTTGTACTGAATCCCTATTTTTCTTCCATTCAACGTAATGAAAGTAGGTTGAATCCTCTACTTTGGTTTCAACTTTTACAGTATCCTTGGGTGATTTTTATCAAATGATCTCTTAATACTTTTTTTTTTTTTAAACTAATGAACACTACATTATTATTTTCAAAAATAAATACTTGACATTGAGTGTAATAGAAAGGGAGGAGGAGGAGGATGTGAAGAAGGAGGAGGAGGAAGAGAAGAAAAACAAGTGTATTGTAAATATATTGGTGGGGGGGGAGATTTAAATTACTTTTTTTTTTATCCAGCCTCATATGTGCTTCAGAGAAATTTTCTAGTGTGTAAGCAAGGACTTAAGGCTTCAGATTTCTGATTTAAAAGGTTCTTTGGATCCGGGAATGTCATAATCGCTAATTTTTCCTATTGGCAGAGGTTGCAAATATTTTTGTGATTGTTATAAGTTTTTGCCTTTTTTAAAATTTTCCACCTTACAATTAGATCCCTGTTGCTTTTTTTCTTTTAAATTCTACATGGGTAGTTACTTTGGTAGAGTACCTAAGATTTGCTAGTTTAAATCACAACCTATGATTGTACCATCTATGTTTGAAAGTAGCTTCCATACATCATATATAAGTTTTATTTTGACCATTAATATCTGTTACTACTGCTTTATAAATTATAGATTCTGTTTTACATGCTCCATTTAATGGGCGTATAATGTTATTTCTGCAGTTGCATAAATTACTAGTGTTATTTTGCTGCATGTTAGTTTTGAGATTTCTAGCATTTTGTCTATTTATTATTGTTTCTAAATTGCAAGTGCAACTGTAGCTTAATTTAACTGTGTTTTTATTGAATATCTTATGTAAATCTGAAGTTTTTGGAAAGTGTATCATTACCTATTTTACATTTTACAATAAAAACATTTTACATTGCCTTTGTTTTTATTGTAATTTATAATAATAATAATAATAATAATAATATATATATATATATATACACACACACACACACACACACACATACATACATACATACATACACACACATATATAGGGTGCTATAGGTAAATTGTCGCCATTTTATATTTTTATTTTGCACATATGTGTTGTTTGTTTTTGATTTTTTCAAATGCACAGTATAATATGGTTAGCTGGGCACCATCTATGAAAAAAAGACCACTATGATGCAATTCACTCCACCTGAAATTTGGAAACGCCTTCCTGTAATGCTTGGTATTCACACTGAAAGCTCTAATATGAACATTTCAGACAGTTTGGATGTCAGTCTGAGAACAGTGTAGAGGTTTCAGAAATAGATGATATATCCTGTCAGCATCATGGTGTTTGAAGTGATGGCGATGTTATGCCTCCATTCATCTTCCCATGTATACCTACATCAAGTACCTTGAGGAGGTAGTACGGCCCTGGATCAAGAGGGGGGGCTGTTAGAAGACCCTATGTCTGGCAACAGGACTCTGCACCATGCCGCACAAGCAGAAGAATGCAGTCATGGCTGTGAGACAATTTCTGCAACCACAGACCCCTTATATCTGGTCACCTAACATCCCAAACTGCAAACCTCTTGATTATGTGTTGGGCACAGTTGAACAAAAAATCCAACACATATTTTCCCAGTTTGCTACCAAAATTGCACTCCTATGCTACCTCGTCAAGCACTTTTTGTAGCTTGAGTAACAGGTCACAATTTCATAGGTGCAAAGAAGATAGAGATAAATGATGTGTTGTGACGTACCACAACACTTGCCATGTGTGTTTACCTACCCTGATGATGACTTAAGTAAGCCGAAAGCTTAGACGGTATTTCTTCTGAAATGAACTTTGGACAATTTCTGATGGAATTTCTTCCTTGATTGAGAAGAATCATTTGTTGTAATTTGGAAAAGTTGATCAGTAAAATTAATTGACACAAAATGTCTGTTGTCTTATATATATATATATATATATATATATATATATATATAAATAAATGTGTATGTTTCTAGAATGATACAAGACTAAAATATAAAACTACTATTAAAATTATTCATTTAATGTGTGTATGTTTGCATTTTCTTTTTAATCATGTTTCATTCATGTTAATACATATATAATCAATTAACATATATTTTAATACATATATAATCAATTAAAATATATCTTAATACATACACAATCAATTAAAATATATCTTAATACATACACAATCAATTAAAATATATCTTAATACATACACAATCAAAATATATTTTAATACATATTCAATCAATTAGAATATATTTTAATACATATTTAATCAATTAGAATATATTTTAATACATATTCAATCAATTAAAATATATTTTAATACATATACAATCAAAATATATTTTAATACATATATAATCAATTAAAGATTATAAAATAAGTTTAAAAATTTCCAATCTTATAACTAGGAAATGCAAAAGGATAAAATTAGGATCGTTCAAGCAGAATGAATCGAATTCAACTTAAACATCAGCACTTCATTTCAACTGCGCAACAATCTCTAAAAGATGTTGGATTCCCAATGAAATTCTTAACAAGAGTCAGCTTTTTGATCAGGAAACTTCTCGCTTACCTGAAGTTTGTTGTACATTTCCAGATTCAGTTTCTTTATGTCCTCAAGTTGTTTGCGTATCGAGATTATATTGTCCTGTTTCTCATGAATATCTTTTTCTAATAAGCGGAGAGCCATCTCCATTTCAGTTTTCATACTAATCTGAAGCTCAAGTTCCCGTTCAACATCCTACAAAAGAAAAAGAAAATTAAGAATGCATCTCCAAATTTAATAATAATGTATCTTAATTGGATCCATTATGGTAAAGGAAATAATGATCATTGTCTTAACTAGACTCCCACAGTTCTATCCCACACATTTGCCAAAAATAACTGACAAAATGGAAGGTTCACATGTCAGACAAAGTTGCGAATCATATCCCATACATTCACCAAAAATAACTGACAAAGTACCAGAGTAAATAAAATACGTTAAATAAGAAAGGTTTAGCTTATGTTATCATTTTGCCAGCACACCCAAATGCTACAAAATAGATATGGAGATCTTTTTTATCTAAATATAAAAAAAATTAAATATAGATGTAGCAGATTGATCTGTTTGTTTTTTTATGGCTTATCAACCTAGTGCAGGGTGTATAAAGCTGCAAAATATTTTTAGATTCTAAGAATTTGGGAGGAGATTTTAATGATTTACTGATACAAGGTCTATTTAACCCATATCTGGGTAGGAGAAAAGGTAGATTCACACCTTTGTGTATGTTTGAATATAACAAAGTTAACTGGATTTGAAACACAGCTCTCCAATCTCCAAATTTGAGTTGTTATGCATTGAACCACCTGTACATCCAAGCTTACAGCATCTGGTCACTCATATATTCACTGACCAGGCTCAATGTTGTTTAACTTCTGTGATCATACATTTCAATGTAATATAAGCCTCCAAGCATATGAACAAGAATTTTGGACAGCTGGATATCTAAAAAACTACCCAAGATCCAAGAGAAAGAGGACGTAGTCTCTCAAAGACCTCACAGAAGAATGGCGGATCCACATATCAGACAAAGGTGTGAGCCATAAACCACGCATTAACCAAGAGTAACTAAGTATCAGAGGGAGAAAAAAAAAATGTATTGGTAAGTACAAAAGATATGTGTTGTTTTATCATTTTGCCAACACATCCATTTCACTACAAATGGTAACAAAGTCAATAAATATGGAGGTTTTTTTTCCGAACTAAATATTAAAAACATAAATGCAGCTGTAGCAGATTTATGACAGAAAAATAGTAATTGTTCATGTGCGTAATGTTGAGTGGGATGTTGGTGATAGTTACCATGAAGCCCAAAATTGTCTACGCATCCTTGGGGTGATGTTAATCTGTTCAAGTCTAGGGTTAACAGTTGTCTTATCCTCATAAACTGTACCTTTTACACTCTACCTCATGTGGCTCTCGAGCCTTTTACAAAGTGAACATTATTGTAAACAAAAACAAAAGGCATTAAGACAGTCATATATGAATACAGAATGATTCCCATGAAAGCTGTTTGGCAGGGAGGTGGACATAAAGACAGGCAACAACTTTGAATTCCTTTCTCTGAATCTAAACTGAAAGATTACATTTAAAATAAACCTTAAATTTATTTGTTCAGGATAAGCAACAATCGACTACGTTCTTCAAGAACTTAGAACCTCACAACTGTAAACTTTATTCATGAAAGATGGAGAGAAATACTCACTAGTCTAGTTTGAGTTTCATCTTCCAATCGTTTCTTAGCCTCGGCAAACATACTGTCCAAGCCCGCACGGGATGTTTGATATGTCTCTCTCTCAGTATCAATATCTTGTTTTGTGAGCTGTAAATGACAGTGAAAGGCTAGTAACCATCATGGTAGATAAAGTATTAAAACAGAAAGTGAATCATAAAATAAGTTTTCACTGATTGGCCATTGCAATCACATGACTACTAAAACCAACCAATCAAATGAGACAAGTGTTAAGATGCAGGTTTTTTTTTTTATTGTTTAACTTCACAGAGCTTATTCTCTTCAAAGAGGATCGCATATGAAAATGTTGGGCAATTTTGATAATATTATCAAAGTTAATTAAAAAAATGATTAGAAAAATAAATGTTTCCAAAAGAGAGAGATATCAAGTATAAAGACAGAATAAGATGGAATAAAAAGAAAAAATATAAAACAAAGAAAAAGGCATCAATTAGCAATAAGAGAAGAGAAAAAAGAGAAAAAGGAGAGAAAAAAGAGAAAAAGGAGAGAAAAAAGAGAAAAAGGAGAGAAATAAGCAGAAAGAGAAAAAAAAAGAGAAAAGAAAAAGGAGAGAAAAGAAAAAAGAGAGAAAAGAAAAAAGAGAGAAAAGAAAAAGAGAAATAAGAGAGAAGAGAGAAAAGAGAAATGAGAGAAAAGAAAAAAGAGAGAAAAGAAAAAAGAGAGAAGAGAAAAAAGAGAGAAGAGAAAAAAGAGAGAAGAGAAAAAAGAGAGAAAAGAGAAATAAGAGAAGAGAGAAGAGAAAAGAAAAAAGAGAGAAAAGAAAAAAGAGAGAAAAGAAAAAGAGAAATAAGAGAGAAGAGAGAAAAGAGAAATGAGAGAAAAGAAAAAAGAGAGAAAAGAAAAAAAGAGAGAAAAGAAAAAAGAGAGAAGAGAAAAAAGAGAGAAGAGAAAAAAGAGAGAAGAGAAAAAAGAGAGAAAAGAAAAAAGAGAGAAAAGAAAAAAGAGAGAAGAGAAAAAAGAGAGAAAAGAAAAAAGAGAGAAAAGAAAAAAGAGAGAAAAGAAAAAAGAGAGAAAAGAAAAAAGAGAGAAAAGAAAAAGAGAAATAAGAGAGAAGAGAGAAAAGAGAAATGAGAGAAAAGAAAAAAAGAGAGAAAAGAAAAAAGAGAGAAAAGAAAAAAGAGAGAAAAGAAAAAAGAGAGAAAAGAAAAAAGAGAGAAGAGAAAAAAGAGAGAAAAGAGAAATAAGAGAAGAGAGAAGAGAAAAGAAAAAAGAGAGAAAAGAAAAAAGAGAGAAGAGAAAAAAGAGAGAAAAGAAAAAAGAGAGAAGAGAAAAAAGAGAGAAGAGAAAAAAGAGAGAAGAGAAAAAAGAGAGAAGAGAAAAAAGAGAGAAAAGAAAAAGAGAGAAAAGAAAAGAGAAATAAGAGAGAAGAGAGAAAAGAGAAATAAGAGAAAAGAAGAAAGAGAAATAAAACAAAAAAGAGAAAATAATATATATAGATGTTTAATTTGACATAAGGCCACATTTTACTGAGCACAAATTACTATCAATCGCATTGTATTACAACTATGAAGAAATGAGTTCGTTTGAGATAAACTATATTTGATGATATAATATCTCCACCCTGATTCACATTTATTCCAGTATTACGGAGTTAACCTAAATACAAATATTGGTAGTCTATGGCATCTAGAGACACATTAGCCTACCAGATACGTCAACTTTGCATATAAGTTTTCCCTTCTTTACATTTAATATAAATTGTAAAGCATCATCTCATTGGATCCTGTGATAATGCCTCCTTATCCATGGTTCCCTCCTGAGAAAAAGAGAAACTCCATTGTCTTCCATTGGTTGGTTGATATTGTCTAGTAGCATATCAACCTTTATGGGTTATTTAATGTCAAAATATATAAATGTTTTGTATGCAATTTTATGGCTTCAACTACAAATATTTTGCACATCATTTTATACTTTTAAGGTAAATATGTCTTTTAGATATATAGTTTGTAGATGATAAAACATATTGTTCGTACACTATTTACATTATTCGGACTATTGTTCTCATCTTTGTCACCATATTTATCACAGCGTTTCAGCCATTGTATGCTCCAGTCTTCTTCAGGTGGTTGGAATGTTGAACTGAACCCTTTATTTCGCTCACTGGGTTAGACTGTTTTAGTTCCACATGCCATGTATTTAATGGATGTCAGTTGTCAGTTATCTCCTGTTAATTCCCCTCTCCAAGTTCTCCACTGCCTTAACCGGGTATTGAACTCACACTCTTTGGGTCATGTCACTGGATCTAACTAACACCTTTATCCACTGTGCCATGTGTCCTTGTCTACCTCAGTAAGTGAAATAAAGGGTTCAGTTCGACATTTCAACCACCTGAAGAAGGCCGGAGCATACAATGGCCAAAATGTTGTAATAAATATGGCGACAAAGATGAGGACAATAGTCCAAATAATGTAAATAATGTACATAATACCTCATTTCAGAAATATAGACAGATACTGAAAGGCCAAAACGTAATAAATATGGTGACAAAAATGAAGACAATAGTCCAAATAATGTAAATAATGTACATAATACCTCATCTCAGAAATATAGACAGATATTGTTCATAGTTTAAAAAAAAATGTATTGCTGGTAATTTTACAATAAATATATATTTTTATATTTTTTTGGTGTTGCATTGTCATTTTATGATAAAAATGTATTGTTTGTAGATTTTTTATAAAATTATTTTTCTGACAATGTATGCCATGTGTCCAATTTCTGACAATGTATGCCATGTGTCCAATTTCTGACAATGTATGCCATGTGTCCAATTTTACTATAAAATGTATCAATTGTCAGTTTACTATAAAAATGTATTGTTGGTAATTTTTTTTCATAAAAATGTGTGTGGCATCCTTTGGTCTCGAAAAACCTTAGATCTGTGCCCAAAGAGTTATGCCTCAGCAGCTGGTGGCAGTGCAGCATCTGTTATGGCTGTACAGACCCACACACAAGTGACAGTCTCAACTGCAACAAATGCATGTAAAGACACTCTCCCTTAATGTCAAAATCTGTTCCCATGCCAGCAATTGGAACAAATAATAAAAGTATATTATTGGTATGTTTACTATAAAAATGTATTTTTATACTTTCCTAATGTTGTCTTTTTTTGGGGGATGTTTACTATTTACCCATAGCTGGGACCCTTACAGATGCTACCACTGTGGGTCAAAGTGGACCTGGGAATAGCAGCAATTAAGACATGTTTAATATGGGATGTATATTGTGATGTAATAAATATCGGCTTGGAACGAGAAGTTGGGAGCTGAATTCAAATTCCAGTCGAGTTTGTTACATTCACTTATGTGCTAATGCTCTTGGGAAAGGGTATGAATTCATCTCTTCTCCTTCCAGCTATGCAGGACAGACTGGCTTCTATAGCCTTGGTTGGCAACCAGTCTACTGCAGAAAGAATTGGAAACCTACTGTAAGAAAATCTTCAAATGCTCTCTTCGAACAAACCTCAAGCCAGCATGAAAGAGTAGGTTCATAAACTCAACATAAGCATTATATCTAATGTTGATGTGCAATCTGCAACAAGCAGACTAAGCATTTTTTTTTCTTTAATATGGTTGAAATTTTTTACTGTACATGCTACATAATCTGAAGGCACCAAGTCAAGACTAGCATTTGTTTTGGGTCGCTCAAAGAGGAGGTGATATGCAGATGATGATGCTGCTGAAGTGGTGCAAGAATGGCTCCAATCTCTTCATGACACCCCCCAACACCATTCTTCAAAGTAGTTTTGCATTTGTACACTGATACAACATATGCATAAATTGAAATGGTGACTAAATAGAAAAGTAGTATATTAGTGTTGGTAACATGTGTAGAAGATTTGATTTTATTTTTATCGTGATAAATATGTTGGAGTAGTAACTGACTATTTTTTACTTTTGGAAGGTCTCTCCGACACCATATAATCTGTTATACAAGGTTGAGAATGTGAAAGTTGTAAAAAATATTCGACTTGTTCACAATAAAAAAAAAAAAATGAAAAGAAAAGAACACAGATAAAGGGTAAATTCAAAATTTTTATATTAATTTTTTGTGAGTGAATATTGCATTAACAGTTTTTTGGAGATAACAGTGATTTTTCTAGATACAAGTCTTACTATTTAACCCATAGCTGGGGGAAGAAGTATATTCAACTATTTCCCAAAAGTATTTGCATGTAAGTGAATGCAACCAACTTGATTGGAATTTGAACTCTGCTCTCCAAATTCGCAGCCACTATCCATTACACCACCTGCATATCCTATAAGATTTCTAATAACTTAATAACTATACATACTTGAAAACTGAGACATTGCAGATTAATAATTTGATATACATTTTAACTGCTGTGTAAATCTTATCTATCGTCATAAGTTACAAGTGGATTAAATTTTTACTTCAAGATGGTATCCACTCAGCTCATTAATATTTTTTAATAAAAAGAGGTTTTCATTTGAAACTGATTAATTAATAGAATGTTTTGGTAATGTGTTCGCTATGATTTGCGTTTGTTTGTTTTACAAAATCTTCATCTATACAGATTTTTAAAATCACCAAACACCACAATCTATATACAATGAAAAATTTGGTTTTGTATATTTGTACATAATAGATATATGTTTTAAATGTTGTGTAATTTTAATTTTTCTCTTTAAATTTCAAATTATTGTTGGTCAATTGCAGGTTGGTAAGGCTAGTTGGGGTGGATGACATTTGTTCATCAGCCTTTTAACAGCTCTTGTTTTTGTATGGCTGGGGTTCCACTTACCTTCCTCACCAGACCAGGGCATGGTGGGGCGGGGAGCTAGTTTAGTTGCTGTCCACTCAAATCATACTTTTAATTTTAAAACTATAAATTATAAGTCAATAAATTATGAGTTAATTAAATTTTAAGTTCTTATTGACTCAGTAGGGATATCATATTTTAATAATTTTTAATTTAAAGGGATTTTATTTAGTCTGAAACTGATTAATTAATAGAATCTGTTTTAATAATGTGTCCACTAGTGTTGGTTTTAATTGGCAAGGGAATAACAGCAAAACACTTTTCTCTCCCCTTTTTTATAGGCAGAAGCACACAAATGCATGCTGGGATTTTTTCCTAGCCAATAAAATAGGTCAGTTCTTGGTTTCTTCTGATTCAGTCCTAGTCTGTCTTGTCTTGAAGTCAAAATGCTACATTCGCTAGTCTGAACTTCCATTTGTGTCAACCTAAATTCTTGGTTCATGAACTTTTTACCTTATTATTGTTAATTTGCTTTGCGTATATTGTTTGCTTTCTATTATTTTTTGCTCCATTTTTTTCTTTTTCTTGTTATGGCTTATTGCAAACTTTGTCAAATCTACCCTATTTACATTATTCAGACTATTGTCCTCATCCTTGTCGCCATATTTATTACAACGTTTCGGCCGTTGTACGCTCCGACCTTTTTCAGGTGGTTGGAATGTCAAAATGAACCCTTTATTTCACTCACTGGGGTAGACTGTTCTAGTTCCACATGCCATGTTTAATGGATGTCAGTTATCAGTTATCTCCTGTTAATTCCCCTCTCCAAGTTCTCCACTGCCTTAACCAGGTATTGAACTCACACTATTTGGGTCCTGTCACTGGATCTAACTAACGCCTTTATCCACTGTGCCATGTGTCAAATCTGTTTGTTGAACAGTTCTATAACTTATTTTGCATTTGACCATGGCTACTCACTCTACAGCTTGTTTAATTTGTTTTACAAAATCTTATTCTATACAGATTTTGAAAGTTTTCCTTCAAAAACACTACAATCTATATACAATGAAAAATTTGATTTTGTATGTCTGTACATAACCTTGAAGAAGCAAAAATGTTGCATTGTAATCAGATGTATTAATTTAAGATACTCATAAAATGCACTGATTTAAAGTATACAAAAAATCAATTACAGTACTATGTGGGGTCAGCATTTGTGCTGAACTGGATAGAAGAAAAAAACTTCTTCAAGGGAGATTAAATCCTAATTATAGAGAACTCCACCTTAAAGGGTATGAATCCATCTCTTTTCACCCTAGCTATAGGTTGAATAGCAGGATAGACTGGCTTCTTTAACCTTGTTTGGCAACCAGTCTACTGCAGGAAAAATATTCTGCCTCGTCAGTCATGTATTGAAAGACCCATGATTGCCTAAGCACGTATCATGTATGGCACTTAAGTGACTGACACCTTATTATGAGTAAAACACCTGGGTGTAAAAACAAAATACCTTCCTCTTTGCAAGTCATACACAGAGGGTAGGGAGAGAACAAATTTGATCTATTTTTTTCAATTATAATTTTTCTCATGATGGGCAAACCAATTGTTCACAAGTTTGGACATCTGTGGTTATAATTAGAAATGAATAATAATATTTACATTATTCAGACTGTTGTCTTCATCTTTGTTGTCATATTCACAATATTTCAGCCATTGTAAGCTTCGACCTTCTTCGGGTCATTGGAATTTTGAAATGAACCCTTTATTTTGTCCACTAGGGTAGGTTGGTCTAGTTCCACATGCCATGCCTCTTCAGGATATCTCAGTATCAGTTTCAGTTATTTCCCTTTTAGTAATGTGGCATGTGGAACTAGAACAATCTACCCCGGTAGACAAAATAAAGGGTTCAGTTAGTGTGGTAACCTAGGGAAGTTTACTGAATAGAATAGCCAAATGAAGGTTGGTAATAATTAGGACACGAACAACACATATAAGAATCACCAGTGACACATAGAAGAAGTAGTCAACTGTTAGAAGTGAGTCAAGTGAATTCCACAATGAATCTCCAACTGCAGACCAACATACAGTATTTACTACTGTATTTATGTGAATGGGGACATACCCATTATTGTCTGTAGGTATGCTACAACAGTTAGAAATTCCAATCACCTAAAGAAGGCTAGAGTGTACAACAGCCGAAATGTCATGAATATGACAACAATCCGAACAATGTAAATAGTGTAATTAGTAACAATGTCTCATCTCAGAAATATAGACAAATAATAATATACTGTAAATATAGTGGGGCCTAACAACTAGAAATGGTTTTGTCCAAAAAACTGTTTCGATCATATGTTGTGAGTCACTTTAGCAATGGCTATCCATATTTTAACTTAGAGGATCTTTTCTTATAGAATATAAAAACACTTTGGTCTGACATAGCACAAGCAGCAAGAAAAGGTTGGGAGGGGAATTAAATAATTTTTGCCTATAATAGATGTAACGTGGTTGACAATGCCCAAAATATTATTGGGAGTTTTGAGATGAAATATTATCTAACAAGTTAAACGCAAACATCATTAATATTATAACGGATACAATCCATTTATGGTGCTTCACAATCGTGGCCTTATTCCAGACTAAGTTAATCATCTATATAACATATAAAAAAAAAAACCTTATGCTATATAATATACACAATATATAGGTTATTAAGAAAATAAATATATATGCAATAAAATAGACAGGAAAGAAATGAGAGAGGACACGAGAGAGAAAAAGAAACAAGAGAAGAGGAGAGGGAAAGAGGAAAAAATAAACCATAGGAGGGGAGAAAGAGAAAACAGAAGAGGAGAGAGATAGAAAAAATAAACCAGAGAGAGAGAGAGAGAGAGAGAGAGAGAGAGAAGAAACGAGAGGAGGGGAGAGGGACAGATAAATGAAACTGGAGGAGGGGATAGAGAGAGAGAGAGAAAAAAAAGAAACCAAAGGAAGAAAGAGAGAAAGAAAAGAAACCATAGGAGGGGGGAGTGAGAGAGAGAGAGAGAGAAAAGAAACTAGAGGAAGGGGGAGAGAGAGAAAGAAAAGAAACCAGTGGAGGGGGAGAGAGAGAAATGATAAAGTGATAGGGAAAGAAAGGGAGGGAGAGAGTGTCAAAAGGAGAGAGTGATAAGAAAAGGGAGAGAAAAGATGGCATCTGATTTCTCCTCTTACCTCTAATTGTCGTTTATGATCATTCAAAAGAATGTCCTTTTCCTTCTTCACTGTGGCATTCTCCTCCTGTAGAGTCAGAATCGTGTTCTTTGCAATGGCCAAGTCTTCCTTCATCAAAGCATTGGTGGTCTGCACACCTTCTAACTTCTGCTGTAAGTTGGTTACTGTGGCACTGGAAACAAGACATTACCATTTTCAAATTAATAAGGATTTCTTTAAAAGAACTGCAAGGTTCTATTGTATTCTATATTGCACTGTACAGAAGTATGATGGCTGGACCCTGGATTAAGGTCTTCATCTTATTATCACAACATTTCAGCTGTTGTCCCATCCTGTCGTCTTCAGCTATCTATCAATTTTGGTAATCTTCGGGGAATTTGGAATTGAATACTTTATTGGCAAACTTAGAACTTCATGCAAAAAAAAAAAAAAAAAAAAAACACCAAAAGTACAGTTTTTCCATTTTCCTGACTATTATTTTAACTACCTTCACTCCTCGGTAATGTTTACTGTTTTAAAAAGCAATGATTAGAATTGTAAATTGGAAACATATGATGAAAGTGAATTTATACATTTTTTGTTCTTGAGAATTTACAACAAAAAATTAAACACTATTAAATTGTTTATTTGCAAAAATAATTTTATATTTACAACATTTTATGACATTTTTATGTTTATACATTCTTTTTTATAGATACAAATATTTAAGTAAATGCTCCGTTTATAATAAATAGTATTAACAACATTTACCGGCCTGAATGTCCAAGAAATTGTTATAGAAAATATGCATCCTCCAACAGGAATTGAACCTGTATCCTATATGGAACCATCATATAGCCTGACGTGCCTTTAACCGATTGAGCCACAGAGGAGCGTTCAGTTAGCAAGGTCGATTTTACTGTTTTTAAACTACAATTTTCCATGATTTTCTGATGTACATTCATATCTACTCAATGCATATCCAAATGTAAACAAATGACGTCACACATTATGAAATGGACAAAGTCGGAGGACGCATATTTTCTTTGCCAATTTCTCGGACATTCAGGCCGGTAAATGTTGTTAATACTGTTTATTATAAACAGAGCATTTACTTAAATATTTGTATCTATAAAAAAGAATGTATAAACATAAAAACGTTTTAAAATAATTGTCAGACTTTGTCCCTTTCATAATGTATTTACAACATTCTAAAAACTAATACAATGCAATATTTATCATTTACCAATTTATAAAGAAATAAAAGTAAAAAAATTTTTTATTCAGAAGTTTATAAACATTTACTAAATTCTTAAGATATATGAACCAACTATAAAGAAATCCTTATTATTTACTATTTTATAAAGTTTGAATCAATTGGTAATTAGCCAATGTTTTGCCAACCATTCCAATAAAATATATCATTAAATAGTGAAAATAAACAATCTAATAAATCAGGGGTTTTCAAACTGTGGTCTGTGGACCACAGGGCATTCGCAAGGACAAGATAGGGGGTCCGTGGACAGCAAAAACTTTTTTATGGGTGATGCGCAACTTATAAACGCTTATAAGTAACTTATAGGCCGATCATGAAATAAATTGATTCAATAAACTATTTCATAGATTTGATATACAAATATAATTTGTATCTTAAATTGATAAAGATAATGGATTCTATTCATGCAATGAAGGAACCAAAGGATTTGAATTTTGGATCTATTTTGCGATTTCTGGCTTTCTCATTGGCTGTTAGGCGTTTGCATTAATGGAAAATTATATGTTATATTCAGCAAATATTTATGTATAAATTTCATAAGCGTTTATAAGGGGGTCCCTAAGGTAAAGCCTGAAATATAAAGGGGTCCGCAAGTCAAAAAGTTTGAAAACCCCTGTAATAAATAAAGTGTTTAATATTTTTGTTTTCAATTCTCAAGAACAAAAAGAAAATGTATAAATTCACTTTCATATGTTTAGGTTTTATTACAATTCTAATCATTACTTTTTAAAACAATAAACATTTCCGAGGAGTGATGATAGTTAAAATAATAGTAGTGTCAATAATAAAAAAAAACATCCTTTTAACACTCCATTTTTTTTTGCAAGCACAAAGGTCAAAGTTTGCCACTTGATTTAATCTACAGGGGTAGGTTGTTCTCGTTCCAATGTCCATATCTTGTTTTGTTCTGTTTTTAGTACCGTTCAATTACTAGTCATCTTGTTTCTTCATGGATAAAAGTACATGGTTTGTAAATTTGGTGACATAGTAATTATGAGTTCAATCTCTGGGCTTGGTAGTCTCAATTCAAATAGGGTGAACAATAACTAAGCAATGCTAAAAAAAGAACAAGACAAGATATTCCTAGATATGAACTGGGTAACTAGAACAATCTTAAATAAAGGATACCCAGATTAACAGACTCCTGAAGAAGGCTGAAGGGGACTATGAAAAGTGATAATAAAGATGAGGACATTAGTCTGGAGTTAAATATATCAATAATGATAATTCCTCACCCCAAAAATTCAAACAGAAAATGGATTCAACTTTGGAAGGCTAGCATTAAAACTATCCATTATAATCTTTGTACTATAAAACTTATATTTTTAGTACTTGATTGGGGGGGTAAAACTTATATATTTCATACTTGATTGGGGAGGGGGGGGGCTTATATTTAGTACTTGACTAGAGGGAAACATATTTAGTATTTGATTGGTGGGGAAAACAATATATATTTAGTACTTGATTGGGGGAAACATTTAGAAAGTGATTTGGGGAGAAGAATATTTAGTACTTGACGGTGGGGGGAGAATAACATATATTTACCATTTGATTGGGGGTGAAAAACTTATATATTTAGTATTTGATCGGGGAGGGGACTTATAAATTTAGTTCTTAATTGGAGTGGGGACAAAATCAAATAATTATCTTTAAAATTTAAAAAAAAACTGATTCTGATATTAAATAGACAATCAAATTATAAAGTCAGCCAACAAAATTCCAGACACTAGAAAGAAAGCAAAAGAATTCATTAATCAAAATGCCATAATAAAACAATCAGGATAAGGATGCTCGTCTAAGTTTCCAGCATGGTTTGTGTTGTAATGGAATGTTCCACCCTCCCTATTACCTATTGTGGACTGACTATGTCAGTAATATACGTTATGTGCACAGAACATACCAGAGTTTGTCTGTCTATCAGTCTTACTAGTTTCAGGAAGTGTTAGTTGACTCCCGTCTTTCAGTAGTGTATTCACTTTTACAATAAACCTCTCTTTCTTTTATCTACACCCGTGTTGCTGTTCCTTCAACTTAAGTACCAACTTTGTCTGTTTGTAACCTTCTTTAAGGATACAACAGTTTATCTCTAATTTACAAAGATCTAAAAGGTAAGACATCTGTATTTAAGTATAATGTACATTGGTTGCCACTTATTTTTGGTCTCAACTGTAACCAGCAATTGACTTCTGAAAGAAAGGATTCATAAAATCTAGGTATCTTCAAGGATTTTCTAAAGAACAGCATAGCATCATGAAAAGGCCTCAAGCTTGATAAAAATAAAATTTAAGCATCAAAATATTTATGTTATTATTAAGAGGAAAGACCAAAATATTTTTGATTATTTTATTAAATTTTTAAATCCTTTCTAGCATATTCAACATTTTGGTTAAAAATCTTGTTTTTCTTGTGTCAGCTGTTGGCCAAAGATTAGTATGGGAAATTTAGTATCTTTTTTGTGGTAAAAAATATATTGTTTTGGAAATTCTTGCAAAAATCAAATATTTGTTGGATTTTAATTAAATTTTCAGGACTTATTCACAAATGAATTAAATTATTTTTTTTTTACATCTGTTACTGCCACTTATTTAATTCTATGAAATTTCAAGAAATTAAAATTTCAGCCGCTTCATATTTATATTAGTTAAAAGTAGGACTCCTTGGAGAATTTAAATCAATTTGTTTTTGTCAAACAGAAAGAATGTTTGCCAAAAATCTGCTCTGAATCGTAAAATAAAAATTGCAATAAAAATATAAAATTATTTAATTAGAAAGGCTTGTAATTGCTTTTATAAATAAGATATATTAAGAATACTATTGTCTTAAGGAAAATAAATTTTTCAATGAATAATAATGTATCAACATGCCGATTTTTGTAAGTGCAGGTGACCATACACAACATTATCAGAAAATAAGAGTGATGACTATAGTAAATTTAAAGTCAAGAGCTGTAAAAATTTAATAAATCATTAGATTATGAATTATAGAGAATATTTTTCTAAATTTTAAAGATTATTGAGTACTTAAAAAATTACTTAAAAATGGTGTTCACATCATTTTCTTATATTATGTTTTAGAGATAAAATCTTCATAGAACAACATTAGACTGTCAAAACTACTGTCAGATTAAAAACACAGCTACTATCAGGTTAAAAAATGCATTTCTGCTATATTTTAAACTTAAAGTAAATTTTTTCAAATCAGATTAATTACACTTTAAATCAGCTAATATTCCTCAAATAAAGTTTCAGAAAAGTATATTTTATTTTTGGAATATTTTTTATAATAAAGAGAATTACATTGCAAATATTAAATTTAATCTATTAGATTGAAATTAAAACTAAAATAAAAGCTTAAAGAAAGATTTTAAATTTAAAAAAAATTCTTTTCTTTTTCTGTATTTTTTTGGGGGGAGGTACCTACTTTATAACTGTCCCAAAATTTGAGATACGTGATGTTGGTCACTTGTATATGCCAATTGAGAAAGTGTACAGTGTTTCCTTTTAAATGAAAAGTTCAAAGGTCTCAGTTTCATAAAGAAAGAAAAAAAATCTTATACTGAGATTGTTAAAGTCTCTAATAAAAACATATTTAGCACAAATATAACTTTTACTACATTTTATTTTATATATTGTTATAATTATTCTATTTTATGATTAGTTATTGTTGTTAATCTCTTATTGTACTTATTATGATCTAATCTAAGAATAAATCTTCTATTTCTCTTCACTTTTATTACAGTCTATTGTTAGAATTGTTCTATTTTATTATTAGTTATTGTTGTTAGTCTCTTATTTCACCTAATAAAATGTCTCAATTGACAAATTTGTTTTTTATGGCTTATTTTTGTGACTCAACAAACCCTTGTTGCCACTTTTGTGATGTCAACAAATACTCATTGTAATGCTTGTTGTAGTAGAGACATCCTGGGTAAGACAATAAACTACGTCCAACAGCAAGGCCTCTGATCAGGAGGTTTTGAGTAGTATGAAACCACCTCTTAATTTCTGGTGTTCCCAGGTCCACCCTGACCTGGGGTGGTAGAACCTGTTAGGGTCCCAGCTATGGGCAAATAGTTAACACCCAAATTTGTGTAAAAAATAGGTTTTAATACCAGAAATACTTTGTAATAAAAAAAAAAAAGAAGGAATTATTACCAGCAATAATTTTTGAAGGAAAAATTATTATCAGCAATACTTTAAAAAAAAATACCAGCAATACAAACAGCTATACATTCTTTGGAAAAAATATGACCAGTTATAGATTTCTTCAAAGAAAAATATTCCCAGAAATAGATTTTTGAAGAAATACATTACCAGAAATAAAAATTTTGTTAGCATTAAATAACCCATTGAGGTTGATATGCCATAAAACAAAATAAACCAAACCAATCTAAACCAAAGAACGCATACCCTATTCATACGAATCTATCCTAAAAATGTTGTCAGCATTAATTAATTCATTGAGGTTAATATGCCGTAAAACAAAATAAACCAAACCAAATCTTGCTGCAAAATATAGTCTGGTGCTCCTATTATCTATTTAGAGATCCTTGATAAAATCCAAAGAAGAATCAGCAATACTATTGGTCCTGATCTGGCATCTTGGCTTCAGTCACTTTCCCATTGCCATAATGTTGCTCTCTGTGCTTTTTTTTTTATAAATACTTACATGAAAACTGTTTAGATGAGCTCTTCACTATGATACCTAGACTTTATGAATCTAAGTGCAGTATTAAACTGGTGATGAGGTCTCATCAATTTACAGTTGAGTTGGTTAAATGTAATCATTAGTTCTATGCTAACAGTTTCTTCTCTTGCACTTCTCACTTGTGGAACTCTCTTCCGACTCCATGCTTTCCAGCTAATTTTAATCTGGAAAACTTTAAATGCAACATCAATCAATATCTGCTGTCCTCCTGATTACTCTTCCTGCTCCTTAGTAATGTTTTTGTTTCTTTCACATCCAGTAAACCCCTTGCATCTCAGTGGCTTTACTGCCTTGCATGGAGTGAATATGATTAAAAAAAAAGAAAAAAAAAAGTATTTTTCGTAAATTTTTCTGGCTACTTGCATATGTTCTTTCAATGCTTTCTCGGCATACATCAATAGAACCACCTCTTTGTCACTTGAAGTGTTTCTTTCCTCTGTGAGCAAGGGGAGACAACTCGAATCAAAAAGGAAGGAAATAAAAAGGTATTTTTTCTTTTTTTTTACAGTAAGGGTCACCCTGTACAAAAGCCAGGGGGCCACTCAATGTAGAGAGTTACATTAAGAGAGAGTTTATACAGATAGGAGAAGATAATGGTCAAGTTAAGGTTGTAGTGAAACATTCTCTTGAGAGCCAGTTTCACAGAGCAGCAATTTGTGGGAAGAAGCTGTTCAAGTGGAACTTACTTCTCACCGATGAAATACACAGAGAATGTGGGTGGTTTGCTACATGACAGGTCCTAGCTATGAAGGTCAGAACTGGCTGAACCAAGGAATGTACTTTGTTCAAGCACTTTCCATGGAAGTAGTAATAGAGCAGAGAGAGGCTTGTCACACCCCACCTATGAGAAAGAGGTTGGAGGGTAGAAAATAATTTGTCACCTACAAAGACTCAGAGACACTTTTGAATCCTATCAAGACTGGAAAATGAAAACTAGTCAGTTCCTGCCCAAATATGAAACAGTACTCCATTTTCGGCCTGATCTGGATCTTGTAAAGGTGGAGGATAGTATGAGGAGTCAGGCACTTACTAAAATAGTACAGGGAACTGACCATTTTTCTTGCATCTTTAACAATTAACTAAATATTTTGTACATGTGTGTGTGATATATATATAGAGAGATTGCATGGAGACTTAATGCTACAATTCGACGTTACAACGGTTAAGAAATTTAGAGAGTTTGATTATGTCACCATCTCATCACTAATTTTGTGCAAATGCATTAGTTTAACATTAGGCAGAAAACGAAATTCTCAATTGGATTCTTTTGATATTTGTTATCTCCCTTTGTTTGTTCAAGTGTCTCCGTAATAAAACCAAATACAAAAATCTATTTCACAAAAAATTATTTTTAAAAATACATAATAATGTCTATATCAATTTAGCCTTCATTTAAAATAAAGATGTTTTCCAAAAATTTTAAAAACAATGTAAAAAAATGCATGCATACATGGCACGAATTTGTCTATATCTTTCGATTTAATTTGGACGAATTCATGTTTTTAGTCAAGTGTTTATGCAATAAGGCATCACCAATAAAGATTCGTTTCTTGTTGCCTATTACCGAATTGTCTTTACACCCTAACTTCTATAACTTGAAAAGATTTTCATGTGTATTTAACGTTAAAAATAAATCCGTTTTGCCAGATGTATAAGAACTGAAAGAGAAGAAAAATGAATCCTACCATTAAGTATTTAAGTTAAACAATTATTACCTCCCTTTGTTTGTGCAAATGTAAGCCGAATGCAGCAAAGGAAAATCCACGCATCTAAGGTTTATTTAAAAAAATGAGGAAAATCTCTACTTGGAAAAAATAAATTAATAGTACATATTAACATGCTTTCAAATTTGGACATTTGTAAATAAGAACAAGATAAAGACGACTCTAAAAAAATCAGGGTTCAATTTAATACTGTAAATGTAAGTCAGTTAAAAAAATGCCATATGTGATACACGCTTCTTGGGTGATCATGTCTGTTTCGATTCATGACCGACTAGGCAGAAGATTTTCCCACCATAAGGTGCCAACCAAGTTTATAGAACCCAGTCTGTCCTGCTATTCAACCAATCGATGGATTCATACCTTTCCCAAAGGATTTACAATTTAACAATCTCCACTGGAATTCTAACTCGGCTATAACAGATTTCTCATATTTTAAAAATGGAAAATCTTTCTTGAAGCTTTTATTTTAGTCTTAATTTCAAACTAATAGATTAAATTTAATATTTTCAATAAGCAAAATACTTTGTTGAATTGCAAAGCGAATTGAAATTCATTAGAATTATTTTTCTTTTTATGGCTATCAGTAAGATTGATAAAATCGTCCATATTGACAAATCTGTCAACACAACATAATTCACTTTACTAAAAACATCTTTAAAAAATAATATATTGTTGTGATGATATAACCCAACTTCCCCATTCACGATAATGGACGGACTGGTTGCCGATTAAGTACGACCACAGCGGACAGTCGAAAAGTCTTCATTTGTTAACACCTATTGAGGTTAGCATACTCCCGACTCTGTACTTGACACACCTACATCCAATTATAAACCTATTATTGAAAACCAACACTCGGGTTACTCTGTTTATTATATCTTGCACAATGTTGAGAAAATGTTAGAAAATTACTAATGAATTTTAAATTCCTTCTAGTTGCCACTCTTATTTTCGGATAATGTTGTGTATGGATGTACATATTTACAAAAATTGAAACATATATATATACACAAACAGGAAATATTAAAATCCTTATTAAAATACTGGGGGTTGTTGAATTGTAGTAAGATTTTCCATTTATGGTTAGTAAATATAGTTTTTATTTAATAGTACTATCATTTGATAACTACAAATTAATACAAAATCTTAAAAGATTTAAAAATATATAAATTATTCTAATTAAAACTTAAAGAAAAAACAATTCTTATAAAAATTCATTATTCATTGAAAAAAAAATTTTTTTTTTGTAAGACAATAGCATGTAGAAAATATTATTCTTAAAAGCTTTTCTAATTAAGTAATGCCTTAATTTTAGTGCATTTTTTATTTTACAATTCAGAGTAGATTTTTTATAACTGGGGGTCCTGTTTGACCTCCTCCCCACCCACCCCCAAAAATTGCTGATTTAAATTCATTGAGGATTTGTTCTAATAACTGATATAAACATTAATCACTGCAAAAAACAAATTTCTCAAATTTCATAACATTAAATAAGTGGGTTGTAACAGACGTAAGAAAAAATTTCTAAGAGTTTCTAAAAAGGAAACATTTAAAAAATAATTAAAATTAATTTCTGAATAATTCCTGAAAGTTTCATTAAAATTCAACAATTATCTGATTTTTTGCAGGAATTTCTAAATCAATGTGTTTCTCACCACAAAAAGATGCTCAAATTTCACAGAATAATTTATGGTCTCCTGGTAATGCCAGAAAAACAAGATTTTTGACCAAAATTTTTGGAGGTTCTAACAAGGATTAAAACAAACAATTATACATAAAAAATTCTTTGGTCTTTTCTCTTAATAATCATGGCTGGACATTTCGATGACAGACATTTCACCGATAAAGTACAAGTAAAAATAGTACCAAGCAATACTTTAAGTATTTTAATTAGCAGTAAGGTAGAATAGGACTAATAATTATCACTGAAATTCAAGTGATTAAATTACTAAATCTAAATTTAAAGTTAAAAGTTTTCTTATTTCAATATTGAAATTAGTATTTTTAAAAATATTTGAGTGTATTTGGTAAAAAGTAGTAGCTAATTATTTAAATTCATATTTAACAGTAAGATAAAAGCTAGTTTATCCCTTTAAGATAATAATTATTAAAAGTGAAATTGAAAGATCTTCCATATCATAAAAGCTTAAGATTTTTGCTGCTGTAGTAAAATGTGCTTTTTCTCAAAATACTTATCTTACAGTAATATTTGAAGTAAAATATAATATATACAGAATAGATTTTAAAAAAGCCTGTCAAAAAAAACCCTGAAAAATTATAAATTAATACAGTAAATAAATATAAGTACATGTAGCACATTACAAGAGTGTGATATACATGAAAGTACACCAATACATTTTCGGTTAAATGTCTGTCAGCCAAATGTCCAAGTACCCCTAATAATAACAAAGATTTTAACAATAAAACTTTGTTTTTATTAAGTTTCAGGCATTTTTTCATCATGCATGCTTATCTTTAATGAATCTTTGGAGGTACCTATATTACGAATAGGATTCCCCTTTCTAAATTCTATATTTTTCAATTCTGACAAACATTCTGAGAGAAAGGTCTAATAAGCACTTCATCGCCACCCCCCAAGTCATGGCATGTCACTGAAGCAAGATGATTCCTACCACCACTTCCCATGATTGAAGAAAAATCAAAACAAAAAATATTTACTTTAAATGACGGTTCAATTCTTCCAAGTAGTTTTTCTGGTCTAATATTGTGGCCATTTTAGATTTCCCTTCAGCACTGAAAAATAAATAAAAAAAAATAAAGAAAGTGAAATGCAAGATTATTGAAATCAAATAAACATTAAAAATTAAAAAAAAAAATAAGTATGTAGATGATTTTATATATATTTTTAAATTTCTTTATATGAACACAAAATTTATCTCTGTCTATATCTCTGAGATGAGGTATTATGATTATTTACATTATTCGGAATGCTATCCTCATTTATATTACCATATTCACGTTTCAGTTTCTATATCTCTAGGATGAGATATGATTATTTACATTATTCAGAGTGTTATCATCATTTTCACTGCCATATTCACAACGTTTCGGCCTCTATATCTCTGAGATGAGGTATTATGATTATTTACATTATTCGGATTGTTATCCTCATTTTCATTGCCATATTCAGCTTCTATATCTTTAGTATGATGTATTATGATTATTTAAATTATTTACATTATTCGGAATGCTATTCTCATCTTTATTGCCATATTCACAACATTTCAGCCTCTATATCTCTGGGATGAGGTATTAGGATTATTTACATTATTTACAATATTCAGACTGTTATCATCATTTTCATTGCCATATTCACAACATTTTGGCTTCTATATCTCTGAGATGAGGTATTATGATTATATACATTATTTACATTATTCAGACTGTTATCTTCATTTTCATTGCCATATTCAAAATGTTTCAGCCTCTATATCTCTAGGATGAGGTATTATGATTATTTACATTATTCAGACTGTTATCCTCATTTTGATTGTTATATGCACAACATTTTGGCCATTGTACACTCCAGCCTTCTTTGAGTGACTGGTAATTTCAAACTAAACCCTTTATTTCAGAATAAAGGGTTGGGTTCGAAATTCCAATCACCAGAAGAAAGCTGGTGTGTACAACGGCCAAAACGTTATGAATGTGACAATGAATATGAGGATAACAGTCCGAATAATATAAACAAAAGTTATCTTTTACAAAACACATTTGATACATTAGTTGCTCACTTATGTCTTTGTAAATAATACTATGAAGCCAAAGTCATTAAAATCCAGTAATATATTAGAATGCTTAAAATATTTAAGTTTTAGGATTTTTAAGATTACTGGACAATTAAAAAATTATATGAAAAAAGGTGTTTACATTGTATTTGTCATGTAATTCTATTACAATTATTTCTCTTTTACATAAATTGGCCAAACATCAGGCTGTCAATAAATGTGTCAACACTTCATAATTCTATATTAATTTGTAGTTATCAAATAATATTTTTAAGTCCCCACCCTGCCAACCTTCTGTCAAGGGAAGTAACTCTTACAAACTATTTACATTATTTACATTGTTCAGACTGTTGTCCTCATCTTCATTGCCATATTTATGACGCCATTGTACACTCCAGCCTTCTTCAGTGATTGGAATTTTCAAACTGAACCTTTTATCACCAGAGTACATTGTTCTATGCCTCTTCTTGATGTTTCAGTATCAGTTTTATTTCCCTTTACTTCAACTTTCCAAGTTTTTGGAGCCAGGTATTGAACTCACAACTCTTTAGGTCAAGTCACTGGATTGAACCAACATTTTTATCTACTGCCCTTGAGGAACAATGTAAATTACAATACCTCATATCAGTAATATAACCACTCTTACAAACTATTTATTGCTTTTCAAGCTAGTTGAGCATAGCTTCATAGCTTTTCTTCTGTATGTCTCCATGTTCTGATTTGTGTCAAAATTACTAATATACAAGGTAGGTAAACAACATTGTAGTTTGACCTGCTTTTTTTTTTTAATCATTTTTTTAATGAGAGATATTTCTAGTTACAAAAGCTTAAATGTATGTCATGCATTGATGGGCACGTGTCTGAGCGGTTAGAACGTTCGCATTCTGTTCATGAGACCTGGGTTCAAATCTCACCATGGTCGCTTTGTCAGGAAGGAGATTTCCTGATGTTATCAAACTGGAGGGGTTGATCCCAGCATGCAGCACCTTTGGAAAGTGCCTGAAAACCATACCACGAGTTGATCCAAGCCTTGTGAGTGAAATTGGGTAGATGGAGCCCTTGGGGGCCATCGATAGCTGTGCTAGCACAAAATTCACAAGTCATTATGGCTGAGAGTTTGAGCATGCTGGCCTTGTTCAAATTGTCGATCACGCTAGATAACAAGCTCTTTCCCAGAAACTGTAACTAAGGTCTGCTCAGCATAGTTGCAGTATAAACCACAGGTGGGTTTTGAACAAACACGAATGTGCTTGAGCAGGCATCTGCAATAGCAACTGGCTAGCCACCCTAGTGGATGGGTATCCTTGAATACAAGTGGCCAGCTATATATGTTATGCATCTAAGGCAAAAGTAGGAAAATGACAGTTTAGCTTCTTGTTGTTTAGTTTCTTCTTCGATATGACATCTTGTTAGATAGGTTACTCACTGTTTCTCTTTGTTCTTCTTGCCTTCAATATATCCCATGAGTATCAAATTCTCCAAGCCTTCTTTCCTCATTACATGCCCTAGAAATTTCAACTGTCTCTTTTTGATTCTTTAGTAAATGTGCTTTTTGTTTCCGTTTCCTAAAAACTCCCTCGTTGCTTACAAGCTCGAAACTTAGTATTCTCAGCATCCTTCTGCAAAACTATATTTCTGTCATCGCAAGCTTTCTTTTCGGCTGTGAAGACTTCAAAAAATACAACTTTTTTTTTGTCAGTCATCAGGCTAACTCCCAAACTTCACCTAAAGAAGAGAATTGAAATCTGTAACTTTTTTTAACAACAAAAAGAGACAAACTCACCTTTCAGAATCAGGCATTTCCATCGGCACTTTGTTATCTCTCAAATATAAGCTAAAATCTATGACACCCATCTGTAAAGAGAGAAGCAGAATGTGATTTCATTTTAAAGTCACTCAAATTCATACAGAAAATCCAATTTGCATCTTTCTATATATCTTAGTAATAATAATAATAACAATTGATCATTTTGTATCAGGGTGCACGATGTTGGCACCCACTGAATATAAAACCCAGCATGACAGAGTGGGCCAATATCTGCACTGGAAAATATGCAACTTCTATGGAAAGGAAACTGAAAGAAATTGGTATGAACACCACCCAGACCCGGTTACGTAACAATTTTATGGAACTACACAATACACACAGACAGAATAATCAAAGCTAACCACCCAGACATCGTTATTAGGGACCGCAAACAAAAGAATTGTCTCCTTATTGATATGGCAGTCCCTGCAGACTGCAATGTATCTTTGAAGATATTCAAAAAGCTATCAAATCACAAGGACCTTGAAATTGAAATCACAGAAATGTGACACATGGGGATATCAACAATCCCTGTTGTAGTTGGAGCCCTTGGATTTGTTGGAAAAGACTCCAGTAGACTAATTGAAGGGATTCCTGGAAGCCTATGCCTTAAAGAAATACAAAAAATTGTTCTCACGAGTACAGCCCACACCTTACAAATGGCTTTATCTATGTAAAATATGTTTTGTCTTTTATTTGGTCAGTGGAAAATGTCATGATGCCATTTCTAACCTTAGGTCTCTGGGCGGGACCTGGAACAAAATGTGTACACACCAGAAATCAAAGGAAATAATAAGAAGAAGATTGCATCATTGAGGCCACCAAACCAGTCATTGAAAAAAGAAAAGAAAATGACTTGTCATCGATGTGAACATATTGTCATGGTCAAAATATTAGCAAGCATAAAAAGTACACTGTGTGGAACGTCATACTGTTCCAGTTATCATTGGGACATTGGAGTCAACTTCCTATCTTAAAATCTATTTTCCTATCTCTCTCTCTCTCTCTCTCTTTTTCTATACCTTTCTTGCCTTATCTCTTTCTCTACCTTTCTTCTCATATCTATCTCTCCCTTTCTTTTCCTATCTACCTTCTACCCTTTTCTTTCATTCTGGCTAACTACATCCAGCAGCAAGGCCTCTGATGGAGGAGGTGAGGAGCATGGAACCACCTTTTAATTACTGCTGTTCCCAGGGTGGTAACACCTGTTAGGGTCCCAGCTATGGGCAAATAGTGAACCTCCAGACTGGGGTCAAAACATGAAAACATAAAAATAAATTAGAAAAAATTGCTAGCAATACATTTTTAGAAAAAAAAAAAAAACTACCAAAGATCCCAAGAAAATAAAATTTCATCATTAATGACTCATAGAGGAGTTGATATGCCATTAAACAAACCAAACCCCCTTTCTTGTCTTATCTCCCTTGCCCACCCTTTCTTGTCTTAGCTCTCTTTCTCCCTCTTTCTTGCCTCTCTCTCTCTCTCTTTGTCTTTATTATCATTCCTTCCTTGTCGTTATTATCTCTCTCCCCTTTTCTATATTTTCTGATCTATATTTGTTGAGGAAGTAAAGGGAACATATTAGCCAGATTAAGAAGACTTAGCAAGGCATTCATTCGGTCATAGCCAGTTGTAATCAGGTGTGAGAAGCTGTTTGATGAAAGTGAGCAAAGATTCTTTCAGGTACTCACAGGCTGGTCAAGATCTTCTTCCTTGATACACAAGTTGCAATCAATCACATTAAGGCCAACTAAGAGTCCAGCTATTACCATTCCTTCATCCTCCATCATAATGGCACCGCGTTCATAGAACTCACTGGAATGAAAAACAAAAAAAGTAGAATTTAGGAGGAAAAAATAAAATAAAATACAAATAAAAGAAAATATCCGACATTGCAAAAATAAATTTCTTACAATCCAATGAAGCAAATGTATGACAAAATTTGCACCAGAGAAAGTTCCATCCAATAAAGGTTGGAAAATAAACCAGTCAAAAGAAAAATGGAGTTAAAAAAATACCAAAGATAAATATTATCAAAATTATTCATTGAATATCAAAATTTATTGGATGGGATATTTTCTAATGTTTATAAAATATATTAAGAGAGAAAAGAGAAAGCAACGCATGGCATACCTGGCAGGCTTAAGCAAGTGGATGACAGAATTTGGTCTGGGGGAGGTGGCAGAGGGATGAAACTTATTGAGAGCTACAAGGGATAAGGGTTAAGTGGAGAGCCATGATCACCTATGTCCTGAAAGGACAAGGCACATAAAAAGAAAAGATCTGATGAGCTTATGTAAATGGATGGCAAAACTGGGAGTTGGGGATGGCAGAAACCTTAGCAAAGGGAGAAAAACTGCAATGGGTCACAAGGGATGGGAAGTTTTGGAGAGGCATGATCGACAGTCTCTTGAAGAGAAGTGGGACATAGAAGATCTCACCTTATCACAAAAAAAAATGAAAAAAAAAAACAATGTTTTAATGTTGAAATAGATACAACCACAATTATTCGGACTATTGTCCTTATCTTTGTTGCCATATTTATTACAACATTTCGGCCGTTGTACACTCCGGCCTTCTTCAAGTGTTTTGGAATGTCAAACCCTTTATTTTTCTCACTAGGGTAGACTGTTCTAGTTCCACGTGCCATGTTTAATGAATGGCAGTTATCAGTTATCTCCTGTTAATTCCCCTCTCTAAGTTCTCCACTGCCTTAACAAGGTATTGAACTCACACTCACACAACGCATTTATCCACTGTGCCATGTCCTCAAGGACACATGGCACAGTGAATAAAGGCGTTGTGTTCTCAAGGACACATAGCACAGTGTATAAAGGTGTTAGTTAGATCCAGTGACAAGACCCAAAGAGTGTGAGTTCAATACCTGGATAAGGCAGTGGAGAACTTGAAGAGGTGAATTAACAGGAGATAACTGATAACTGACATCCATTAAACATGGCATGTGGAACTAGAACAGTCTATATAGAAATACAGAAATATAGGGTTCAATTCAACATTCCAACCACCTGAAGAAGGCTGGAGCATACAACAGCCAAAACATTGTAATAAATATGGCGACAAAGATGCGGACAATAATCTGAATAATGTAAATAGTGTACATAATACCTCATCTCAGAAATATAGACTGATAATGCAACCACAAGTTCTGTTCTAATAGTTTCTTATATTGCACTTCTTGCTTGTGGAACTCTCTACCTATGATCATCAAAGGTTTTAAATGCAATGTCAATTGCCATCTTCTTGCTTGTTGAACTCTCCATCTTCTGTCAATCGCCATCTTCAGTCTTCTTTTTGTTCTTTTGTTGTCTTTTCTCCTCACTAACATTTTCTCATCTCTTTTCACTCTCAGTAACCCCATGCATCTCAGTGGCATTAGTGCCTTGCTTGGAGGAGAAACGATTTAAAAAAAAAAATTGTGTGAGGGACCAACAAAATTCCTGGTAAAACCAAAGATGAATTGAAGGCAAAGATTATGGCAGCATTCACCAACTTAAATAAGGATACTGTCCAAAAGAATTGCAGGAGATTCCAAAGTTGTCTGGAGTGCATGGTTGAAGTCCATGGAAATTTTATTAAATAAATATACTCTTTAGTATTTGAAGATATTTTTATGTAATTTTGATAAATATATCTGTTCAAATAAGATGTTAGTGTTATTTTCATTTTTGTGTCATTTAAATGACAATTTATCCATCGCACCTTGTATATATGATTTTTTTTTCTTACCATAATATTATTATTAAAAATAAGAGTTATTTTTATAATTAAAGTGACCTATATGGAATCAAAGGATTGATTAAACTGAGATGCAATAAAAATTTAGCATTCAGCACCACATAGAAAAACAACCCTAAATTTTTAAAAATTGAACCCAAGGACGAACAAAGAGCAGTGATACGAATCTACAGAGAACATGTTACCTCATCAATGATAACCCACTGGATCACCATTACCATCTTGAACTTGCTGCTGATGGAGGGTGATGGGTGTCCTGCTTCTTCTTCATGTATCATGCTTGTTTGGCCACTTTTAAACGTCTCAATTTGCTCATACACACTTCTACGTGAGAGTGCACTGTCACAATATTGGGTTAAAAGCCTCCAATGAATTTCAGCTCATGACACACCCTCCAACCAGAGAAATCGAATCACTGCTACTTGTTCCTCGGAGCACACTGCTAACCGAGCGGCCATGTTTACACTGTAACAGCAGCAAGAAAACTGGCACAATCAAAGCTCAAACTTTGATCATGTGACCACAATTATAAGCACATGTGAGCAGAAGGTAGTGTGACAAACCTAAAGATATGTTATGACAAAAGTGCAGATCATTTTTGACTTAGCCTCATATATATATGTGTGTGTGTGTGTGTGTGTGTGTGTGTGTGTGTGTGTGTGTGTGTGTGTGTGTGTGTGTGGCGTGTGCATGCTCGATTTATGAGGGTCCAACATTCATATGATGTTTATTCTGAGGATAATTAAAATCATATAGGCATTAGTATACCAAATGGTAACAACAAATAAACAACAAATGTTAAATCCAAATTTTTGGTTAGAATGGACCCTGTGACACAATAGAAATCTGTGTAGAAGAGGGACGATGCAATTTAATCCCAATCTTGAGTGTTTCTGTTTTATGGCTAGTGAATGGTATTTTTTGAAGTCTGGTCTTCTAAGCGGCATTCACTTTGTTCAAAGAGGAACAGAAACGTAAAGGAGTGGATAAGGGTTTTTTGGAGATCAAGTGACAACAAACCAGACATTGATTATTTCTAGATGCTGGTCTGTAATAATGTTAAGGTATGGGATCAAAGAAGTCAATTCTAGTTCAGACTTGTTTGTCATGGGGGTTATGATGCATCACGTTCATATTGCTCACCCCATGTCAGGATGTATAGATGGGCTATAAGGTTGACATAACAGAATTCGTCCCAAGTGTCACCTACCTATCCACCTGAAGCACTGAATGTCTAAATATAATATTGGAAACAAGGTTCTTATTCTCATTTCTTGATACAGTGTTTGTTTTTCGCCTCTATTAACTTGTGAGCATGCAGAAGGACCTTTCCCAGATTTTGGTGCACACTAACAAGAATCAAAATGCAACATGGAGTAATCATTGGCTGGTTAGTTTGAAAAGTGGGAGGAGTTGCATTTTATATGCCCAGTAGCTATATTCCAAAAAGCATGTTTTTACAACAATAGGACAAGAAATTGTCCATAAATAAACCAATTCTAATATCCTGTTGGGTTGACCTCAATTTTACAAGTATGACACTGACATAACTAAAATACAAAAAATCATTGCAGAGAAGATAGATTTACAGTCATATTTTACATAAATAGTTGTTTTGTTTTGTTGAGGCAGGACCAGGATTAATCTCACACAAAACGAGGTGGGTGCTGCTTGACAGGGAATTTGTCATAATGAGGCAAAGTAAGGTTTTACAAGGCCAACTGCTCTTCCTGATACCCAACACAATCACTCACAGTATTCCAAATAACCTAGTGTTTTTATCAAGATGCTAACTCAAGGGAAGGTTGCTATTCAAGGCTTGAGACACCATCCTAGACCCCATATATATATATATATATATATATATATATATATATATATATATATATAAGAGAGCTATTATGAACACTAACCTTTTCTGTGATATTTAACTAGCTCTACACTTTCAGTTTTTGAATTGGTTATTGAGCACTTTTTAAATATAATTATTCCTCAGACAGCGTAAATCTTGTCTGTGAAAACACTTTTATTGTTGTGTGTGTGTGTGTGTGTGTGTGTGTATATATATATATATATATATATATATATATATATATATATATATATGGACAGCTTCACTATCATTATGGGGTATAAATATCAGTATTTATATTGTTATAGTGGAACACACCTATTCTATTGTTAATAGACTCTCCCACCTATAATAAGTAGGAGTAGGAAGAGTAACAAGTCAGTCGCTCAGTTGATGTCGGAAGACCGTTAGTCGGATATTAAAGTATCAGCCACCACAACTAGATTGCTGCGTCATTATCTATCATATCAAGTTCCTAACGTTTTGTACATCAAACCTTTTTAGGACCGACTTAGTGAAATACAAGCCTCCACTGTGAAACCACTCTACAACATATATATATATATATATATATACTAGCAGCATGGCCCAGTGTTGCTGGTGCTTGATTCAAAAATCGTACAACTCATACAGCAATTGCTATCACTTGACTTAAAATATTTTTGCCCTTCCTTGCATTTAAAGGAGTGCCCTTTGCCATGCTGATGTTGCTACATGCCTTACTTCTTGCCTATCTTACACTGCAAATTTTTTCTAAGCTCTATACTAAACATTAAATCTGTTACAAAAAAAGAACTAAACAAAATGAACACAAAACAATCAGCTTTAAAAAAAACTGGAAAAACAATGAAAAAAGAATGTTAACAACAAATACTTTTTCACACCCAACCCAATTCTGCAGAATCAGAATCAACATTGAGTTTAAGCAAGTGAATGAGCCAATTGGAGTAAAGTTCCATGCAGATTTAAATTTTTCCTACTTGTGATGAATGCAGCTATCAATATTTTTTTTTGCATGCTAGCATGCGAGTTAACATTTGTGTCAGTCAGCTGTTGGCTCTCACGCTGACCAATAGAATCTTCCTGCCTATTTGTGGCTCTCACTCTGGCCAGTAAAAATGGCTGCAAACTACATGAAAACTGCCGTAGAAGCATGAAAAAAATCGATTATTTCCACTATCGATGGGAGTTGGGAAATGCAAAGTCAGTCTTGGCCTTCCCACTAACTTGGAGCATGTGCATGTAAATTTTGGTGTAAATCTGTCGAATATTGCGGCCATGCATTCGTTACACACACACACACACATCCTGACTTTTATATATATATATAAATAATATGACTTTTCTGTTAGTAACACCTGTATTCCTTCTTGACTATTTATGGTCTTATTCTCCCTGGTTTTCAATGCATTTGTCTATTAAAATCATGAGCAATACAATTTTTTAAGAAATTATTTCAGTCCAAGCAAAGTGTCAATGCCATTAGAACACAAGTGGTTACAGGGAGTGAAAGTGAAAGAGAATGAGAAGATTGAAAATGGGGCGGAAAGGACAAAAAAGGAACAGGGTTCAAGAAGACAGAAGATGGCAATTGATGTTGCATTTAAATTTCTAAAGATTATAGCTATTAGTGAAGCAAGAATTCAGAAAGGAGTTGTGCAGGTTGGAAGTACGAGAAAAGAAAAGTTTCTCTGTGGTGATTAAATGAAAGCAGTTTTGTAAATCTACAACTTTAAAAACTTAAACCTGAAAACTTCAGATTTTTAAGTCTTCTCAGATAAATGATAGCTAGCTTTTAATTGCAGCCCAATTTAGGCCAATGGAAATTGTATTGTCTCTATGACATTAATATTGTCCAAGGACAGTCACGTCTAGCTTAGGCCTATTACTAGTAATCCAGTACAACCGGCTGCATGGATAGGTGATTGGTATTTAAAACTGCTCCCTCACTAGCTTTTCTGCTGGTGAGGAGAGTGGCAAGTCACCCCACAGGATGATAAACAAGACCTCTCAAAGGCCAGATGAATTTCTTATAAGAATCAATGGCCAACATGTGTGTAATACATACATACGTACATATATATAATAATAGCTGGCTACTCATATTTGAGGATACCCATCTACTAGCCAATCCCTATTAAAGACGCTTGCTCAGACACATTTATGTTTGTTCAACACTCACAAAGCCAACCTGTGGTTTATATTGTAACTATGCTGAGCAGACCTTGGGTACACTTTCTGAGAGAGAACATGTTATCTGGCATGATCAACAATCTGAACAATGCCAGCACACTCAAACCCTCAGTCATGATGATTTGTGACTTTGTGATAGCACAATTATCGATGGCCCCCATGTGTTCCGTCTACCCAATTTCACTCACAAGGCTTGGGTTAACCTGTGGTATGGTTTTAAAGGCACTTTCCAAATGTGTCGCACACTGGGATCATCTCCCTCCAGACTGATAACGTCAGGAAGTCTCCTTTCTGACAAATCAAACCTGTTGAGATTCAAACCCAAATCTCATGGTCAGTAAGCGAACATTCTAACCACTTGGCCATGCGCCCATATAAAGCTTAAAGCTAGCTTAAAATCCACCCTATTGGGTAGCATTAAAGCTAGCTCCTGCAGAAGGCGCTTGATTGGGCCTTCAGCTTGTTGAGAAGTTTGAGAATCCCAAAGTCTTTGCATATTCTCAGCATAGGAAGTTCTAGCTTTTGATCTGGGTTTTCATTTGCATGGGACTTTCTTTTCCTGCTTGCTGCCTTGACTCTTTTGATTGCAATCTGGTCCTGTGTTGGCAGAGACTTCTTTTTGTAAATCATACTGCTGCCATATGCAATAGGCAACAATAAACTACAGATGGACTCAAAATTGATCGTTTTAAGTATTGAAAGCTTACCTTTTAAAAGTTCAACAATACATTCTTATTGCTCAAAGTAGAGTCCAATAGTGTTATAAAAACCTTGGAGAATTCCAGTAAGATATCTTTAATCATTTCTATGCTACAATGGTTCAAAACTCAATCTAACAATTGTTATACCTGGTGTGTGTGTGTGTGTGTGTGTGTGTGTATATATATATATATATATATATATAGATAGATAGATAGATAGATAGATAGATATAGATAATATTAGTGGAAAATATACATACATATGCAAAATATATAAATATGAATACCCATATATGTATATTTTTAGAAAAAAAAATTCCAAGAGGAAGAATCCAGGTAGAACTCAACGCCTAGGACAGAGTAAGGATATAATAAAAGCTGCTCAGCTTTAATATTCCATGGTCATGACCATGGAATATTAGTGTTTAAGCCTTTTTATTATATATATATATATATATGTGTGTGTGTGTGTATTTAAGCAGCAATCCTAAAAAAAAAAAATAATGGAAGCCTTATTAATAAAAACCAACTCTTAATAATATCAACTATGAACATGGACACAATATCTTGACCATGTTTTTAAAAATGAAAACATTTTATAAATACATACATACAACAAACAATTTCTTATTTAACAGTTAAAATATTTAATCTTTGAAAATGGCTAAATGTATAGCCACAAGCCCTCAGATAAAAAGAGCATTCGGACAGTTTTTATATAATTTATCATCTGAAAAGAAAAAATTATTAGATCACATGAGAAATTGTATAAAAAAGTAAATAAAAGCACCTTATCTGTCGTATTCAATGAAATCAGTGTGTGTGTGTGTATATATATATATATATATATATATATATATATACACACACACATTATGAAATGGACAAAGTCCGACAATTATTTTTTAAGACATTATCTTTATATTTTCTATGAAAATTTCTCAGACATTCAGGTCAGTAAATGTTGTTAATACTGTTTATTATAAGCAGAGCATTTACTTAAATATTTGTATCTATAAAAAGAATGTATAAACATAAAAAAAAAATGTCTTAAAAAATAATTGTTGGACTTTGTCCATTTCATAATGTATGATGTTATTTGTTTACATTTGGATACACATTGAGCAAATATGAATGAATAAGAGAAAATCATGGAGAACTGTGTTTAAAAACAGTAAAATCAACCTTGCTAACCAAACGCTCCTCTGTAGCCCAATTGGTTAAGGCACATCAGGCTATATGACAGTTCCGTATAGGATACAGGTTCGATTCCTGTCAGAGGACGCATATTTTTGATGAAAATTTCTGACATTCAGGCCGGTAAATGTTGTTAATACTTTTTTTTATAAACAGAGCATTTACTTAAATATTTGTATCTATAAAAAGAATGTATAAACATAAAAAAAAAATGTCTTAAATTTTTGTAACTTTGTATATTTATGCATTACACCCTAATCTTTATTCCGTAAAAATTTCATTGCTAATAATGCATTACTTTTTAAGTAATACACATATTCATGTCTTTGTTGACTCATTTCACTATTTTAACATATTTTTACACTGTAAATTCAGGCAGTTCCGGATATTAGGGTTAACCATTATCTTCCCACATCTCATAACCTGTGCCCATAACTCTTGAGTAGCTCATGGGCATTGTACTGGATGAACATTAATGTAAAAAAAAAAAAATATGACAGGCAGCTTGTGATTGCCACTTTGGCTGTCTCACCTTTATGTGGAATGTGGCTTGATTATATAAGCACATAACTGGAATTCCTTATCTTCTGGCCAAATGGCACTTGATCCTGAAAGTTTTTATTTTATTTATTTTTTTCTCTATTTGTAGACAACAAGTGGTTGATTTGAAGCTCTCATATACAAATTTTACAGTCGGTTGTCATAAAACTACTGACACACCAGACTCAGATAATATCATTTACAGCCCACTTGACTACATTGATGTTGTAAGTGGGGAGCCATTGTGTGAAAATTAAATACATCAAATAGATGTGTCCACTTGCTATTCAAAAGAAAATGAAATGCAAATTTTATGCATTACTTACCAAAGTATATCATCTTTCTTCTCAATGATCAATTTGAAATAATCTGCCAATGTTTTCTGCATCAATGCCAAACGAAGCCACGCCCGTGCTCTGCCCAATGGTGTTCTACAAATTAGAAAGAATTTATTATTAAAATAAGAAATTATATTCATTGTACCTGAAACTGTTTCATAAAATCAATTCTCTAAGTATTAATTTACTCTCAACGTATGTAATGTAGAAAATACCTTCGCATTGTTTGCTCATCAGAATTATTTTTTAAGACATTTTTTTTATGTTTATACATTCTTTTTATAGATACAAATATTTAAGTAAATGCTCTGTTTATAATAAACAGTGTTAACAACATTTACTGACCTGAATATCTGAAAAGATGAATTTCTTATAAGAATCCAATGGTAACATGTGTAATAATACATACGTACATATATATAATAATAGCTGGCTACTCATATTTGAGGATACCCATCTACTAGCCAATCCCTATTAAAGGCGGCTTGCTCAGACATTTATGTTTGTTCCAACACTCTACAAAGCCAACCTGGTTTTATATTATAACGCTATGCTGAGCAGACCTTGGGTACACTTTCTGAGAGAGAACATGTTATCTGGCATGATCAACAATCTGAACATGCCAGCACACACTCAAACCCTCAGTCATGATTTGTGACTTTGTGATAGCTTCAAATTGTCGATGGCCCCCATGTGTTCCGTCTACCCAATTTCACTCACAAGGCTTGGGTTAACCTGGTATGGTTTTTAAAAGGCACTTTCCAAATGTGTACTTTACTGGGATCATCCTCCCTCCAGACTGATAACGTCAGGAAGTCTCCTTTCTGACAAATCAAACCTGTTGAAGATTCAAACCCCAAATCTCATGGTCAGTAAGCGAACATTCTAACCACTTGGCCGTAAGCCGCTATAAAGCAAAAACTAGCTTAAAATCCACCCCTATTGGGTAGCATAGCCCTAGCTCCTGCAAGCGCCAGTTGGGCCTTCAGCTTGTTGAAGTTTGAGAATCCCAAAGTCTTTGCATATTCTCAGCATAGGAAGTTCTGGCTTTTGATCCTGGGTTTTTCATTTGCATGGGACTTTCTTTTCCTGCTTGCTGCCTTGACTCTTTTGATTTACCCAATCTGGTCCTGTGTTGGCAGAGACTTCTTTTTGTAAAATCATGCTGCTGCCATATGCAATAGGCAACAATAAACTACAGATGGACTCAAAATTGATGCGTTTTTAATTGAAAGCTTACCTTTTAAAAAGTTCAACAATACATTCTTATTGCTCAAAAGAGTCCAATAGTGTTATAAACCCTTGGAGAAATTCAGTAATATCTTTTAATCATTTCTATACAATGGTTCAAAACTCAATCTAAAAATTAATATTAATTATTTATTACAAAAATTTAAAACCTCTATATATAGTTAAAATGATAATAGAGATACCTTCTAGATAGAAAGATAAATATAGCAAATATTATGAAAAATTTACATACATGAGAATTCAGATTAAAGTCAATCAAAATTATATGAATATTTTTAGAAAAAAAAAAAAACATTTGACATGAAAGAATCCAGGTTTCTGTCCATACCTCAATTGGGTCCCATTTAAATATTCATGGAGATACCTGTTTGCTCTTTTTACAACACTAATATAATGTGCATCTCATCTACAGCAAAGGCTAAAAAAAAAAAATAATTAATAAAAAAAAAAAAACCAACACTTAATAATATTAACTCTGAACATGGACACAATATCACGTGTTTTTGAAAAATGAAAACATTTTATAAAACATACATACAACAAAAAATTTCTTTTTTAACAGTTAAAATATTTAATCCTTGAAAAATGGCTAAATGTAGCACACAAGCCTCAGGATAAAAAGAAACGTACAGTTTTTATAATTTATCATCTGAAAAATAGAAAAAATTATTAGATCACACATGAGAAATGTATAAAAAAAAAAGTAAATAAAAAGCACCTTATTCATGGTCAGACTACACGAATGTGTGTATATATATATATATATATATATATATATATATATAAACAGGAAATGGACACACCATTTTTAAGACATTATCTTTATATTTTCATGAAAATTTCTCAGACATTCAGGTCAACAAGTAAAGGTTAATACTGTTTATTATAAGTAAGAGAGGCAATACTTAAATATTACCCATAAAAGAATGTATAAACATAAAAAAAATGTCTTAAAAATAATTGTTGGACTTTTGTCCACTTTCATAATGTATGTTATTTGTTTACTTGATACACACATTACAAATATGAATGAATAAGAGAAAATCATGGAGAACTGTGTTTAAAACAAGTAAAATCAACCTTGCTAACAAACGCTCCTCCTGTAGCCCAATTGGTTAAGCATCAGGCTATATAACCAGTTCATTATAGGATACAGGTTCGATTCCTGTCAGAGGGCATATTTTTTGATGAAAAATTTCTGACATTCCCAGGCGGTAAAATACTTTTTATAAACAGAGCATTTACTTAAATATTTGTATCTATAAAAAGAATGTATAAACATAAAAAAAAAATGTCTTAAATTTTTAACTTTGTATATTTATGCATTACACCTAATCTTTATTCGTAAAATTTCATTTCTAATTGCATTACTTTTTAAGTAATACACATATTCATGTCTTTGTTGACTCATTTCACTATTTTAACATATTTTTTACACTGTAAATTCCAGGCAGTTCGGGATATTAGGGTTAACCATTATCTTCCCATCTCATAACCATGCCCATAACTCTTGAGTAGCTCATGGGCATTGTGCTGGATGAACATTAATGTAAAAAAAAATATGACAGGCAACATGATTGCCACTTTGGCTGTCTCACCTTTATATGGAAATGTATTTGATTATATAACACATAACTGAAATTCCTTATCTTCTGGCCAAATGGCATTGGTCCTGAAAGTTTTATTTATTTATTTTTTCTCTATTTGTAGACAACAAGGGTTGATTTGAAGCTCTCATATACAAATTTTACAGTCGGTTGTCCAGTAAACTACTGACACACCAGACTCAGATAATATCATTTTACAGCCCACTTGACTGCTACTGATGTTGTAAGTGGGAGCCAATCAGTGAAAATTAAATACATCAGATGTGTTTCCACTTGCTATTCAAAAGAAAATGAAATGCAAATTTTATGCATTACTTGCAAAGTATATCATCTTTCTTCTCAATGATCAATTTGAAATAATCTGCCAATGTTTTCTGCATCAATGCTAAACCAAACCGCCCGTGTTTCCGCTCCAATGGTGTTCTACAAATTAGAAAGAATTTATTATTAAAATAAGAAATTATATTCATTTATTTTCGAATTGTTTCTACAAAATCAATTCTCTAAGTATTAATTTACTTCCTCAACGTATGTAATGTAGAAAATACCTTAGCATTGTTTGCTCATCAGAATTATTTTTTTAAGACATTTTTTTATGTTTATACATTCTTTTTTATAGATACAAATATTTAAGTAAATGCTCTGTTTATAATAAACAGTGTTAACAACATTTACTGACCTGAATATCTGAAAAATTTTCATAGAAAATATTAAAAAAAATGTCTTAAAAAATAATTGTTGGACTTTGTCCATTTCATAATGTGTGTGTGTGTGTGTGTGTGTATTCCAGTTATGATAAACAGTTGAATTCTTTATGATAATAGTGTTTACCATAATTCCCAATGTGTAATATTCATTTTTTTCTAAAAATTAATAAGTAAAATTAGGAGTGTGTATTATGCACAACTATAAAAACATCTTTAAAAACTTCTTTAAAACTCACCACAAGTATCCCACAAATTTAATATATTTGGATTTATTTCACTCTAACATCATAAGGAGCAAATCAATCATATGTACCCAATAATACTTACAAATGTAAAATAAAAGAATAATATTCAAGAAACTAAATTAGAATAATGTTTGTCAAAAATTTACCTTAGAGAGAAAACATATCTTGTAACTAGTATAGTCAAATACAATTTGTGAATTGGTGACATATGAGTTCAATCCTCAACAAGGCAATGCTGGAAAATGTAAAATAAAAAAGAGATAGACATTATCAAGAACAAAATAGATTAAAATAATAGTTTAGTTTTGTTAGGTAACCTAAAAGAATCTTTATTTCCCATCATTACAAATAATAGTTAAAAAGGTAAAACAATGATTGTTCATCATTTCTGCATCATTATAAGACTATGAGGGCTCATTGCAACCAAACCTCACAACTTCATTTTGTCCAGCTTTTTGGTTTGTTGTTCTTATTTGGCAGCATATCCACATGGTTTAAATGATATATCAATAAATACGTTATATGCACTAACATATCTGGATGAATTCTAACAAAGAGAGGTTAATTTAATTTGAAAGCATATCATTTCAAATTATTTTCAAATTATTTCCCTTCTCATCGATCGAATATTAGTACAAACGATTACCAGCTTATCGATATCTTAGATAATAGTCGATAATTTACTTTAGGGAGAAATCGATTTGATCCGTGAGTTAATGGTACCAATTCACTGTTTTTTTCATAATCTGTTTTTCTTCATGCAGTGAATTTATTTTTTTTAGATAAATATGTTCAGTTATTCTATGCTTGTTAATAACCCCGAACCAATTAGAAAGATTAGAATGATCGAATGTATGCAAATTGGCATGCACTTAAAAAAAAAGGCCACCATTTAATTGAAATCCTGTTTTATTTTTTAAACTTCTCGACTCGATCAACGTGATAGACACTGAGATCAATCAGTTTGTAGTCGATGTCATCATATAATAAAAAACATTTATAAAACTCAGCCAAAAATTTTTCGCAAAAATATTGTGGATTTAGGATGTCCTTTGAGATTTATTCAGCGTTGTGTACTCGGATCCGTCCGACTCGAGGATGATGGGATATTTCGGCGAGAATGGAAGAAATCTGATTATTCTAAGATTAGCCCTATTAATTTCTGTGAGGAAGATGCATAGATATATCAAATTTTTCAAGCCAGAATCCTAGACAGGTTCAATTTTTATTAAAGATTTAGTATTTGAACATTAATGAGATAAAGATAAAGTTAGTAGAAACCGGTGTTTGTAAACTCTCGAAAAGAAAAAACATTATCTTGAAAACTCACATTTTTTGATCGGAAACTATATATATATATATAGCAATCACAGTTATTTTTAAATACAAAATGTTGTTTTAAACTCTCAAAAAAAGAAACAAAGTACTTCTCAGCCTTAAAATCTGCCCATATAGGAATTCATGTGACAAGGAAATTTTAATGGAAATATTTGTCATTAAGCCACGTCTGACTTCTTCGCATAAATGGAGTTCTCTCAGTCACTGTGTTTATCTAAAAATAAATACGCTTAAATTCACCTTTATTCTTGCCGAGCGCCAACGGCTTAGTGCCACAGTCCGTTCGGCCGTCAAACTCTCCGCCACGGCGGAGAGGAATCGGGACAAAGCTTTGACGAAGGGGAAGGTTTCGTCCGGGGAGGTAGACAAGCTTTGAACCCGTATAAACGGGTTCAAAGGGAAAATTTTTGGCCGAACCTACGGGCTCGGAGAAAACCATGATAAACCCATGATAAACTGACCTTGTGCCACATACGACCCACCTGGTGGGGGGATGTTAAATATAACGTCTTAGTGGTACAATCCTCGCCTTACGCAAATTCAAAATTCAGAGGCAACAGGACGTCTAGGCATACTGTTGAGCTGTGATACAGCGAAAGAGTCTGTCTGTGGATATATATATATATATATATATATATATATATATATATATATATATATATATATAAATATATATATATATATATATGTGTAAATATATATATATATATATATATATATATATATGTAAATATATATATGTAAATATATATATATAAATATATATATGTAAATATATATATATATATATATATATATATATACAAATGAGAAAGAAAAGAACAAATGGTTTAAATATACACAGTTCAAAGCATTTACTTTTTTTAAAAAGTGCTCAATACAGAGTAGAGCATTATATTATCAATATATATTTTTATTAAGAGATTATAATAAAAACATTTTTAAATCACAACACGAAAGCTTTCATGTTTCAATACTATGATTGTACTTCCTCAGGCGATGGTTGGTAATCCTAAACTAAAGTCAAAATACAAGATTCGATGGGTAAATTGACACCATATTATATTTCGATTTTTCGCGCATGCGTATTGCTTTTTTTTGATTTTGTCAACTTCACAGTAAGTAGGATCAGTTGGGCACTATCTGAGAAAAAAAGAGCACCATGATGCAATTTGGAAATGGCATGCTGTACTGCTTGGCATTCTCACCGGAAGCTCTATTACGAACATTTCAGAATGTTTAGGTGCCATTTTGTGGACACTGCAGAAGATTCGGAAAGAGTTAGATGAGTCTAATGGTGATAACGAAAGGTATTTAGAGTGATCACTAATGATGGTGACGTTATGCCTCAATTCATCTTCCCACAGGGCCATAAACCCAGCACGGAGTCTACATCAAGTGGATCGAGGGGGTAGTGATGCCCTGGGTTAAGAGGGAGGATGCTGAAATGGCTGGCAACAGGATTCTACACTATGCTACACAAGTAGAAGAACCTAAACATATCTGTCAGACAATTCCTGCGACCACATCACTCCTTAAATCTGGCCATCTAACTCCCCAGACTGCAACCCCTCTTGATTATTATATGTGGGGTGCAGTTGAGCGATCGACCAATAAAATTCCCAGTAACACCAAAGATGAACTAAAGCCAATGATTATGGCAGAATTCACCACCTTAACACAATAACTGGTAAATTATTTTAACGCGTATTTTTGGCCCAGACAGGTGTCTTAGGACATACAATATTAAAATTTTCTTCGATGGCTGGTACTTTGAAAATTATAGCTATTTTTTTCAAAAAGCCCCAAATGGGGATCATGGTAGAAAAGGTAAAACAATGAGAATCATGAAAAACGAAATTTATTCAGATAAATATATTACAACTGTCTGAAATCTATTCAGATAAACATATTACAAAACTAAAACGAAAAACCACTTATTACAATATCGTTGAAAATATTTCATTTAAGTAGAATTGTAACGTAAACATGGGAAAAAATAAAATGTTTGTGATCAATAATTACTGATGCCAGGCCGTCACACATTAAACTTGAAAACCTACATTGCATTTTAAACACTGTTTCCTGGCATTTTTCTTACAGACAGTATATTTTCTTTGTTTACCAAGAGTAGTTCTTTCTAGAACATGTCCAGTCAGACTCTTTCTGATTTTATCTTTGTACACGCTTCACAGATGCCTTACCCAAAAAGGGACAACGTAATTTCTTTGGATCAGATAAAGATGAAATAGTTATATAGGCTTTAACAATTCTTCTTCTAAATTCAAAAATAGGAATGTTATCATTTTGCCATGCAGTAAAAAACATGAGCGTTCATAACAACCATATCAATAAGATTGGTGAATACAAGAAAATACCATTCTTTCGTGCGAACTTTGATTCTATATTTATTTATCATCCAATTCATTTTATCTAGTCCACTTATATGAATGTTGTAATCAGCTATGCATTTGGACTGCGGCATATTTACTTTCTTGTTCATTTCTCTCTTCCACAGTTTCACACTTATATGTGGTAGTGAACCTTGAAAGTTTGACAGCAATCTTACATTATTATCTTTCCAAGCAGTGGCAAATATTTTCTTCTCTGAATCGAGTCTGCGATCATAAAAGCCTCTAGCTTTGCTCTTCAATTCGTTATCAGAAACAAATGGGCATTTATTTGTGCGATTACACCTTACAGCTCCTGAAGCTGAAACACCTTTCTCAGTTGATATTTTTAGTAACTCAAAACTTGTAAAAAATTATCAAAGTACAATACGTGTTTTGAAGGAGTATGAAGCCTCGAAACTGTATTCAGAACCACTGCAGTACCTAAGCCAAACTGTAAATCGTCCTTCTTTCTTTCCTTCATACAAGTCAACATGAAAACAGTAACTTGCATATTGCCCAGTTCTTTTATCCAAATCTTATCAGCTTGTCTCTTATAAATTGTTTCAAACTATAGCGACCGTAATACTGCACCATTTGTTCATCGATGCTAAGTTGCTAGCAAAAACGCCAAACTTTACGAATCTTTCATTCATATTTTATATAACGATGCTATCTTTAAGGTTTTAGGAATTGCTCCAGCTTTAAGTGTAGAGTTGTCGTTGAAGAGCAAATACCGTTTCATTTCAATGTATCTATTGCTTGACATACATTCACGAACAAATGGAAGTTTCACATCTTTATCCTCACAACAATATATTTGTTCATGAAGCAAGTGATGCTATCCTGTTAGTAGAAGAAATCCAACAAATTTTCGCAAGCAATCACTTGAGAATGCGAAGTTGCAGTGATTATTTTGAGTATCATACATGACACTTTCTTTTATAATATGACATCTTCGTACAAATAGTCTCAAATGCCTCTACAGAAGATTTATCCTTGAAATACGTTTCCATATTGGTGATTCTAATATTTATTGCATCAGAATTTCCTCGTTCAATATGAAAATCTCTTCGTGATGTATTCCAAGGTGGTGTGGATTTCGTTTTGCATTTCCGACGTTTAGCTGCAGGTTTAACTTCAACTCTTGATGTTGAACATTCCCCTGCATCTTCTGTACAATTTGAGTGTAATTATAAAGATCCAGACACATTATTTGAAAAACTATCACTAAGTTCATCTTGATGAATGCCATTTTTATTCAAAACTACACCTAAATTATCAAGAGGAAGTGCCACAACATCTATTGGTGAATTATCATCAGGAATTTCATTCGCAAAATCAGGATCATTCAATAGATTATTTATTTCATTTAGAATTAGAAATTTACTTTTCCTCATCATAAAAGGGTCTGAAAAGATAGATAATTCAATTAAAACATTGATCTTATAGAACACCAACAGTAATAATGCAAAAGTTATAGAAAAATAACAGTAAACAAATTATGTCTCGTTGTGAACTAGTACAGAGATTTTTGCAATGCCTTCATGCCATGGTCCCCAAATAGCGATCAATATATAGAGCACATTTCTTCCTTATATTTAATTTCAGTAGTTACCACTGTCGTTTTTACAGAAACTAGAACATCAAATATATATGTGTATAAAACATCAAAAAATAATATTGATTAGAAATAATTAAAAAAATACTTTTCAAAATAGTCATTATTTTTCTACTGTGGAATTCAAAATTACGTGAAATGTAAAATATAAAACCAGAAAGTGTGTTCTATGATTAGTTACGGCTAATAATGAAGTTAAAAACAGATTCCAAATGGTGTTCATGGTGCTGACGAAGTGATTTTTTGTAAAATATACATTTCCATCTGTAAATGCTTGACAAGGTTAATATATCCAAGGCTATAGAGCCTGGTCTGTCCTGCTATTTACCCAATGTCAATACAAGGGAATAATGAATGTAATTGATTCGACTGGAATTCGAACTCGGATCTCTTATTCCTCAATCTGAACCGCTATCTATTACTCAACCGTGACTTAAAAAAAATAAAAAATAAAAGTACTCTTTTCTTTTTCAACCAGTTTTATGGATGACCTAAATCAAGTCGTACGATTTAAGCAGTATTTCTCGCAAGATAAGTAAATTAACACAGACATCTGAAATAATAAAACAGTAGCCTTTACTCCGATTTTCTCAATGTATGAAGTTTAATGTTATAGACTCTGACGCACCATTGATAATTAGTACAATAATGACCTGAACGTTTCACATCCTAATAACTTTAGCACAGAGTTCGATGCATTTATGAAGGTTCTAAATTTCTTATTCTGGTCACCAGGAACAGAAATTTTACCTATTTACATATTTCGAACTATTGTCCTCATCTTTATTGTCATATTCACGACGTTTCGGTCGTTGTACGCTCCAGTCTTCAGGTAATATTATTTAGAATTTCCAACCGGCCTATTTATTTAGTCCATGGGTATAGATATTTATATGCATTTGGATATCTTAGGTTCAATTAATATATTTAATGCTTTATATGTTTTATGATTAATTTTTTTTTTTAAAAGTAACTTGGTGCAGACATACTGTCGAAATATTTTTTAACATAGTCAAACACTGTGTTTATTTCTTCTTTTCTTTTTTTTTTATTAAATCGCGCTCGTCTCTTCACTTCTTCTTCTTCTTCTTCTTATTATTATTATTATTATTATTTTATTTTTATTATTATTTTTATTATTATAGCTTTTCTTATTATTTTCCATTTCAATGAAATTTTATTTTCCATATCGTTTTCATTCAATGGAATTTGGTTCATGAGAAAAATAACGTTCCCCATCTTCTGCTTTGAAATGAGCTTGCCATTATATAACTGCACACACGAACCGACATCCACAAACACAAAATAAATAATTAAAATAAATCGAACGTAGAAAAACACAAATAATTAAAATAATTCCAATGTAATTCTCAAATAAAATCTGACAAACTCACTATTTTTTGCTTTCCAAATCAGTGTAAACACGAATCAATGACAAGGCTAATAATCATTACTCTTTCATGATTCGATTTTGTTACTTTCTTATGTATTTATAATTTTCTCTTTAAGAAATAAAAATTAAAAAAAAAAAAATTGATAATTTAAACTGCAAATCTTGCATGTCTTTTTCGGTACTTATTAACTGACCCGAACGAAAATATATAATTTTGTGACTGAACAAATACATCTTGCCTCTATTGTATAGAAATCGTATTCTCTTTTCTCTTTCTGTCTCCTCCCTCACACACACACGCACACACACACGCACACACGCAAACAACACACACACAAAACACACAAACACACACACACACACACACACACACACACACATATATATATATATATATATATATATATATATATATATATATATATATATATATATATATAGTTGGTTCAATTTTGGCTGTTTTTTTCCTTTTAAACTGACATGACCCTAGTTCGGAAAATATTTTTCCCTCGATATAATTAAAATTTTGAAGGCAAAGAACATGTGATGTACACAGAAAAGATGCTCTTAGTACAAAATGCCAACTTCAGGTGAATTGTAGGAAGATCTATTTAAATAAAGAAAAGTCAGACGGTTATGTGAACAAATAATACGCATGCGCGTCTAAAAGAGCGGGGAATTTGTTCGAAAATGTTCAAATAAACGTAAAATATTTGCTATAATTTGAGAAGAACCATTATCATTGAGAGTTTTTCTGAATTTTTCTTTTTGTATTTTTGTTCTGTAGGCAATACTTCGGCCGATACACTCTCCAGGTCTTTTCCTGTGTAGAATCCCTATGAAAGGAGCGGTTATATTTTATTTATTTATGCTGTTTATCATTGTTCAGTACAGAGGGAAATTGGCCGAAAGTCACCAGGTGCGGCGAAACGCTCACACAGAGAAAAAAAAAACAACAACAAAATAAAACAAACAACAACTATTGAAGGAAGAAAAGTAATATGATTTAAAATATTGGCAACGTTTGGCAGCATTCATTTTATCCAGGGAACTAAGACAGGGAACTAAGACAGTGACAGCTTTTATCCCGTAGTAAAAAGAAGATGCACTAATGAATAAATATGTTATTGAAGTACACCATCTTAACAACATGAAATATACGGATGGCACAGTGAAAGTAGCAGACACAGAAAAGTAAACAAAACTTCCACAAAAAATAAACCAATGATACGTTTATAAAAAGAAAAAAAAAGAAAAATATAAGCTGCAAATTACTGATACCCCTGAAGAGTGGATAGTCCGTATGCTGAAGGTAACATCAATCAGCTGAGAGACTAGTTTTACTTATATATATATATATATATATATATATATATATATAATGAAATTCATTGGGCCTAGAAGAAATTTCAATAGAATGCAGAAAGAACTAAAGAACTGGACTCCGTTTTGTCCAAAAATTTGGGACTCATCAAAACATACAGGCGCGTGAACTCGTTAACATCACCTGAAGGAAACTTATTTGTGGTGATAAAAATATAATTGTAAATTAACAAGCGAAAAGCATGTTTTCTTTAATATCCTAAAATAATTACATACATACATACAATATATATATATATATATATATATATATATATATATATATATATATTTTCAAAAGGATTGTTTTTTTATGTTGCTAATTTCTCTTCATGTTTTGTGTTCATTTGAAAAAAAACTAGGAGCGTTTAAGTCTTCGCCTGTTCAGCGCGGTTGATTTCGATTTGTCGTCTTTCTATTTTTATATTGATTGACACTTGAAGTTGTTCAGATTGTAGCATTCGGGAAGCACCCACGCGTGATTCGCTTTTCATAAAACACATTTTTTGGGAAAATGGTCTTTGAGAGGAATGTTTTCCGTACATGTCGAAATAAAGGATATGAGGATGATTCGACACTATTGCTATGCGTTGGCATAATATTAACAAGATGAAATGGACAAAAAAATTAAAACTTTGGAAATATATCATGAATATCTACCATGGAAATAGCGAGGAATTACTAATAGATTTAAATAGCGTTGCGTATGCGAAAAACGGTTTTATAGCACATGATAGGTAAAACGGTTCTAAACATCTTTCAAAAAGTTTTTCTTTTTTTTTTGCGTTGGTGTAGTTCAAAACATTGCCACAACACACTATTCTCTGGTTCTCTGTCTTAAATAAAGAAATAGATAAACCTGATGGATCCGATAGAACAAGCAATTCTTATTCCAGCATCTTTAAATAGGAAAATTTGCTAAATAAAAATAATTCCAGATGTTATTTTATTGTTCTCATACTTAATATTGTTTTGTTTTTTATCACATTCTGTCAAAATCAGGACCCCTTGATTTTTTAGTGGCTTCATAACCTTCATCAGCAGGAATGGCCAAATGCAAAATAATTTGGAATTGTTCAATAAACAGAATTGAAAAACTTGCAAAAGCAATGACAAGGAAAAAGAACAGGTCAGAAATAATATTAACGAGCAAACAATTTTATCTCTGTAAAATAACAGTAATAAAGCAAAGCAACAGTAATAAGGCAAAACAACAGTAATAAGGCAAATTAACAAACCCCTAAGGCTTTTAACAGCAATAAGGCAAATTAGCAGTAATAAGGCAAACAACAGTAATAAAGCAAAACAACAGTAATAAGACAAATAACAGTAATAAGGCAAATTAACAGTAATAAAGGCAAACCCAGTCTCAAAGGCAAATTAACAGTAATAAGGCAAAACAATAGTAATAAGGCAAAACAACAGTAATAAAAGGAAAACAACAGTAATAAGGCAAATTAACTTTAATATGGTAAAAACGCTCCTTCTTGTAAAAATTGGCGTTTCTAATCTTCAAAAACATACTCAAAGTCTATTTTTAATTCTGACCTTATGTCCCGCCCTTTAACCCTCGGAAAGAAACTTTGTTTTAAATTCCTTCCTAAAGCCATGTCATCACCAGTTACTCACCATCGTCTCTTACAATCATAATATTGAAGCTTTATCTTTTTCAAAATGTTTTTTGTTATAATTTCTTATAATATAATATAATAATAAAAAAAATAATTATATATATATGGTACATAAAAGGTTAATCCTTGAATCAGACCAAGAAACAAAAAAGCTGAATTTTGAAAAAATAAAAATAAATGTTACATTTAGTTTATACTGATGAAATAAGTAATATTTTAAGATACTAACAGGTTACAAAAAACTACTTGGGGCTGCCAGGTAACCTTGACATATGTGGGAAGGATTTTAGAATAATCCAGAACTGAAACTGGCAGAAAACTGTCTGCATATTGATAGGAAATAAGTTAGTAAATATACAAAAATAAAAAGGTGTGTACGACAAAGATACAACTTCTCACCAAACCTTTTCAACCTATACAACAAAGCCATTCTGAGAGAATTAGTCCTACCAGGATTCATTATTGGCAGCCACAATCTTAAGATATGTAGATGACATGGTGTTGATAGCAAATACAGAAAGGAAACAAGATATCCTACAGAATGTAATGAAGGGAAGTGATAAGTAAGAACTAAACATCAATTGCAAGAAGACTAAATGCATGGTTGTTTGCAAAACAAACAGCCCAACATGCAAATTAAAGATTGTAGAAACAAAAACCAAACAGGTGCAATAATTTAGATATCTAGGAAGCATATTAACGGAAAATGGAAAGTGTGACATGGAAATCCAAAAGTGAATTGGGATAGCAAAAGATGCCTTCCAAAACCTTAGCAAAGTATTAATAAACAGAAAAATATTGTTAGAAACAAAAAAAAAAAAAGAAAGAGTACTGAACTGTTAAGCAATATCAATCCTCATATATGACAGTCAATGCTGGGATCACAGATGATAAAGAAACTTGAAGGAACAATAGGTGTAGTGCGGTTCACAGTCCTTCCCAGTCTTTTGAACAGGAGTAGGGGTTTATTCCTCATTTTTGGCTTAAGATTTAAGGTTTCTAGTTCCTTCTAAGGTTTTTTCATTTTCTTTCAGTCCAAATAGTCCCTTGCATCTAGGTGCCATTATTGCCTTGCTTGGGGTGAATTGATTATTAAAAAACAGAAATGAGTCTCTACAGAAGGATACTGAGAATACAATGGACTGAACATGTGAGCAAAGTTGTAGAGACAATGGCAACAAAAAGGACACTTATACTTAACATCAGGAAGAGATAGTTGAAATTTCTGGGGTACATAATCAGGAAAGAAGGCTTGGAAAATTTGACACTCACAGGACAGATTGTATGGATTGTATGGACACAGCACATAGAAGAACAATACAATTTTATTTTAATGGTCTATCTATCCAGGGCTTGGATTTTTGTATTAAAGTGTTCTTAAATACATGTAGGTTTATAACAGTTTTTAAAAATTGATTTTTTATATATATATATATATATATATATATAACCGAATGGGTAAATATAGATAGTTATAAGAGATGTTAAGTAACAGACCAATTAATATATGTTAAGAAATTGTTGTAATGGAATGTCCCACATTCCCTATCGCATATGTGAACTGACTATATTGATAGATATATATATATATAGTAAGCACAGGATATGCCTAGCGGACTTGTCTTGGGAATTACTAGCTTGCTAACTGATTCTTTGTCTTTCAGTAGTGTATTCTCTTTTACAATAAACCTATCTTTCTTTTATCTACACCTGTGTTGCTGTTCAAGAACCACCTTTGTCTGTTTGTAACCTCTTTAAGGATACATCTTACTTATTATAAAACGCAGATTGTGTGTGTGTGTGTGTCTGAACGTTTATATATTGGATCATATTTCAACCGATTTCAACAAAACTTCACAGGAGTACATAAAATTACCATGTGGTGGTTCTGACAGTGCCAAAAATTGGAAAACAATTGTTTTGCATGAAATCAATTTGAAACACACGATTAAGAGGCATTAATGAAGGGGAACAACTCATATCGAGTTATACTTATTAATAATGAGTTGTCGAGTTATACTTATTATAAAACCCAGGTTTTGTTTGTTTGTTTGTTGTTGTGTGTGTGTGTGTGTGTGTGTGTGTGTGTGTGTGTGTGTGTGTGTGTGTGTTCCTTTATATATGGGATCGTTTCCTACATTTTCAACCCGATTTCAACAAAACTTCACTTTTTTTGACAGGTAGTGTTTCTTATTGTCTTGCAATACTTTTTCTTTATTTTCACATTCAGAATGCTTAAAAAATTCATTCACAAGACAATTGTTTATAATAAAATTCTATTCAATTGATAGACTCCATAACGATTGAAAACAATGTTTTTTGTTTGAGTTTAGGTTTGACCAATTCGTTTAAACAAAAAAAAACTAATTAAGACATTTGTGTCCGTCAACCTTAAACAATAATCTTTGTCAATTTTTATTTTTCACTCTTTATCGTGGTCGATACTTGATCTATCTCTTACTGTTACATCCCCGGGCAATGCCGGGCTCTACTGCTAGTCAGAAATATACATAATATCTTACATTAGGTGCAATTATATATATATATATGTGTAAGCAAATATATGGATATAGATCCGACAGTATGAAGAAAAATATACCGAAAAAACAAACAAAAATCCTCATATGCAATTATGCTGTTTTAATGTTTAATGTCAACGTCGGACATTTCAGTCTAATAGACCATCTTCAGGACATATTCATAAAACATAATTAACATAGACCATATACAATTCAACATGAAAAAGATGGACATAAAAGCAATACCAATCCAAACAGATAACTGAAATCTTTTATAATATCAGCGCTCCATTTAAATATGATCACGTTGTTGTCACGTGGGCGATGTTGTGAAAACGTATTCCTAAAATTTGAGTATTTTGAATGATAAACGAAAAGAATTTTATTTTGATCTAAAACTTATATGTACGTTTGTCGAGCATTAATCTTGCTGGAAAAGGGGAAATATTAAAGAAGCCAGGTCTAGTGTTCACTGTGAAGATGGTCTATTAGACCGAAACGTCCAATATATATATATATATATATATATATACATACACATATGTATTTGGAGTTATATTTTGTTACATAGTCAAACATTTCATGAGAATAATTCTTTAAACTCTTGATAGGTGTTTGTGTGTGTGTACATACATAAGAGTATCTCCTCGAGTTATAGTTTTACATTTCATAAGAATTTGAATAGTGTATGGTTGAATTTTACTGAATTGTTTTCTTTGTACCATTTACTTGATTATATATATATATATATATATATATATATATATATATATATAAATATAAATATATAACCAAATATATGATTGGTATACAGAATAAATTCAATAACCAACAATTACTATTCTTAAAGAGTGCTCAACACAGAGTAGAAGCAGATATAATTATTTATTTAAAAATTATAACATAAATATATATTATATTATATATATAGCCATTTTGTTTCAATACCTCCGGTGTCTTATCAAGTGAAGTGTTGAAACAAAATGGCTATTTTTGTAGTGATTTTATAAGATATTTATGTTATAATTTTAAATAAATATGCTATATATATATATATATATATATATATATATAATTAAGTGAACATTGAAGTCAACACTCAGAGATGACAGGCTGTTTCATGCTAGACACAATTGTCAGGCCACGAATGATGGATTTTTCCTCGACTATTTATATATATGGGTCAGTGGTGCATTATGGCTAATCCATTCTGGCTGTTATGTTTGTGCAAATGGCTTGTTTGTTTATTTACTTGTTTGGGTTAATTTATTTTGTCTTATATTTTCATTTTGTATTATTTATTCTTTTTGGTTTTTGATGTTTTATTATTTAATAAAAAAAAAAAATATGCTTAGGTCACTTATTTAATAGTTTGTTTTGGTCTGGGAAGATAATTAAAGCTATTTATTCATCCAATGTTTAGATTGCTTGCTGTAGTCTATTCTGTTATTTCGGCCCCCGCCAAAATAACAGAATAGACTACGAAGGATTGATAATATTTGAGTCTGGTTAAGCTAGGGGTCATTACATTTCATGAAGATCTGCCATACATTATATGGCTCAAGACAAGCCATACATATGAGTGGTTCTTCATTTTTTAGTATATGCGAGTGGGTTATGTAGAGCTTGGTCATAAACACTTCCTCTTTTTATGTATATCCAAGGCTTGCTTGTTATTCTCAAATGGTGGATTGTGTTGGGTATTGTTTGTCATTTGCACAAGAGTTCCATAACACTTGCCACTTATTTTTTTTATAATCATTTCCTCTAAGCAAGGCAATAAAGCCACTAAGATGCAAGTCATTACTGAGTGTTAGAGAATATGAGAAGAAAAAAGACATTATTAAAGAGAGAGAACAAGAAAAGACAGGAGATAATGATTGACTTAGCATTTACATTTTTGAAGATCAAAGTTGGCTGGAACGCAAGAAACTGAAATAGTCTTGTTAAGTGAAAGAGGAAAATTTCAAGTGTAAAATGATGAGACCTAACTGCCAATCTAGTACTGTGCTTAAATTCATAAATTCTACATACCAAAACATAAAGTTCATCAGAACAATTACTACAAAATATTATAGAAAAGGTACAGGGAAGTGACTGAAGCCAAGATGCCAGATCAGGACCAATAATGTTGCATATTTTTCTTTGTATTCTATCAAGAATTTCCTAATATACAGAGCACAAATGCCAGACCAGATGTGGCTGTAATATTCAATGCATGGATGAATAGTAGACTTATAAATGCATCAATTAATATTTAACACTGCATCTTCCCCTTTTACTGTATATGGAATCCACTCAAAATATAGTCTTTTATATATTAGTTCTATATATTTGAAATTGCAGTAGCCTGGCTCTCAACTTCAATCAAGAGAGTTTTAGATGTTGTCATAGAAGGATATGACTACACAACCAAGAAATTCTAATTCAACTTGCATTGGCAGGTCTAACATTTTGCTTGGTGAAAATAGTCATCTACAGAGTGCTAAAAGTTTTAATGTATTTGTTTATAGTTGGTCTTAAGTCAGTTTATGGAATTTTTCTATTTGTAATTTGCATTTCTAAAGCTTCCTTCACTGTTGCAATTGCTTTATTTTCTCAACATGCACCAGGATGGCAATGGATCCAGCAGAAGATGATGTTTTTATTGTTTTCTTATAATGTTGATACTTTACAATAACTCGGCAGTTAGTGGTTTTGTTATTATTTTGCTTTTAACTGATGTGAGGACTGGCATAGTATCTGAGAAAATGATAAATTTATTTGTAATTATGATATCCATTCCTTCGGGACATAGGTGATCATGACTCTCCACAGATTCCTTTTTCTTAATATCTGTGAATTATCTGTCTATATTTCTGAGATGAGGTATTGTAATTATTTACATTGTTCAGACTGTTGTCTTTATTTACATTATCATATTCATAATGTTCCAGTCTTCTTCATGTGATTGGAATTTTGAATTGAACCCATTATTTCATTCACCGGGGTAGCTTGTACTAGTTCCACATGCCATGCCTTTTCCAGATGTCTTAGTATCCATTATCTCCCATACTGAGACATCCAGAAGAGGCATGGCATGTGGAACTAGAACGAACTACAACAATGGCCAAAATAAAGGGTTCAGTTGAAAATTCCAATCACCTGACAAAGACCATGGTATACAACAGTTGAAACCTTGTGAATATGGCAACGAAGAGGAGTAAATCCGAATAATGTAAATAGTGTAAATCTGGGAATTATAATGACTTTTTGGGAAAGATAGTAGAATGTTTTCTAGTTGCCTTGGTTCTGAATCCAGAGGTTTCCTTCTTCTAGACTGGTTGCCACCTAAGGCTAGAGATCCTAGTCTACCCTACTAGTTAACTATAAGAAAGTGAAGATAGATCCATGCCTTTCCCATTTGTGTGAAATTGAGTGCAACAGACTAGGCTGAAATTCAAACTCGGCTCACCAATTCTACTTATTTCACTGATAACAGGCGACCTGCAGATCCCTAACTGAAAATACATTTTTTTAAAGTAAATACTGACAACACTGCAATACTAAGAATACAGTCATTTAATAGTGGAGTGGGAAGCCGGATACGGATCCCCAGGTTGTGTCTGGCCCCTAGCTCCACCCCACATTTATATACTATAATGTAGATTGATTTGTTTTTTTATGGGTTATCAACCCTGTTCAGGTTTTAGAATGTACAAGAGAAGTGTTTTTATTACTTAAACATTATTTTTTATGGTTATCCATATTTGAGTAGATGCTCTGTTTATTTATTAAACAGTTTATTTATTTTTGTATACCAGCCTGAATATTCAAGAAATCTTATTAAAGAAAAAATATGCACCCTTTAGTAGGATTTCAGTTTGCGTCCCCATTAGCAGGGGAAACCATCATTAGATCTGATGTGCTTATACCGACTCAGTTACGGAGTGCATCACCAATCAAGCAAATTTGAATAGTGCCTCATAAACACAAATCTTTCCCAAACTCTCAAAACATTCATATCTGTTCAGTTTCATATCTTAATGTAAACAAAGCAATTTGTAAAGAAGTAATGGATTTTTTTTATATTTATTAATCCAACAGATTTTATTACTTAAGTAATATTTCTAGCAGATACCCATATTTGAGTAGACACTGTTTATTTATTAAACGATATATTCATTTATTTTGCTTAACAGCCTGAATATTCAAGAAATCTTATTAGTGAAAAATATTCACAGTAGGTGTCAAACCTGTGTTACCCTTGGCAGGAGAAACCATCGTTAGACACTATTCAACTTTACTTGATTGGTTACTCTCTCTGTAGCTGAGTCAGTATAAGCATGTCAGATCTGATGACAGTTTCTTCTGTCAAGTGGTATTATGGCTAGCTGCTTGTTTTCAAGTATGCCTGTCTGCTAGGGTGGTTGCCTGTCTGCTAGGGTGGTTGCCTGTCTGCTAGGGTGGTTGGCCAATCCCCATTGTGCAGATGCCTACTCAGGCACATTTGTGTTTGTTCAATACTTACAGCACCAACCTGTACTTGATGCAACTATGCTGATCAAATTTTAGATAGAATTTCTGGGAGAGAGCACATCATCTGATGAACAAGGCCAGTTAACACGAGCCCTCAGTCACAATGACTTGGGACTTCATGCTTGCACAAGCATCGAAGTTTCTGTCTACACAATTTCACCCAAAATGCTTAATTCAAGGATTTTTGCAATATGGTTTTCAGACACTTTCCAAAGGTATCGCACTGGGATCATCTCCCCTGGCTGATATTATCAAGACGACATTATTCCTGGCAATTTGACTATGGCAAGATTCAAACTTAGTTGTCAGGATCAGAAAGCAAACCTTCCAAACATTCAGCCATGCAACCATTGCAGGGTTTAAGCTATGAATATAAACAATGAGAAAATTTTGGGACTCCTGTTTCTTTATTGCAGGGTTTAAGCTATGAATATAAACAATGAGAAAATTTTGGGACTCCTGTTTCTTTGTTGCTTTCATTTAACTGGTCTTTCAATTTTATAACATTTTCTGCCTATACTTCCATGCATAATTTTTTACCAAATTACTAGTTTCGTAGATGGACCTGCCTGTCCACTCTTTCTCAATTAATTTTGATTATTCCCAAATTTATTTCCACACTATAAAAATTGTTATCATGCAAAAAAATTTGTTGCAAAATGTTTTCCTCTTGTCTTTTCATTTATTTTTGTCTTTTCTACAGATATACTCCATCTGAGAATATTTATATGTATTTATGTTCTCTTACTACAGTACAGAAACTTGTTTTATTTCCCCTTTGTTTGTCCCTTTTTTAGTTTAGATACTTTTTAGCTTGGAGCACCATTTTGACCACTTCAGATGAGCTCTTAGTATATCATGGGGAACTCCTCACAATAAATTTTATTTACTAATTATATAATTTTTATTTTTATTTTTTTCCTTATCTCCGAATAGGAGTAGATGGGTTCACCAGGTTTCATGAGATAATCTATGATCTAAATACCTAGACATTTCAGTTAACCTGTTGAATATTTATTAGCATCTTTAAACATTAAAATTTTAAGTAACTGTCAAATATATACTTGTTGCAAAATAAAATCATCCCATTTGCCTTGATAAAGTCCATCAGATGACAAAATGCAATGGATAAAAATTAAGTATATTTTTCCTTGTCTTTTGATTCATATAATTTAACACAGTATCATATACGGATAATAAGTGATAAGTTTGCCTCCTCTTAACACTTTCTCCAAATTATTCAACAATGACTCTTTCATTCTCTTCCTACCACTCTTTATCTAATATCTCCAACCATGACTTTCCTTCCTTCTCTTCCTGCTACTCTTTATCTAATATCTCCAACCATGACTTTCCTACCTTCTCTTCCTACCACTCTTTATCTAATATTTCCAACCATGACTTTCCTTCCTTCTCTTCCTACCACTCTTTCCCTTACACCTCCAATTATGATCTTCCCTCATATCTCTCCCTACCACTCTTTCCATAACTTCATCTTCACAAATCCAAGTTGCAATGTTAACACCATGGAGTCACTATTAACCAATACAGCTTGCATTAACACCTCCCTCCCAACCCATCATCCGTAATGATATCATGAGGAGGACTTTCAATCTGATTGATATTCCTTCCAAGCTGGAGACAGTTGGTTTGGACAGTAGAGACAGTAAAAGACCAGATAGCCTCACCATCTCTATCCATTCAAGTGGGGCATGTTCAGTTATTTAATACCTGCAAAAACTATTCTACAAATAGCAATTTGGTTGTGTCAACCACTTCCCAACTTTTGTCACCCAAAGGCACATGCACTTGTGGGCTTCTTTTCGGCTGTTCTGTTCGAATGTCCATTCCCCACAGCTGATTGATGAGTTGATCACTTCAATCCAAACCTTGCCTTATCCCGTGTTGTGTTTAGTTTTCATCATAATCATAGCAAAGATTGAATCGTAGTCCGGAATCGTCATATAAGGTTGGTCCAGGCAGAAAAAAACTAACTTGAATAAAAATAAATGCTTTTATATGCATTCTTTTGTACAGCGCTTGGTTAGTCTTGATGTTAGAATTTATCAATTCTTCATGCAGAAAATTATCAACCCAGAATGTGGCACTTCGGCTGGTTTGGTTAAGTCTGGCACAAGGCTTATTTTGGAGGTTCTCTTCAGGCAGACAGTCATGTTATATCAAGCAACACAGTTGTCTATTGCCTCAGTATCTGCAACAACTGTCTTGGACACTTTGATTCCTGGCATTTATTGACATTCACCTAAAACGAGCATGGGGCATGACGTGGTTAGGGGACACATGTTTCCCTTATCTTTCAACAAGAGCCCTTTTATTGTTGAACTCTGGAAAATTAATTACATTTCCAAAATCGGGAAGATTCCCTTTTCCTATGGTTAGCAGTCACAGGTATCAATCCGCCCCAATAATTTTCCTCCTCCTCCTCTTATTGGCATCTCACACCAACACTTCCCAATGGGTGTGGGCAATTCCTCTACCTTCCTTGATATTTCACCTGTGCCTGCCACCTTGGCTACCCTCCAATCTAGCTCCTGACCATTTGGTAGAATGGTCATTAATTAAAAAAATTATTTCAAATTTTGCTTATGCAAAATTTTCTCATCCTGGTCTTGTCCAAAATCAGATATATACCAGATGTTTTTGTCTCAGGCAGCTACTCCGAATACCCTAGATTACACAAAGAGACCTTATTTTGTATTTTTGCAACCAGGTCCAGCTAATGGTCTCATTAATCAATTGTCAACCTTAAAAATCACCACATGGCTTCATTGTGATGATAAAACTTTTCATAAGTAATTTTTCTGGTTTTAGAGAATTAAGTGTTTCTCTTTCGAAAAAGAGAAATCTTCCTTCTTTCTCTTGGTCTGTCTATTCATTAACCCTTCTCATCTTGTTCCGATCTATGTTTTTGAGTTAACCCTTTTCTTTTTATTTGCCAGTGCCAAATAGTGTCATACACTGTTTAAATATCATTCTTTCTCTTGTCAGCACCTACTGTTGTCAAGAAATCCAATGTTATTGGTCCTCAAGCAGCCAAATTGATTCAGTTCATATATAAAACTATGTGAAATCACCAAGCTGTTTCAGAGATTTTTCAATTGGAATTATGCATCCAGTGCATTTACAAGAGCCTATTGAGATTAGTTTAATTGTTATCATTAACATTTACTTTGTGAAAATATTATATACTTTGTTAAGTAAAAGAAAACTGTTCATCCACAAAACAAATCAAAGTTTCTATAGACCGTATATTATACTTTATTTTGGTAAGTAAAATATTTATTTTTAAACTTACTTTCCTTCTTTTTCTAGCACTCTTTCCCTGACTCCTCAACATATTTTCTTTCCTTCTCTTCCTAACCAGTGTTTACTCCACTTCTCTCTCCATATATTTCTTTCCTTCTCTTCCTCCCACTCTTTCCCTGACTCCTCAACATATTTTCTTTCCTTCTCTTCCTAACCAGTGTTTACTCCACTTCTCTCTCCATATATTTCTTTCCTTCTCTTCCTCCCTCTTTCCCTGACTCCTCAACATATTTTCTTTCCTTCTCTTCCCTTCAGTGTTTACTACACTTCTCTCTCCATATATTTCTTTCCTTCTCTTTCCCCTTTCCCCTGACTCCTCAACATATTTTCTTTCCTTCTCTTCCTAACCAGTGTTTACTCCACTTCTCTCTCCATATATTTCTTTCCTTCTCTTCCTCCCACTCTTTCCCTGACTCCTCAACATATTTTCTTTCCTTCTCTTCCTAACCAGTGTTTACTCCACTACTCTCTCCATATATTTCTTTCCTTCTCTTCCTCCCACTCTTTCCCTGACTCCTCAACATATTTTCTTTCCTTCTCTTCCTAACCAGTGTTTACTCCACTTCTCTCTCCATATATTTTTTCCTTCTCTTCCTCCCCTCTTTCCCTGACTCCTCAACATATTTTCTTTCCTTCTCTTCCTAACCAGTGTTTACTCCACTTCTCTCTCCATATATTTCTTTCCTTCTCTTCCTCCCACTCTTTCCCCTCAATATCTTTTCTTCTTTTTTTCCTACCATTCTTTCTCTCCATGAGTTTCCTTCTTTCTCTTCCTACACTCTTTCCCAAATTCCTCTACCCACTACTTTCTTTCCTTCTCTTCCTAACCAGTGTTTACTACACTTCTCCCTTTCATGTTTTTCCTTCTTTTTCTCCCTACCACTCATTCCCTCCACAAGTTTCCTTCCCTCTCTTCCTACCACTCTTTCTCCAGACTTCTCCATCCATTGCTTTCTTTCCTTCTCTTCCTACACCTATCCTTCACGACTTTCCTTCTCTTTCAACCACTGATTACCCTTCACATTTTTCTTTCCTTCTCTCCCTACAAATGTTTCTCCTCCAGGATTTCCCTCCCTTCTCTACCTACCACTCTTTCCCCCACTATGTCTTTCCTTCCTTCTCTACCTACCACTCTTTCCCCCACTATGTCTTTCCTTCCTTCTCTACCTACCCTTTTCCCCCACTATGTCTTTCCTTCCTTCTCTACCTACCCTCTTTTCCCCCACTATGTCTTTTCCTTCCTTCTCTACCTACCACTCTTTCCCCCACTATGTCTTTCCTTCCTTCTCTACCTACCACTCTTTCCCCCACTATGTCTTTCCTTCCTTCTCTACCTACCACTCTTTCCCCCACTATGTCTTTCCTTCCTTCTCTACCACCCTCTTTCCCCCCCCACTATGTCTTTCCTTCTTCTCTACCCTCTTTCCCCACTATGCCTGCCTTCTCTACCTACCTCTTTCCCCCACTATGTCTTTCCTGCCTTCTCTACCTACCACTCTTTCCCCCACTATGTCTTTCCTGCCTTCTCTACCTACCACTCTTTCCCCTCTATGTCTTTCCTGCCTTCTCCACTCTTTTTCCCCACTATGTCTTTCCTGCCTTCTCTACACCTGCAATCTTTCCCCCACTATGTCTTTCCTGCCTTCTCTACCTACCAATCTTTCCCCCACTATGTCTTTCCTGCCTTCTCTACCTACCAATCTTTCCCCCACTATGTCTTTCCTGCCTTCTCTCCTTACCACTCTTTTCCCTCTATGTCTTTCCTTCCTTCTCCTACTACCACTCTTTACCAGAATTCTCCATCTGCTTTTTTCCTCTCCCTTCTCTCCCTACCATTATTTTCCTTCCTTCTCTCCCTACCACTCTTTCCCCACTATGTCTTTCCTTCCTTCTCTCCCTACTACTCTTTCCCCTTGTGTCTTTCCTCCCTTCTCTCCCTACTACTCTTTCCCCTCCATGTCTTTCCTTCCTTCTCTCCCTACTACTCTTTCCCCTCCATGTCTTTCCTCCCTTCTCTCCCTACTACTCTTTCCCCTCCATGTCTTTCCTTCCTTCTCTCCCTACTACTCTTTCCCCTCCATGTCTTTCCTCCCTTCTCTCCCTACTACTCTTTCCCCTCCATGTCTTTCCTTCCTTCTCTTCCTACCACTCTTTACCAGACTTTTTCCCAACATAACATTCTGTCTTCTTTTCTTCCCATTCTTCCATCACACACCAATTGCTGATCTGCTGACCAATTTTAAGCATCAGGCAATCATCTCCATCATATTCCATCTCTTCTTCCAGTTAAAAATAAATCTAAGAAAAAAGTAACTATCCTTTCTTGAAAGAAAGGTGATAAATCTGACATAGTTCTCAACTTGAATAACTATTTAATAATGTCATGCAGACAACACAGCTACCACATTTCTGATGACTAAGCACATTCACTGCGGCAACCCTATTTCAACACAGACAAGCGCCAACCTTTGGCAATGGATGCCAACTTTGGCAATTTATTAAGATTTCTTGAATTTATATTAGCTTCAAGTGATTTGTCATCTGTTTGCAAGCTGAGACATGACACATTCTTTGTTTATTGTGACAGTCTAATGGACAGTTAAAGAAAAGATAAAATATTGAACATAGTTTGTGTTCTTGCAAATAAAAATAACAAATTTGGAACTTTTTGTCCAAAATTCATGCTTCATACAAGTCAGTAAACGTCACAACATAATGATATCTGCTATATAAGAGTCAACATCATTGTGCGCATGAAGGAAACAAAATGATGCCAAAGAAGTAGGTTGATTGATTTGTTTTTTGTTTGTTTTTTACAGCTTATCAACCCTTTGCATGTTATTTAAAAACAGAAAATAATTTTTTTAGATTGTAATTTTTTTTGAGTGGGAAAATAATGTTTTAGTAATACAAGCCTTCCTAATTAACCCATAGCTGGGGGGATAAATAGTGGATTCATACCATTCCCAAAAGTATTTACATGTAAGTGAATATAACAAACCCAATGAGAATTTGAACACTTTTTTTCTAATTAACAATTCAACGTCATTATCCAACACACCAACTGAACATCCTAGCTTACAGCACCTGATATTTCCAAGTGGTCAGTCATTTAGGTACTGACCAAGCTCTTCTTTAACTTCAGTGGTCATACTGGAACTGATGTTTCAACATGATATGGCCATAAGCTTGATGTAGTCTGCAATGTACAGGGTGCGATAGATAAATTGTCGCTATTTTATATTTTTAATCTTGTGCATGAATGTTGTTTGTTTTTATCAACTGCACAGTATATTTGGGTCAGTTGGGCATCATCTGTGAGAAAAAGAGCACCATGATACAATTCACCCCACCAGAAATTTGGAAACAGCATGCTGTACTCCTTCACATTTGCACTGGAAGCTACCATATTAACATTTTAAAGTTTTTGGGTGTCAATCTGAGGACAGTGCAGAGGACAATATTTACTGGTCTGAACCTCTGAGAAATTTCATAGAAAATATGCATCCTCTGACAGGAATCAATGAAATTTCTCAGACGTTCAGGCCAGTAAATATTGTTAATACTGTTTATTATAAACAGAACATTTACTTAAATATTTGTGTCTATTTAAATAACATATAACAATAAAATACATTAAAATAATTGTCGGACTTAGTCCATTTCATAGTGTATGACAATTTATTCATTGCACACTATATATATATACAAAACTAAGAAGTGAAGGAGTTACTTCTGTCTAGGTTTCTGTCTGAAATTCCAGCATGAGGAGTTATTATTGACACTATTTACATTTGGACTATTGTTCTCATCATCGTAGATATCGATCCAGATCACTATTTACATTATTTGGACTAGTGTCCTCATTTTTGTCGCCATGTTTATCACAACATTTCAGCTGTTGTATGCTCTGGCCTTCTTCAGTTGGTTGGAATGTCAAACTGAACCCTTTATTTTACTCACTGGGGTAGACTGTTCTAGTTCCATGTGCCATGTTTAATATATGTCAGTTATCTCCTGTTAATTCCCTTCTCAAAGTTCTCCACCACCATAACCAGGTATTGAACTCACACTCTTTAGGTCTTGTCACTGGATCTAACTAATGCCTTTATCCACTGTGCCATGTCCGAATAATGTAAATAGTGTACATAATACCTCATCTCAGAAATACAGACCAATCCAGATCAATATACACCTGACAAAGCTTGCATGGATACAACAGCTTAAACATTGTGATGGCAAAAGTGAAAATGAAGACACTAGTCTCTAAAAGAGTGTCTAGAATTAGAGAGCAGTCATTAATGTGAATGAAATAAGTCTACAGTTATCTGATCTATCAATAGTAGAGGCAGGTGAAAGAATCTCTCTACAAACTATTATGAGATGATCATTTTATTAAATGAAATAAGAGGCTATAGTGGTTCCATCTATCAGTAGTAGAGGAAGGTGCTGCTTCAATATACACTGTAGGCTATGTCAATGGTTAAAAAGTAAAAGAATTCTCTCTACAATCTGTTTTTTTTATGGTCACTGTATTAAAAGAAATAAGAGGCTATGGTGGCTCCATCTAGTAGTAGAGGGAGTTGCTGCTTCAGTATACACGGTCAGTCATATCAGTGGTTAAAAAGGAAAATAATTCTTTCTGCAATCTGTGTTTTGAGATGGTCAATGTATTAAATGAAATAAGAGGCTATGGTGGTTCCATTTATAAGTACTAGAGGGAGGGGCTGCTTAATATACACTGTTGTATGTGTCTGTGGTTAAATGTACAAACTCTATTTGATAACAAATGGTTGAAAAAAGGAAATTTCTGTAAGATGTTTTAAAATAGACTGGCTGAAATAAAAACAATGCAAAAGTCCAAAGATTTAGCCAAAAAATAATCTAAACTTACCCCAAACATTTTGGGGTCATTTTAGTCCATCTCACTCTACAATACCCTAAAGCTTACAGTCACATCACATTGACACACCAGTCTCCATATGATCACTGAAGTTAAGCAATGTTGAGCCAGGTCAGTACCAAGATGAGTGACAACTTGGAAATACCAGATGCTGTAAGCTGGGATGTGCAGATGGTGTAATGGATAATGGCGTAAATTTGTTAATCAGAGAATTGAATTCCAATTCCTGTTATGTTTGTTATATTCAATTACTCGCAAATACCTTTGGGAAAGGTATGAATCCACCTCTTCTCCCCAGCTATGGGTTAATTAGTAAGACTTGTAACTAAACTATTATTATCTCAAAAATAAATTCTTGCAATCTAAAAAGATTTTCTGGTATTAATCTGCAAGGATTGATAAGCCATAGAAATCAATCATTGTCTCTCTCTCTCTCCTTCTCTTCCAACTGGTTTCCAAAGATCAACTACAATTTCAGAGTGAGGGAAATACAGTAATATTAGTCATAACTTTCAGGCAGAATGAGCATGTGGCTTTGTCTCAATGTAGTTTAGTGAGTGACCTTTAAAACTTTCAACTCTATTCAATAACAAATGGTTGAAAAAGGAAAAGTCCTGCCGTGTATTTTAAAATAGACTGTTTAAAATATGAAACTATAAAATAAAAACAATGTAAGAGTCCAAAAACTCAGAGCCCAAAATTTGCCTAACACTACCCAAAAGATTTTAAATTCATTCATTTTACTCCATCCCACTCTACAATAATGAGGGGCGTTGGGAGCTTCCAAAACAAAAGAACAGTCATTTATTAATTTATTTTTCAATTGAAGAATGTTCAATCTTTACTTTGTAAGCATAGTCTGAACCAAAAGCCAGGAATTGTTGGCATTTCTCCAAAGACAGAAATTCCAAAGGGAAAAAAAAAAATAAAATAAAAAAAAGCAACAGTGGTTAATTTTTCCGTTTTCTTTTTTTCAGAAGCATAAATCAAATGTTGAATATTTGAGTGCATAGAGATAAGGAGGTGAGAGAGACGTTGGACAACTGCCAAGAAGACAAACTTTGAAATGAGACATCACTGACTCAAATGATGCAGTCTCCCTTCACTTGTATAGATTAATTAGTCTTGACACAAGAGGGGGAAAGGAAAAAAGGTTTACAGTACAATACACTGTGTGTAATATATATATATATATATATATATATATATATATATATATATATATATGTGTGTGTGTGTGTGTGTGTGTATGGGTACATGGCCGACTGGTTAGTCTAGAATGTTCACTTTCTGACCATGAGACCCAGTTTGAATCTCATCACAGTTGATTTGTCAGGAAGTAGAGTTCTTGATCTTATCGGTCTGGAAGGGGGTCGATCCCAGCCTGTAGTACCTTTAGAAAGTGCCTGAAAACCATACCACAGGTTGACCCAAGCCTTGTGAGTGAAATTGGGTAGACAGAACCCTTGGGAGCCCATCGATAGTTGTGCTAGCACAAAGTCACAAGTCATTGTGACCGAGAGTTTGAGTGTGCTGGCCTTGTTCGGATTGTTGATTACACTAGATAACACGCTCTCTCCCAGAAACTGCAACTAAGGTCTACTCAGCATAGTTGCAGTATAAACCACAGGTTGGCTCTGTGGGTGTTGAACAAACACAAATATGCCTGAGCAAACATCTACAATAGAGACTGGCTAGCCACCCTAATAGACAGGTATCCTTGGATATGAGTGGCTAGCTATTACTATTGTGTGTGTGTTATAGATAGATATGAAAATTCAGAAATAACTAAAAATATATCTGTAAAAGGTTAATATTAGTAAAGACAGAAAAAAAAACTTATCTTAGCCAACAAGTTTCATCCTCTGATGGACTCTATCGAGGCAAATGTAAGGATATTATTTTGCAACAAGTATTTATAAATAGGAGTAAAAACCTGAGTTTTTCAAAATTTTTCAGTTTAAGAATGCTCATAGATATACATCAGGTTAACAGAAAGTTGATAGTAAACTATGGAGGATGCTAAGTAACGTAATTTAATCTCTAATAAACGAAAGATCAATGTTTGCAAAAGACCCCAAAACCACACACAATTATGCCTACATTAATTGACAAAATCCAGAATACAATAAACAATAAGTTTAGATATGAAAGATTTAATCGCATCGTCTTGAATTGATTAGAATCTGACATTACAATGATAAGCCTGAAGATTGTGGTCAAGCATGAAACAGACCATTGCCACTTAGTGTTGACTTCAGTGTCCACTTTTATATATCTTAACATGTGTTACAATTACTTCTACAACAATAAAAAAAATTTGATACAAAACAAAATAATAAGCTGAAACTTGAAGGAGAAATTTACTCTATCATCTGTAATAATTGCCACAAGTAATACATAGGAGAAACATCAAGGAATTAAATAAAGGGTTATCAGAACACAAAGGGGTTCTTTTACAAAATAATACACTCGATGCATTAGTTGCTCACCGTAAGTAGTCTGACCATAATTTTGATTTAAAAAATGCTACACTAATTAAAATTAAAGAAATTGATTTAATTGCTAGATCATCCACAATAAATTTGCATCTATGTTCTTAAATTTCTTGGCAGGTCTTCTATTATCACAATGTGTAATGCTTAATAATAAAAGTGATAAAAACAAAAAGCATAAATAAACTAAATAAAACTAGCTAAACTATATACAAAGATACATATTTAAAAAAAAAAAAAAAATGTTAAATTTAAAAGTTTAAAATTTCAACATTTTCACTGCTTCCTATCTATGCATATTTCTAAGCAACGTTTCTATATAATCCCTTGCCTTCATACACATACAGCCTGATTAAAAAGTAACTCCCTATTTTATGTACAAGTAGCCAGTCAGTGGTCCTGATTTAACAGCCTTTGACTTTTTCTTTGGAGTTAGTTAAAGGAACACGTCTACTATACCAAACCAAAACTTTGGAAGAACTTGATGGGTGAATACAAGAAGTTATGTTTTCCATGCCACAAGAGTTCCTGGTGAAATCAGTTGATGCAATTCCTGAGAACCTAGTAGAAAAATCTGGTGCCCGTATCAGATTTTAAATAAAACCTCATGCTAAATGCTCTACTCTCATATCCATTTCTTGCAAAAATTATAATTAATAAATTATAAGTGTTTCAATCAGCCTGTATATAATGCTTTCTTTTTATGTGCCATGTCCTTTCAGGATGTAAGTGATCATGGCTCTCCACCTCTTTCTATCCCTTGCAGATCTCAATAAGTTCCTTCCTTCTGCTTCCTCCCCCAGACCACGTTCTGTCATCCACCTGCTCAAGCTCAGCGGGTATATCACATGCTGCTTCCTCTTGTCTCTCTTTCCCTCTATTTGCCTCATCAGTATCAGATTCTCCAGGCCCTCCTTCCTCATTATGAGTTCCAGGAACTTCAGCTGCCTCTTTCTGATGTTAAGTATAAGCCTTCTCCTTGTTTGTAATCTATCTAAGACCTCATCGTTGCTCACATATCAGTCCATGATATCCTTAACATCTCTGTCACCTTGAGTTTCTTCCTCATCTTTGAGGAAATCGGCCAACATTCGCTGGCGTAAAGAAGAACAGATGTCACATAACAGCTCAGTATTCTTTTCTTTGTTACCAAAGAAATCCTGCCATCTCGCAATACTCAGCTCAGTTTTTGGAATGTGTCCTTGGACATTAGTTTGATGAAGTACTGAAGGACAAAATGCATTACACAAAAAGTATTTTTTCCAATTTGGTCATTAATTCGACTAATGTCTATCAGAACAATGCGGTGCACACATGACTAACCTTAATAATCAGTTTCCTGCACGCTGATGTATGCAGTCATCAGGCGGCCAGCACTGGACTTTGGCAACGTGGACATTTGTACCTCTTCGTCTAATTCAAATTTTAACTGCTGAATACATGTAATGTATATACAGGGTGTCTCTAACATCTGGATATCTCATTAACCAAATATTTTTTACCTCCATAGATTAAGCATGTTTTTGCCAAAAGAAGAAAGAACTTCTTTTTCTGGGGTATGCTAAAGGTGTACTCAATGAAAATCACAGATGCAACACACTTGATTGAATGCATAAATATGCTAAAATTGACAGCAAGGTGGAGTTATTGCATAGAGTTCTTGCAAAGAGCATCAACCTTTGCATCACAAATGATGAAAATCATGTTGAAGATGTGAGTTGTTAATATTCCAATTCAATAAAATTTTGTTGAAAATTTAATTTCTTGAAAATATACATTTTTACCTGCATATCCAGACTTTAGGGGGAGATCATGTATAATGAAGTGAAATCACCACAGGGGAAATACTCATATGGTAGAGCATTTTATATGGTACACTTGGAAATTTATTCTTGGGCTTTGTGGGTTTCAGTTTTTTTTATCTTTTTCTCCTACAATAGCAGAGACTTTTTATTATATACATATATATATATATATATATATATGACATTTTTTATGTTAATACATTCTTTTTATAGATACAAATATTTAAGTATATGCTCTGTTTATAATAAACTGTATTAAACAACATTTACTGGCCTGAATGTCTGAGAAATCTTCATAGAAAATATGCATCCTCTGACAGGAATCGAACCTGTATCCTATACGGAACCATAATATAGCCTGACGTGCTTTACCGATTTAGCCACAAAGGAGTGTTTCGCTTAGAAAGGTCGATTTTACTGTTTTTAAACGACAATTCTCCATGATTTTCTCTCGTATATTCATATCTGCTCAATGTGTATCCAAATGTAAACAAATGATGTCCCACATGAAATGGACAAAGTTTGACAATTATTTTAAGACATTTTTTATGTTTATATGTTCTTTTTATAGATACAAATATTTAAGTAAATGCTCTGTTTATAATAAACAGTATTAACTATATATATATATATATCATTTCACCCAAGCAAGGCAACAGAGCCACTAACACACAAGAGGTTAGCGTGTGTGAAATAATATAAGAAAACATTATTAAATAGTGATAACAATAAAAAAACAGAAGGACAGAAGATAATGATTGACATTGCATTTAAATTTTTGAAGATCAAAGTTGACTGGGAAGCAAGAAGCCAGAAGAGAGTTCCACAAGCAAGAAGTGCAATAGAAGAAACTGTTAGCATAGAACTTACAGTTCCATCTAGCCATTTCAACTGTAAAATGATGAGACCTTTGCTGCCAATTTAGTACTGTGCTTAAATTCATAAAGTCTATGTACCATAGAGTAGAGTTCATCTGAACAATTACCATAAAAGAAATACTTTTAAAATGCACACACACACATATACATATGTGTGTGTACACATTGATATATGTGTGTATGTGATCAACAATTGGAACATGGCCAGCACATTCAAGCCCTCAGCCATGATGACTTGTGACTTTGTGCTAGCACAGATATCAACGGCTCTCAAGGGTTTTATTTCACTCACAAGGCTTTGGTCAAACCGTGGTATGGTTTTTCAGGCACTTTGCAAAGGTTCTACATGCTGGGATCAACACCCTCCAGTCTGATATCATCAAGAAGTCTCCTTCCTGATAAATTGACCATGGTGAGATTCGAACCCAAGGTCTCATGATCAGAATAACATTTTAACCACTGGGACATATGCCAATACACAAACACACACATTATATATATATTATATATATATGCACATACACACACACACACACACACACATATATATATATATATATATATATATATATATATATATATATATATGCACATACACATGCTCTATATCCAAGAAATCAATACTCAGGATATGTTTTAGTTCTTTCTTGTTGCTCCTTTCTATAAGCAGCTGTTAAAGAATCGATATATGAATAAATCTGCAAAGGAAGTATCATAGAGAATTAGGGCAAGCATTTTCAACAGAGATTGATCAACAAATAAATGTAAATGATTAATATATTCTAAAATAAATTAAATTCTTTACAGTTCTAAATGGTGGCTTGTGGAAATTCCATTGTGGGCATCTTTGCAATTTAGGAATAGAATACAAAGGAATTCATAGATTTGAATAATAGAGAAAAAAAGAAATCCTATTCTTTATAGTTTTAAATAGTGGCCTATCCATTACTAGCAGGACCCATGGAAATTTCATTGTGGGCTTCTTTGCAATTTAGGAATAGAATACAAAGGAATTCATAGATTTGAATAATAGAGAAAAAAAAAAGAAATCCTATTCTTTATAGTTTTAAATAATAGCCTATCCATTACTAGCAGGACCCATGGAAATTTCATTGTGGGCTTCTTTCCAATTTAGGAATAGAATACAAAGGAATTCATAGATTTGAATAATAGAGAAAAAAAAAGAAATCCTAATCTTTATAGTTTTAAATAATGGCCTATCCATTACTAGCAGGACCCATGGAAATTCCATTGTGGGTATCTTGGCAATTTAGGAATAGAATACAAAGAATTCATAGATTTGAATAATAGAGAAAAAAAAAGAAATCATATTCTTTATACTTTTAAATAGTGGCCTATCCATTACTAGCAGGACCCATGGAAATTCCATTGTGGGCATCTTTTGCAATTTAGGAATAGAATACAACAAAAATTCATAGATTTGAATAATAGAAAAAAATCCTATCCTTTTTATTTTTTAAATAGTGGCCTATCCATTACTAGCAGGACCCATGGAAATTCCATTGTGGGTATCTTGGCAATTTAGGAATAGAATACAAAGGAATTCATAGATTTGAATAATAGAGAAAAAAAGAAATCCTATTCTTTATAGTTTTAAATAGTGGCCTATCCATTACTAGCAGGACCCATGGAAATTCCATTGTGGCCATCTTTGCAATTTAGGAATAGAATACAAAGAAATTCATAGATTTGAATAATAGAGAAAAAAAGAAATCCTATCCTTTATAGTTTTAAATAGTGGCCTATCCATTACTAGCAGGACCCATGGAAATTCCATTGTGGGTATCTTGGCAATTTAGGAATAGAATACAAAGGAATTCATAGATTTGAATAATAGAGAAAAAAAAAAGAAATCCTATTCTTTATAGTTTTAAATAGTGGCCTATCCATTACTAGCAGGACCCATGGAAATTTCATTGTGGCCATCTTTGCAATTTAGGAATAGAATACAAAGGAATTCATAGATATGAATAATAGAGAAAAAAAAGAAATCTTATTCTTTATACTTTTAAATAGTGGCCTATCCATTACTAGCAGGACCCATGGAAATTTCATTGTGGCCATCTTTGCAATTTAGGAATAGAATATAAAGGAATTCATAGATTTGAATAATAGAGAAAAAAAAAAGAAATCCTATTCTTTATAGTTTTAAATAGTGGCCTATCCATTACTAGCTTGGGACCCATGGAAATTTCATTGTGGCCATCTTTGCAATTTAGGAATAGAATACAAAGGATTTTATAGATTTGAATAATAGAGAAAAAAAAATCTTATTCTTTATACTTTTAAATAGTGGCCTATCCATTACTAGCAGGACCCATGGAAATTTCATTGTGACCATCTTTGCAATTTAGGAATAGAATATAAAGGAATTCATAGATTTGAATAATAGAAAAAAAAGAAATCCTATTCTTTATACTTTTTTAAATAGTGGCCTATCCATTACTAGCAGGACCCATGGAAATTTCATTGTGGCCATCTTTGCAATTTAGAATAAATACAAAAGGAATTCATAGATTTGAATAATAGAGAAAAAAAAAGAAATCCTATTCTTTATACTTTTTAAATAGTGGGCTATCCATTACTAGCAGGACCCATGGAAATTTCATTGTGGCCATCTTTGCAATTTAGGAATAGAATACAAAAGGAATTCATAGATTTGAATAATAGAAAAAAAAAATCTTATTCTTTATACTTTTTAAATAGTGGCCTATCCATTACTAGCAGGACCATGGAAATTTCATTGTGGCCATCTTTTGCAATTTAGGAATAGAATACAAAGGAATTCATAGATTTGAATAATAGAGAAAAAAAAGAAATCTTATTCTTTATACTTTTAAATAGTGGCCTATCCATTACTAGCAGGACCCATGGAAATTTCATTGTGGCCATCTTTCCAATTTAGGAATAGAATGCAAAGGAATTCATAGATTTGAATAATAGAGAAAAAAAAAGAAATCCTAATCTTTATAGTTTTAAATAATGGCCTATCCATTACTAGCAGGACCCATGGAAATTCCATTGTGGGTATCTTGGCAATTTAGGAATAGAATACAAAGGAATTCATAGATTTGAATAATAGAGAAAAAAAAAGAAATCCTATTCTTTATAGTTTTAAATAGTGGCCTATCCATTACTAGCAGGACCCATGGAAATTTCATTGTGGGTATCTTGGCAATTTAGGAATAGAATACAAAGGAATTCATAGATTTGAATAATAGAGAAAAAAAAGAAATCCTATTCTTTATACTTTTAAATAGTGGCCTATCCATTACTAGCAGGACCCATGGAAATTTCATTGTGGGCTTCTTTGCAATTTAGGAATAGAATACAAAGGAATTCATAGATTTGAATAATAGAGAAAAAAAAATCCTATTCTTTATACTTTTTAAATAGTGGCCTATCCATTACTAGCAGGACCCATGGAAATTCCATTGTGGGCATCTTTGCAATTTAGGAATAGAATACAAAGGAATTCATAGATTTGAATAATAGAAAAAAAAAAATCCTATTCTTTATACTTTTAAATAGTGGCCTATCCATTACTAGCAGGACCCATGGAAATTCCATTGTGGGCATCTTTGCAATTTAGGAATAGAATACAAAGGAATTCATAGATTTGAATAATAGAGAAAAAAAAAAATCCTATTCTTTATACTTTTAAATAGTGGCCTATCCATTACTAGCAGGACCCATGGAAATTCCATTGTGGCCATCTTTGCAATTTAGGAATAGAACAAAGGAATTCATAGATTTGAATAATAGAGAAAAAAAAGAAATCCTATTCTTTATACTTTTTAAATAGTGGCCTATCCATTACTAGCAGGACCCATGGAAATTCCATTGTGGGCATCTTTGCAATTTAGGAATAGAATACAAAGGAATTCATAGATTTGAATAATAGAGAAAAAAAGAAATCCTATTCTTTAAACAATACAAAGGAAATTTTTGATTTTACATTTGGATTGGATGAAAACCAATGTTTCAACATGATATGGACTTAAACCCTTTTGTTTATTATCTGCAAATTGCCATGACTTCTTGGGAAAGGTAATTGCGTGGTTTCCTGTGAGTTTCTCCATAGTTTTGATTTTAGAGTAGGTCTTTTCTTAGACTGATGGTTGACATTGTATTTAAATTTGTAGGTGGCAGGGAAGCAAGAAACTGCAAGAGAGTTCCACAGGTGAGAAAAGAAACTATTAGAATAGAACATACATCGAGTGAGTTGAATAGAAAAATGGTGAACCTACTTGCTAATAGAGTAGCATGCCTGAATTTATACAGTCAAAACACCAAGGAGGTTAGCTCATCAGGTCATTTGCCATTAAAATATTTGTAGAAAAAACAGTGGGAAGGCACATTGCAGCAGTGGGTAAAGAATTTAAATTTTGATGACCAGTCAGAATTGGTTATATTAGTGTTGTAGAGTAGTTTTCACAGTAGAGGCTTGTATTTCGCTAAGTTGGTCCTAAAAGGGTCCGACGTACAAAACGTTAGGAACTATGAAATAAGAGTTAATGACGCAGTAATCTAGTTGTGATGGTTGATACTTCAATGTCCGACATCAACTGACTCACTCAACTCCACTGAGCTCAACTGGCGGCCGCTACTACTACTACTATTTATTATGTGTGGGAGAGTCTATTTACAATAGAATAGGTACGTTCAGGTATAACAATTAGAAACTCATTTTTTAATTTTTTCAAGAATCATGAGATAGAACACCAAACAAGATATTGCAGTAATATTCAATGCACAGACAAATGATAGATTTATAAATCTGCAAGATGGATTCTGATGAGAAAATTGTCTAGATAAATTATTTTCAATCATAGCCATCATTGAATTGATATGTAATATTATATGTCTAGTTTTATCAAGACTATGTTATTTATTTTTCTAATTCTTTGAATCCAATGAGCTTTACTCTTAGCATCATCTATGAAACTAGTGTACCCATGGCACCAAAAATAATGGCAATTGTTAGTTTTAATAGTAAGATGCAATGAAACAAAAATCTTGAAATAATGTACTGAGATTGAATAAAGCAAAGATACAGAATTCACAAATAAAAATGAAGCCAATGAACCATTCCATTTATAATTTTTAGACGTTCAATTGTATTTAAGATCAAAGCATGCAGTTCATACTTTCTTTTACTCCTAAGTCTATTGACTACAATAGCATCACAGATATGTACCGTTCTAAACTTTTCCTCTCTGCATTGGTCACCTTTAATATCCTATCATTATTTGAACATTTGTTTAAGGTAGCCACTTTTGTAGACATTTATTTGACTCTTGTATCTCTCCATGTAGAACCTGTTTTACCACATGTTAACTGTTTAAACATTATTTCTGAGATGAAGTATTTACACTTTTTACATCATTTGGATAGTTATTCTCATCTTTATAGCCATATTCAGAACATTTTGGCCATTGTACGCTCCAACCTCCTTCAGGTGATACACATTGGAATTTCGAACCGAATCCTTTATTTAGTTCACAGGGGTAGATTGTTATAATTCCATTTGCCATGCCTTTTCTGGATATCTCAGTTTCAGTTTAGTAACTCAATTCTCCAAGTTTTTGTTCACCTCTGCTTTGGTCAGGTATTGAACTCACAACTCTTTGGGTTAAGTCACTTTTTGGATTACTTCAACTAATACTTTTCTAATTAAATAATGTCAGAGTTTTATTGGTACATTTTTTTTTAATCCTCTAAACTTGGATATATGTAGGATTATCATCTTATTCTTTTTTTCTAAATACATACCCTGAATCCATCATAACATTTTAAATACCTCAGTGTAAGGATCAGTTATAACAAAATTAGGATTTCTGTATGTTATTTTTAACATTACCTTCCTTCATAATAATAAAAATATTTACCGGCAAAATATCCTAGGGGTCTATTTTACTGAAACCAGTAAAATAAGCTTAAAAAAACATGTTTGTCTATTTTAATAATTAATAATTATAAGCTGTTTTAGGTCTTTTTTTAATACACAAGTACTTTCAACTGTACACTCAGTCATCTTCAGACATGGAAATTATACAGCTTATAATTATTAAAAACAAGGATCATAACATTCATCGAGTGATTTGTAGCTTAATCCAACTTTAAAATTTTGTTTGCAAAAGGATTTCACCATTTTATATCATTAACTTTATTAATCTACATTCTGTATGAATAAATCATTGTAATGTATATAAATAAAAAGAAAGAACAGCAAGATATATAATCCGGTGTTCTTATAGATATTTTTATTTTTACAAAATATTGCTCAATGTAAATTTACAGAGCATTAATATTATACATTAATTGATTTAAAATATGGTTTTTTTCGCTACACAGTTCTAACCACGTTTCAAAAATGGAAGCTAGGTTTATATATAAAATATTAAAAAAAAAAATAAAAAATTTACTGAATCAGAGAAATGAAATAGCTATTTTTTGCCGTCATTGTCAAAAAAATTTTCCTTAAATAATATTTTGAAAAATAAAATCATAAAAAAAATGTGACCTGGTAATATACATACTTATTATTGATATGGAAAAATAATTTTATATACTGGAAGTAATTCTATTACATTTACTTGTTTTAAAAAGAAACATAGTCTATTAAAAATTAAAAGGAAAAATATTTTAAAATAGTAGTTAAATAAAACCTATTCTAACCTAAACATCCCCCAAAAAATCTTTAAGTATACAAATAAAAAAAATGCTGTAAGAATTTTTGCTGTTAACAATAAAATTTAAAGAAAAAAAAAAAACAGACGACATGAATTTAACGGATGTCAGAATTTGTTGAAAAATACATCCCCACCCTGTACCTAAACTTAACCCCTTTTTTGAACATAACAAATAACTGATACAACAAAAGTTAATAAAAATGAACATGCTACCACCCCTTGTCTGGATGATTGGATTTCTCTGTATCCTTGGTAACTGTAAATTATGAATTTCCCTTGCAGTTATAACTCAGTCAATTTAAAAAAATTAGTTACTCCAAAATTCACTTGAGGATGAAATGGAACTAATGTTTTTAATTACAAAATTAAATTTAAAGTTTTTAGCTTCCATTTTTGAAACATGGTTATTACTGTGTAGCAAAAAAAAACATATTCTAAATCAGTTAATTTATAATATTAATGCTCTGTAAATTTACATTGAGCACTATTTTGTAAAAAATAAAAAATAAAAATATCAATAAGAACACCGGATTACATATCTTACTGTTCTTTCTTTTTATTTAAATATATATATATATATATATATATATATATACACACACACACACACACACAGTGTGATAGGTAAATTGTCACCATTTTTGATTTTGTGCATGCACATTCTTTTTTGATTTCATTGACTGCACAGTATATTTGGGTCAGTTGGGCAACATCTGTAAGAAAAAAAGACCACCGTAACACAATTCACTCCACCAGAAATTTGGAAACAGCATGCTATACTGCTTGGCATTTGCATCGGAAATTCGAATACAAACATTTCAGAATATTTGGGTGTCAATCTGAGGACATTGCAGAAGATTCAGAAAGAGTTAGAGGATATATCTTGTCAACATCATGATCACTGGTGATGGTGACATTATGCCTCCATTAATCTTCCCACAGGGCCTCAGCCTCAACACAGAGGTCTACATCAAGTGCTTTCAAGAGGTAGTGCTGCCATGAGTCAAGAGGGTGGCTGCTGGAAGTCCCCATGTCTGGCAACAGGACTCTGCACCATGCCACACAAGCAGGAGAACCCAGTCATAGCTGTCAGACAATTTCTGCAACCACATCACCACTTACATCTGGCCACCTAACTTCTCAGACTGCAACCCAGCCCCCCCCCCCCGCTTGATTATTATGTGTGGGAGTGAGAGACCAACAAAACTTCTTGTAACACCATAGATGAACTGAAGGAAAAGATTATGGCCACATTCATCAACTTAAACAAGGAGACTGTCCAAAAAAGTTGCAGGAGATTACGACGTCATCTGGAAGCTGTGGTTGAAAGCAATGGTGATTTTGTTGTATAAATCTACTCTTTAGTATTTTAAGATATTTTTGTGTAATTTGATAAATATATCTGTTAAAATGAGATGTCAGTGTTATTTTCATTTTTGTGTAATTTAGGTGACAATTTATCCATCGCACCATATATATTTGTAGAGGACTAAACATGTTAAAAGTGAAGAAAGAAATAATCTTCAAACACAGCTCTACAACTTTAAATAAATTTTATTATCGAGTATTTTTTTTCTTTCAAAGGACAGAGGAAAGAAGAGCATAACCTACCTGACGAGCTTGTGTAAATGGTTGGCAGAATAGGAATTAGGAGAGATAACAAAAACACAAAATTTACTAAGAGCTACAGAGTACAAGAAATTGTGGAGAGCCATGATTGCCAACCTCCTGAAGGGGCATAGAACATAGAAGAAAAACCAAACAGATACAAATAGATTCATGAGAAAGAAGTGCTGCCCACTTTATGCTGAGAACAATTTATTACAACCTCCTCCACAGTTGCTATACAACTGGTAGCTCATAGAACTAAAAGAATAAATATCACATTCAAAAAAAGTTCTTTAATTCAAGAGGTTCAATTAAAAAAAAAAAAAAGAGATTTTGTTCAGTCACCATAAGCTTTCATTCATTATAACAAACTACCAACTCTAAGTTTTGTTTAAAAATCTCAACTCCTTTTACATGGATTATACACATGAGGAAGGCTGTAGAATGGATGGGCCAGAATATTATGGTAACAACATCAACAATAAAAAGAAAGCAGATAGCTAAATAAATCTTGAAAAAATAATGCCACCTCTCAAAATTACATCTCCCATACTATTTATATAACTGAAGAAGACTGTAGAAAGGCTGGGACAAAACATCAAAGAGATAAAATAGTTGGCAGAACACGAATTGGGAGAGATAGCAAAAAGACAAAATTTACTAACAGTTACAAAGGACAGGAAATTGTGGAGAGCCATGATCAGCTAAAAAGACACACACATAAAAGAAGGGATAGGTTAATTTAATTTTAATTGTACTAACTTTTTTTTGTTTCTATGCATTTTAAAGTGAATACACAAGAAAAACATGTCTTGAATAAATTTTTCCCTGCCTATTTTTCATTTGCAGTTGGCTGAATCCACAGATCTCCGTATCAAAGATATAAAATACTTACTGTATATGAGCATGCAGGGAGTAAAAAAAACATGACAAATTGTTTTTGACTTACGTTTAAGTCCATGCCTCAACACATGTTCAAGGACAACAAAAAATTGTTGCAAAGGAACATGGTCATCATCCAGCATTCGGCCATGGGACAAGGAGGAGTCAATGAGTTCTTTGATGATTAATTTGGACACATTGAGCAAATTAGCTCGTTCAATGGTCTGTGGATCACGTCCTGAAAGAAAGAAAAAAAAAAAAAAGAAATGTCATTTTTTTTTAAAAAAAAACACTTATTTTGTAAAATATTTACACTTGGTTTCTGTTTAAATTTCTGAGATGATAAATTATCATTATTAGACACTAATTCATACACAGTGTTGTCCTTTTCTTGGTTGTTATAGTCACAATATTTTTACTATTTCTGAGTACTTTTTTCCAAGTATACAATGACCGTCCCAGGGACTGAACCCACAATTACTGTCACCAAATTTACAAACCAATCCTTTAATCCACTTAGCGATTGTCCCATAGGACATTTCTTTGTGTGTAACATGAAGCCTTAAACCTAACCTACCTGCTGATGAGTGCTGTTGCTACTTGTCATGCTTCACTGAAGATTTTTCTCTTTTGATTACAACTACTGCTCCTGTTGAAGATTTTCTTAAACTCAGTGGGAACAGGGCAAGAAATAACTGAGAAATACTAAAAAATAAGAACTAGCCAAGATATCTCTAGATATGCGCAATAGAACAAGAACAGTCTACCCCTGTAGTTTAAATAAAGGGTTCTGTTTGGAATTCTCTGTAGGTTACTTGGATTGACATTTTTATTTTTATTTTTTTAAATTAAAAATTTTGAAAAGTAAAATAAAACAGTAAAATGAAAAATTAAAGAAAAGTAAAACAGAAAATGTAAAAAAAACGTAAAATAAAAAATGTAAAAAAAAAAAAAAACGTAAAATAAATGTTAAAAAAAAACCTCAAAACCACAACTGTCTTGAAGATAATTGAAAAATAAATTTAAAAAAAAAAAAGCAAAAAAACCTAAGAATTCTATCCATAAATAACAGTGTGATGCCATCCGATTCTAATTGCTGAATGAATCAGATTTCACTGGAAACCTTCCATTACAAACAATTACAGAAAGTATTTTTAACAAGGCATCCCCCACCAAATACTGCCAGCGACGGAGGGCATTGATGGTCATCATAGCTAATATGCACAACACTTAAAAGAAAAACAAGAAAACTGTCTGTATTCCTGAGATATATCTTGGTTCCTGGAACTGCCTGAGGATCATTTTGCATTAGAAACTCATAGTAAAATTTTGTCTCTTTAGCCTTGGAATGTGTTTCCACTTTTTTCTGTCTATTATGTAACATCATCGAAGAATTTCTATTCATGCAAGTTCACTCTGACCGAGTGCCAAGTTACATCAAGGTCACACCACCGGTTCTTCAGCTATTTAAAATTTTCAAATACTTTCTGAACAGATCTCAACTTAGTTTGGCACAAGACAATAAGTAGGACACTTAGTGAGGATTAAACCCACAACAGACTAATAGTCTGAGAGATAAGCTTCCCGAACAAGACTCCATGGTGTAAGGCCTTCAAACTTGTCATTTTCTCTGTATTTGTTTTTTTTTTACGGAAAGATGTACATTTCTGTTCATGTCAACAGTATAGTCATACAATGTAAGGTTATCCAAGCCTGGAAACAGTGAAGAGAAAGCAAGTCTCTTTGGATTTTATTCTAAAAATGAGTCATCAAGCTGAGACAGGACAGAATACTCAAATCAAAGCAATATAAATTCTACCATTACAAAGTGACTTGATATCAAACTTAATAGTGCCAACAATGTCTCTTAAGAAAGTTTGTTACGTCATGTCACAAGTCCTGGTAATCCATTGTCATAGGAGCACTACATGTGCTGCAGCTGTAGAAATAATGGTGTGTCTAGGGCAAGATAGCCTGACAGAGCACATTCCTCTACAGTCTGGTTTTGAATTCAGAGCTTTCCTTCAGATTCAGTGCCAGTCAAGGCAAGAAAGCCTAGTATACCCTGTTATTTAACATATATCTGGAGAAAGAAATATCCATGCCTTTTCCAAGGCTGTTAATGCAAAATTAACAAAATAGAATCAATTGGAATTTGAACCCAGATTGCTGATTTTACTTTCTGTGTGGTTAACCACTGCAATATCCTTACAATCTTAAGCAAGTTCACTCAACTATAATTGAAAAGTAGGAATGGCAACTTTAGCACAAAAAAAAAAAAAAGCAAACAAACCTTAAACAAAAAATCTATTAAAAGAAAAATAAATTTAAAAAGTATAGATAAAAAGGCACAAATTAAAAAGAAAAAAAGAAAATCAATTTTAATTCTGTTCAGATTCAAAACCTGGTTTTCATTGGTTGAATTGTACATCCTAAATTTTGATGATAACAATTTCAACAAATCAAATTCAAGCAAACATGCATAAATTATACAAAGAATGTAGCGGCTATGAGGTGGGGGGAATCAAAGAAAAAATGCAAGCATTATGTAACTTCATTTCTCTCTGCTTTTTCTACAGTATTTTCCTTTCTTTTTTTTTTCCTTACTAAATCTTATTCTTTTTAAACAAAAACCCAACTGAAAACTAATTGGAAACTATATTGATTACCAAATGATAAAGTCAGTGTTGCCTTTGTTAAAAGACTCAAGAAGCCTAAGAGAGTATTTCTAAAGTTTATTTAACATAGACAACTTTACAAATAAAGAGAAAAGAGAATAAAACGTATTTGTTGCCTACCTCATGGTTGAGGTGGTTGGTATTGGAGCCCAGGTAAAAATAAAAATAGAATTTTGAGTGCTGTATTTTCTTTTTACATTGATGTTCACTTCCAGTTGGGTTCATTATATATATTGAAAAAAGTATGAATCCACCTCTTCTCCCCCAACCTATGGGTTAATTAGTAAAACATATATCAGTAAATCATTATTATCTTCAAAAAATTCTTACAATCTGAATATATCATCCAGCTTTAAATAACTTGAAAAATGTAGATAAGCCATAAAAAACAAATCAATAAATCTTGATTGCTACAATCTTAACCTTTTCAAGCCTAGGGTCAACCCCTATCTTTCATACATATCCTCATAATCTACTTTTCTTACCTCCTTCTCTTACATTCTTACAACAACCATATTCAATAACGCTACCTTAAGTGGCTCTTGGACCATTACAGCTATGATTTGCCATGCCTCATACCCAGGGGCAGCTCATCCTCACTCCTTTCGTATTCTATTGGTAAGAAGGAAGTTTCACTGAAACAACTTCTTCCTGAGAACTGCTATTTTGTGGAACAGACTCCCGAGGGAATGCTTCCTGATCACTACAATCTTAACCTCTTCAAGTCTAGATTCAACCATTATATATATATATATATATATATATATATATATATATATATATATCTACCTTCATAATCTGCAGTTACTTACTCCTCTTACAACCATAGATCAACATCTTTCAGTAAGTCTCTACCTTGAGTGGCTCTTGGACCTTGTCTTGGGTGTGCAATTAGATCCATATGAAGACAGTTTGCTCCCAGTATAAATTCTGGATTATTCTAACAGCAAAGTGCTAGTTGAAAAAATTTTAAAATCTTATTGGGCAACAGATACAGAAACACATCTAAATTCAAATTATGATGAAAGTTCACTATTTACATTATTCAGACTATTGTCCTCATCTTTGTCACCATATTTATTACAACGTTTCGGCCGTTGTACGCTCCAGCCTTCTTCAGGTGGTTGGAATGTCGAACTGAACCCTTTAGGGTAGACTGTTCTAGTTCCACGTGCCATGTTTAATAGATGTCAGTTATCAGTTATCTCCTGTTAATTTCCCTCTGAAAGTTCTCCACTGCCTTAACTGGGTATTGAACTCACACTCTTTGGGTCCTGTCACTGGATCTAACTAATGCCTTTATCCACTGTGCCATGTGTCCTCAAGATAAAAGGGATAAAGGCTCTCTAAATTTTTAATTTTGAACCACTATCCATTGCACCACCTCCACCTCCATTGCCAGGATGACAGATGACGCAATGAACAGAATGTGTGTTTAGACAGAAGACAGAAAATAAAAAAAATGTAAAAAAAATATTAAAGAAAGCTGAAAATTATTTGCCCCCTGATGATTTGGTGCTTCCGGCATTTTAAGATAATTAGTCTGTTTGGATGGACATGGGCAGGTCAGAGGGAAAAAGAGATGGAGGACATGGAAAGGCGGGACCTTGTCTGGGTCAAATCCTGACCCCAAGTGTAACAACTGATTCCCAGAAAAATTATTCCCACCTAACATTTTTTTTTTTTTTTTTATTGCCACCATTTTTATTTCCATCAAACTTACACAACTGATAATTTTCTGTTGTCTTTTGCTTTTTCTCTTGAGTTTTAATGACATTTTTTTTCTGGACTTTTTTTTCCCCATCTGCATTTAGTTTTAGGGGCGGGCACATACATCTCCCATCACTGCTTTCACTTTTCCTCCCCCCCCCCCATCACTCATCCTTCTACTTTCACCTTTACCCTTATCTATTCCCCACAACCAAAAATCCCCTACTGCTTTTACCTCCTCCTTTTTCTATTCACAAACCTTGTCCTCCTCTGCTGATATCTCTTTCTCCTCCTCCTTTTTGTTAACCTTTAACCCTTTTCCCTATCTTTTTATTAATCTTCTTTTTCTCGTTACTCTATTTATTTATGCCTTCCTTTTCTCTTTTAAATATATCTCTTTTTTATCTTTCTCTCCTCATTTCGCAAATACAGAATTCTCTCTCTCTCTTTACCATTACCCCCCACTCATATTTCCTTCTCTTTCTTCAACCTATTCAATCTTTCTTTTCCTTCTCTTTACTGTTATAATTAAGACAATTTTTAGTAGAAACTACTGTCACTGATAGACTTTTGTATCATCTTTTATATGCTGTGTCTCTTCAAGATGTGGGTGATCATGACTCTCCACATCTTATCTTTTATTGCTCTTAATAACTTCTGACTATTTACCATATATATTTGTTCTTGTTCTACTAGTTATTCACTCAGACTCATTAAATAGATGATTTGCTGTTTCTTCCACAATAATCGTCTTGTATGTGTTATATTCTCTAGGCCTTCCTTCCTAATTATTGTCCCAGAAGTCTCATTCTCATTGGAAATCTATCTTTCCTTGTTATTCCTATTTTCTGTAAAACTTTCTTGTTGCTCACATGATGTTCTCACTACGGTTGGTTGATTGATTGTTTTTTATGACTTATCAACCCATTATGGGTTATTTAAAGCAAAAACATATTTTGGCTCTTAAAATTTTTTTTTTTGCATGCAAAAGAATTTTTTTTAAGAATAATGATTTTTCCAGATACAAGTACTATTTATTTAACCCATAGTTGAGGGGATGAAATAGATTCACACCTTCCTTAAAGGTATTTGTTCATAAGTGAATCTAACAAACCTGACTGGAAATTGAATTTGGCTCTAATTTTTCATTCTGAGCTGTTAACCATTACATGACCCACCTCTCCTCATGATATTCTTAGCATTTGTCAGTAGAACAACATCTCTGTCACTTCAAGCCTCTTCATCTGTGAGAAAATGATCCAGCATTCACTGTCATATAGGAGATTAGATGTTGTATAACAGTTCAGCACTCTTTTCTTTGTTTCTAACAACATTTTCCTATCTCTTAATACTTTGCTTAGTTTATGAAAGGAATGAGGAGATTGTTCAACATTCACTGCCATATCAATGATTTGATATTACATAGCAATTCAGCACTTTTGTTTCGAACAATATTTTCTTATCTCTTAATACTTTGCTTAGTTTTTGGAAGACATCTTTCCCAAATCCTATTCACCTTCAGATTTATATATCACCTTTTTCATTGAATTTCTGTACTGGCTTGATTTTGACGTCCTTAATATGTCACCCAAACCTCAAGCTGTCTCTCTTATTGACAACGACGCATACTACTTTCTTACAGTCAATAATTAGTCCTTTCTTCTTGATTTCCAATAGCTATCTTATTCAAAATGTCTTTCTGATGTCCTTCCAAATCTACCCTCAACACACACAGTCTCAGCTGCATATCTTATGCTAAGATTATGTCCATCAATAATAAATCCCATTATATGTTCTAGTTTTCTTCTGAACATCTCACTGTATAGATTAAGTAAATCTGGTGAGAAAATGTATTTGTCTTATTCCTCCATTTTCACGTATACACTGAACTCATGTGCAGCCTGTTCTTTCTTGATAGAGTTACAGATTATTCAAATGTCCATATAAATCAAACTTATCTGATAGCTCTTTGTGTTATACCTTATCTGTAATCTATGCAACATAGGCTTTCTATGTTTGTATTGTTCACTCTGATAGCAGCTTGATTATAAAAATTGCATTTCTTGTTCTAGTGTCTTGAACAAAGCCATGCTGTTCTTACCCTATTTCTGCTGCAATTCTGCTTATAAATTTAGTTATGTGGCTCATTAAGCCAAACATCTGATGGAGTTTACAGTCTCACAGCTACAACCACTAATAATGGTATTTCTTAAAATAATCTCTACCATATCTTCTCTTGATATCAATTGACAGTTTTAACAGCATTACAGCAATTTCTTCTCTTATCTTCAGGACATGGGCAATCATGGCTCTCTACAACTTCCTATTCTTTGCATTTCAAAGTAAAGACGATAATGTACTTAAATATCAAGCTTTTCTGATATTTCAAGTAGCTCTTTGCGTTGTACCTTATCAAATGTTTTGTGTAATGGTGATTTTCTAAGTGTAGATTAGATGCTGTACAAGGCTGGAAGTATGGGGAACCCAGTGAGGATCTAACTCACTACTCAGTCATAATTGATCTAGCAAGGCAAGCTTGCTAATCATTACACCACATTGAAGTGCCCAAATGTTTTGTGTAATGTATGAAACATAGGTATAGCTCTTTTAACATTTTTATTGGTTGCTCTGGTAGCATTCTGATAATAAAGATGGCGTCTCTCCACAACTTTCTATTCTTTGCAATTCACAGTGAAATCTATGCTTTACTTGAATATCGTTCACATGTAAATCAAGTTTTTCTGGTATTTCAAGTAGTTCTTTGTGCTCTACTTCATCAAATGCTTTTGTGTAATCTATCAAACATCAATATAGTTCTTTATGTATTTTATTGCTTGCTCTGATAACATTCTTATATTAAAGATAGCATTTCTTGTTCTGTTGTCTTTATGTATTTTATTGCTTGCTCTGATAACATTCTTATATTAAAGATAGCATTTCTTGTTCCGCTGTCTTGAACAAAGCCACACTATCCTTGCTCTATTTCTATGTTAGTTCTGCTATGAGCTCTATTCATTGGTTAAGTTAAAAATAAGAGTATCTGCTAGTATGTAAAATTGTATTTACTGATTAGTTTTATTTTTTTTTTCACAATGATGTTCACCCTGCACAAGACCCGAGAGCCACTCAAAGTAATGGGTTATAGAGTAAGAGGCACAGCTTATGCGGATATGTGTGGGGTTTCATTTTGTTTAGAAGCATATCAACGTCTATGGGTTATTTAATGCCGAAATCTGAATATTTTTAACACAATTTTAGGCCTCAACAACAGATAAAATGTATTGTTGGTCATTTTGCTATTAAATGTATTGTTAGTATTTTTACTATAAATATGTATTTTTAAACTTTCAGAGTGTTTTGTTTTTGTTCAGGTGGTTCACTATTTGCCCATAGTTGGACCCTAACAGGTGCTACCACCCTAGGTCAGGGTGGACCTGGGAACAACAGCAATTAAAAAGTGGTTCCATGCTCCTCAAAACCTTCAATTTTCCAATCAGAGGCCTTGCTACCAGATGTAATTTATCGACTTAACCAGAACTAGCAATTAAGAGGTTGCTCCTGAAAACCTCCAATCTATTGATCAGATGTCTTGCTGCCAGATGTAGTTTATTGTTATAAACAGGACTAGATGCATGTGGAAGATAACAGTTGACCCTAGATTCGAACAGATTAAAATTGTAGTGATCACGGATTCTGTTGATACACTAAGATTTTAAACTCTTTCCACAGACAAAGTCAGTTTTTTGGTGGATTTTTTTTTCTTTTTCGCTAATTCTAGTCATTTACTAAATACATTAACAGAAAATTAACAATTTTCCAGAACTCTTAATTCCAGAATTGTACTAGATTATCTGCTTTGCCAGACCAAATGTGGTCACATCACAATAATTCTTTCTCTCCCCACCCCCAGATATTGTAACCATTTTGCTTAAAGTTGTATTTTCTTGATTTCAGATGAAAATTGGATGAGTTCTCATTGTTTACATGGGGACTATTATCCTTATCTTTGTTGACCTCTAACCTTCATTTTCTGACATTTCACTTTCCAAAATTATACTTTACTAGTTTTAACCAATTAACATTTCAATTTTCCTATTTTAAATTTCTGATGAATCTTAATTCTTAAATTAATGATTGAGTAAGATCATGGCAAGTTCTACGACAATAAAATATCAGCAGGAATTCCTTTAATGCATCATTACATATTTGAGTTTTGTTACGAGGATGCATTTCTATAATAAGGGATTCCACTGAGTTCTACTTGTTATTACAAAAAAGTTTTCATTCATGAAGTAGTTGCAAAATAGAGAAATTAAAAATAGAATGTTTGGAAGATTCTAGATCATTCTAGTATATTCGAGAAAAATCTAGAGGATTCGAGAAACATCTAGAAATATGCAAATTAGGTGTTAGCCCCTATAAAAATGGGATTTTGGAGAAGGGTTGTCAGTTGGTGAAAGGAAATTGTTGCCTGTATCAACTGCGGCTTTTTGATTCAAGGATTATTATATCCAGCCGAAAGAATCTCTATAAAAAGTTGCCGACCAACCAAAACCCAAAAGAGAATTTCATGGAACAAATTTGGTAAATAGAATTTTGACTAATTTTCATTGACCAAACAAAAAATTAATATTTATTTACACACCTTTGTGGATTTCCAAATATAGCACTTAGATTACTTCACTAGCCCTAAAAAAGTGATAAAGATATTTGATTCCCTTTTCCTTCTTCCTCAATAACACTCCGCCGGTAACTCTGTGTTTTCTGTTTTTGTAGGCCACAATTGTTTATCCTGTATATATTTTATGTTCTGTTTTAGTAAATTAAATATTTGTTTGTGATTTAGCTCTGTGTTGTGGTAAATCATTTTTTTCCTTTGTTACAATTATCAACACGTAACAAGTTTAAAAACTTTAACAAAATATTGCAATAACAACTATAAACATGAATGCTGTTATTTTAAGAAGTGGGTACAAATGAAAAGATCTGAAATTGACAACTTTTTCCATTTCACTGAAACAACTGTTAAACATTGTAATCTTGCCTTCCTTCTTTCTTTCTTTGATTCATTCATTTTCTCACTGAAACCAAGCAGTATCATTTTTTTATCTCTATCCATGTGATCAAAAATAGTTCATTATTTATGAGGTATTGGCAGAAGTTAAGCACTTTTATTTTCCCTTATTTCTTTCTTTCTAGCCAAATCTCTGTCTTACAAACATTTCTCTTAATAATAATTTAAAAATAATCCAGCAGACAATATTATTTTATTTATGGTAACTGGATTTTTGGCGATTAATTTGCTCAGTATCTGTCGTTCGATACTATGTGTCTGAAAAAAATGGTTACCACTGCATCTCAGCCTAGGGCTAAGATCAAAGTGTAGTATCTGTTTTTATCAGCCTAATCCGATACTCTCTCTCCACTTCTATCTTCCCTTCTTGCTTTCATTTTTTTCAGTGAAACCAAATATTGTCTCCCCTTCTCTTTCCATGTAATCAAAACAGAATAGTCAATTATTTATGAGGCATTGGCAGGACGTAATGATCGTGCAAACTAATGAAAGAAGGGACAAGTACAATTATAATAGGTTCTATATGGAAAAAAGAAGACGTCAGTTTCAGCTGATGCTATGAGGATCTCAGTTAAACAAATATTTTCATATTCTTTAAAAAACATGTTTCAAGAGGTTTGCCAAATTTTTATTACATCTAACATATATTCATAAAACACAGTATTTTTTGATATTGTAGGTTGGATAATGAATGTACAGTTTGGTAGTAAGTAGGCTGTCTACACATAATACTTATATAGATGTTCAGCTCTTGGATGAGCTAAACAGTTGCCAAAGAAATTCTAGTCTTCTGGTCGGCCTAAAGACAATACAGTACATTCCTAACAAACAATTTCTTAGATGAAGTACTATCAATTATTATTATTATTATTATTACTATTATCATCCATTTTCAACTTGTTTTTCATTCAATTTAAATTACAGCTAATATGACTAGATGAGAATTTTAGTCTTCTGGTTGGCTTAAAGACAATATAGTGTATTTATTTATTTATTTATTTTTTTTATCATTTCAGCCCAAGTAAGGTGGGAATGCTACTAGTAAGCAGGGTGCTACAGAGAGTGAAAGCAAGAGAAAAAACTGAGTATAGGGAGGATTGATAAAAGGATAAAAGATGAACAGGCTTCGAGGAGATAGATGATGACGATTGACTTTGGATTTAAATTTTTGAAGATTGTAGTTGTCAGGGAAGCAAGTAAACACAGAAAAGAGAAAGAAAAAGACAAGAAAAGAGAAAAGACAAGAAAAGAGAAAACACAGGCAGAAAGTGTGAGAAAAGAAACTGTTGGAGTAGAAGTGGTCATTACATTTAGTGTAGGACCTAGATGCCAATCTAGTAGCATGCTTAAATTCATGTAGTCGTGGCACCAGGGAAGAAAGCTTGTCGTATGTACTAAGAGATGCAATTTCTTAAATGAAGTATTATCAATGATTATTATCCATTTTCAACTTGTCTTTCATCTAATTTCAGTTGTAGCTAATATGACTAGAGTATATAAACAAAGTTAAATGTATATCAAACATCAAGGGAAAATAATATGATTGATATCTACTATATATACACGCATATCATGCAACTTTTGAAGACCTAATTTTAAAGGCACCACATCATACATAATATATAAAATTAGTGTATGTACTGCTAGTCCGAGCTACACCATTAACCAAACTATCTATCCATTTACTATAGTCAAATTAGCTTTAAAATTAGGACTACAAAGGTCACTTGATATGTGAGGGTATAAGGTATATACAGTAAAACATCAAATTAACAGTCCTGGAACCAACAGACCCCAGATTTAACTTTAAAACTTTTTAAACTTTATTTAAAGGTATATAGTAACTTAAAAATAAAATACACATACATATATACTGTATTTACATTTATTCACAATAATTTTGTGCTGTACTGTACTGGGTATTTTTAGGCCATGAAAAGAAGTACTTCAAATTAACAAACAGCTTTAACACACAATCCCCTTTATTAGTCCATTAAATTGAGGTTCCACTGTACTCAGATTTCTGTAACTGCTAGTCTTTGTTGCCTAATTAGTAAGGCAGCTGACCTGGACAAAGTGGACTTCTGGAGTAAAAAGGATGAAAGTTCAAATCTTCCCCAGATGTTTTTTTCTTTATTACCAACCCAGGCTGCTTAATGATAGAAGTACCATCTGAAAGTTGCAATAACAGGCCACAAAAGAAAAGATTAAATTAATATGTGTCTAAGCACCCCTCACTGGATCTAACTCCTTGATACAGTGGATAAAGGAGTTAGTTAGATCCAGTGACAGGACCCAAAGAGTGCGAGTTCAATACCTGGCTAAGGCAGTGGAGAACTTTCAGAGGGAAATTAACAGGAGATAACTGATAACTGACATCCATTAAACATGGCACGTGAAACTAGAACAGTCTACCCCAGTGAGTGAAATAAAAGGTTCAGTTCGACATTCCAACCACCTGAAGAAGGCCGGAGTGTACAATGGCCAAAACATTATAATAAATATGGCGACAAAGATGAGGACAATAGTCCTATTAATGTAAATAATGCCCTAAAAAGCAATATGAAATTCATATTTGTTAAAAATTAATAATAACCCATATTCAATATCTGGTAAAAAAGATTTTAGAAGTCAGTGTAAATCCTGGATTTGGATATCTTTGCTCATGTAGAAGACAAAAAGTTGAATTTTATTTTATAATCAACTAATTTATTGCTTCTTGTTTATTTTATATGGATGTTTATTATTTTTTATGTTTGCTTCTTTGTTTTATTTTTCTTTCAGAAAAAAAAAAATTAATTTTCAATTCAAGTTTTCACACTGTGATTGTTTTCTTTTTTTTTATCTGAATATTTCTCACTCTTTATCTCCTAACCTGATTTTAACAAAACGAGAGCAAATTTTTTGCTTCTTTTCCTTTGAAGCCCCAAAGTTCAAAGATCTAATCAATATCATCTTTAAAGACATATTCAACTAATGGTTCAAAAAGCAGTTCTTTAATTTCAACAGTGAAAATTCAAAAAAATACTAGCTGTTTATTATTATGATGATGATAATACTACTACTAATACAACTATTACTACTATTACTACCACCAAGAGAACTCAATATATTTATCATAAAGCATACAAATCAATTAATGGGGTACAATTGAGTTTCCTTTTTATGTTATATATATACCCTATTTGAATGGCTATTTTCCCCTACAAGAACTTACATGTAAGCTTTGTCAACACAGAGGTGTGAAGAAATATAAAAGAGGCATGGTGGTGTAGTGGATTGGATTGAGGTACAGGAGAGTTCAAATTCCAGTCAAATCCATTACAGAAGATTAATACGTTTTCCCAAGGGTATTAGCACTATAATCAAATCATATGTTCTGGTGTCTGGGCTGTCTGTTCCTAGGAACCTATCAGCTTGGCCCTCATATGTTGAATACGACAGGAAAGTCCACCATATATATATGATAGATATATATTTAAGTTATGAAGAATTTGGTAAACCAAATTGGTAAATCCAAGGTTTTCATTGTTGGAAGTGTTACCTGATAAATTATTGTAATGGTACCTTAAAGTGTCTGTTGTTCATTAGATATATATATATAGATAGATAGATAGATAGATAGATAGATAGATAGATAGATAATATTTCTAAAACAACAATATGAATAAAGATTAAAAAAAAACTTAGCTGACATGTTTCATTCTTTGATGGTCTTTATCCAGGCAAATGTAAGGATTTTATTTTGCAACAAGTATTTATAAGCAAAAGTAAAAATGTTAGTTTTTCAAAATTTGTCAATTTAAGAAATGCTCATAAACTCAGGCTAAATGAAAATCTGGGTAACTTATGGAGGATGTTAAGTGGCATAATTTAATCTATATTAAACAAAAATAAAAAAATGATGTTAATTTTTTTTATATACAATGTGATTAATATTTATATTATTTTTGTTTTGGATTAATTGTGTATCATTTATTTTAAATAAAAGGAAGTTATAAATTTAATAGTCTTCTTTTAATTTTTTAAATATTTCTATAGTTGTGTATGTTTTCCTAAATTAGGGACAAACAGAAACAATGCATAACATACATAGTGAGCTTGAAATACAGCAAAGTATTTTACTTATTGGAATTATTAAATTTAGTCTATTAGTTTGAAATTAAAACTAAAATAAAAACTTCAAGTAAGATTTTTCATTTTAAATATATTCATTTTAAACCTGAGCAATCGTGTTTGTTTTTTATAGGTCTAAAAAAAAAAAAAAAAAAAAAAAATCTTGCCAGCCCTAATGAACAAATCCAGTCTTTTTTTAATGTGTCTTTGTTAATATTTTTTCTTTCTCTTGATCTTTTGCAGTGTCTTCGTTTGTTTTTTTGCCACAAAGCTTTATTAATTGTATTAACAAAATGTTAATTTTGATTGGATTCATAGATTGGCTCATTTAACTGATTTTTCATTTTCTGACTACTGGCTGGGGATATGCGTACGTATTTTGAAAGAGTTGATATTCAGACTTATACTAACTTAAAACTTAATTATTTTATATTTTTTCTTTTTTTTTTTACTTCACCCACACATTGGTATTGTGCTGGGGCATCTGCGGGACTCAGCTCTCCAGATGGGTTATCTGAAAGAAACTCATTTTTTGAATTTATCTGGAAGTTAAACCCGGAATTGCTGTTTTTTTTTGGTTTTTTTCCTTTTTTGAATAGGAGTAGATAGGCTCTCCTATCTCTCGGTCCATACTCCCCACTCCACTTCTCTTGAACAGGAGTAAAGGCTTATTCCTTGTTTCTTGTTTAGGAAGCGGTTCCTGGCTTTTTTCTTTTTCTCAGAACTTAATAGTGGTGCTGTCATATGAATTTATTGTGATGTGTGTAGTTGGTGGCAACACCTCTTGAAACTGAGGGTACCCAGATTGGCATTTTTCTGGTTGCTGTTCCTGACTGGTAGTTAAGAACCTGAACTCTGATAAACAGTTGCATAATATCGGGGTAGTTGCAGTGCCATGTTGCACACAGAAAGTTGTCTCTGCAAGCACCCCTTGTGGGCAATCCCCAGGCCACACTATGTTGCAGTTTGTGCCAGTTCCCTTCTCCACATGATACATTTGATGACCAACTGTTACTACTACCCTAGGCCTATTCCTTACCAATATAACACATCATGACTATAAACAAGCAAACATGTAAACCTAAACCAGCTCAACAAAAATCACTTAAACCCTTAACCTCTCTTTCTCCAATATTCGTGGTATTTTTACCAATTTCTGCAATGTGGAATTGTTCCTCTTTGAAAAGTCGCTGGATACACTAGCTCTCTGCGAAACTAACCATAACTCTTCAGTCTTTTCCTCTGATTTCTCAATTTCTGACTACCTTCCTCTCCTTAGAAAGTCCACATGCATGGCCTCAGAACTTATGTCCATGAAAACCTCCCACTTAAATCTCCAGAGGATTCTTACATGTGTCTCTGTCTCTCTCTACTTAACTCAGTCAGCAATATCATCTTTCTCTGCCATTCCCCTTCCTCTCAAGACTGTTGCATGCTAGATAGTATTACCAATAATATAGACAACGCCTTCTCCCTACACCCAAATATATTCATATTTGGTGACTTTAATGCCCACCATATCAAGTGGCTTAAACACTCAGTCACTGGCCTTGCTGACATCCAAATCCTTAACTTTTCAATCACTCAATCTCTCACACAAGTGGTTGATTTCCTTACATGTTTCCCCAGTAACCCTGACAGAAACGCTTCTCTTCTCAATCTCTTTTTTACCTCTATCCCTAACTCTTGTCATACTACACAGCTCTGCCCTCTTGGCAACTCTGATCACGTGGTACTGTCTGTAAACATCTTCTCCCTCACCAGCGAAGAACCTCCTATCAACAGAATATCCTTCTGTTATCAATGAGCAAATTGAAATTCATTCCATGATTTCCTCCATGATGTCCCTTGGAGTGTAGCTTTTAATCATCACATTTAAAAATGCACGTCCAAAGTCTCCTCCTGGATGAAAGACAGCATTGAGACTTTCATTCCAGCAAGGAAATACCAAGTTAAACCATGTTTATCTCCTTGGTTCTCACCTGCTTGCTTGGACATTATAGCCCACAGGAATTACTTCTTCCAACTGTACCAGAGTGACACGTCTGATTGCAACAGACGTCTCTTTGTCTCTGCTCATAATGAGTGCAAGTGTGTCCTCAGTGAAGTAAAGTTACTGTTTGTGAATAGAATGAAACAATGTATAACATCTCACAAGTTTGGTTCTAAAGATTATTGGCGGCTCTGCAAGAGTGTGCTGAACAACAGGAAACTCTCAATCCCTCCTCTATTCAATCAATTCAAAGTCCTAACATCTTACTGTAGATAAGCCTGAATGCTTTGCTCAGAAATTCTCATCCAACTCAACACTAAACTCATGTGGAGTACCCAAATCTTATTTCCCTCTTAGAACTTTTTTCTCTCTTATTCAAATGTATGAATTCCTTTGTATTCTATTCCTAAATTGCAAAGATACCCACAATGGAATTTCCATGGGTCCTTCTAGTAATGGATAGGCCATTATTTAAAACTATAAAGAATAGGATTTCTTTTTTTTCTCTATTATTCAAATCTATGAATTCCTTTGTATTCTATTCCTAAATTGCAAAGATGCCCATGAAGGAATTTCCATGGGTCCTGCTAGTAATGGATAGGCCACTATTTAAAAGTATAAAGAATAGGATTTCTTTTTTTTCTCTATTATTCAAATCTATAAATTCCTTTGTATTCTATTTGTAAATTACAAAGATGCCCACAATGGAATTTCCATGGGTCCTGCTAGTAATGGATAGGCCATTATTTAAAACTATAAGAATAAGATTTCTTTTTTTTCTCTATTATTCAAATCTATGAATTCCTTTGTATTCTATTCCTAAATTGCAAAGATGCCCATGAAGGAATTTCCATGGGTCCTGCTAGTAATGGATAGGCCACTATTTAAAAGTATAAAGAACAGGATTTCTTTTTTTTCTTTATTATTCAAATCTATAAATTCCTTTGTATTCTATTCCTAAATTGCAAAGATGACCATGAAGGAATTTCCATGGGTCCTGCTACTAATGGATAGGCTATTATTTAAAACTATAAAGAATAGGATTTCTTTTTTTTTCTCTGTTATTCAAATCTATGGATTCCTTTGTATTCTATTCCTAAATTGCAAAGATGCCCACAATGGAATTTCCATGGGTCCTGCTAGTAATGGATAGGCCACTAGTTAAAATTGTAAACAATAGTAGTAGTATATGTGTGTGTGTGTGTGTGTGTGTGTTTATTTAGTCTATTATTAGAATTTATATATTTATTTGTTTTCAATTCGTAAACTGCAAAGATGCACCATGGAATTTCCTACCATTTTAAATAATAACAAGACTGTAACAGTAAGAGTCTAATGCCTAAATGCTCATTCGTATCAACAGCTTTACCAGATGAGCCACATCATTAATCTTTTTGAATCCAAGATGCAAAAATCTGCAGAAGTCTAGCACAGGCTGATTCTATTTCTACAGTGTTTTTCATGTGCTAGGAATCAATATTTGAAGGGAGGAAGAAAAAGAAAAAAAAGGGAAAGAAAACAGTGAATGCTAACTGCGTTCGAATAAGCGGCAATGAATGACACTTGTACCACACAAGACTTAACACATTGATTTTTGTTAAGGACAGAAGCATTGCTACACTTAGCAACACACCCACACAGACCGAACGTAGTTACGACGACAATACACTAGAAGAGCAACATATTACTTCCCAAGTTCAGAGACAAACGCTAGAAAAGAAAAGAAAAATTGCTGGAGATCAGTGGTTAGAGAAAAGGACCAGATGCACTAAAGCAAAGTTTCCCAACCTGTGGTCACATGGCCTATGACAAATTTCAGATGGATTACAGAAATGTTATAATTTTTACTTTGCCACTGGGGCTAATATATGAGTCATAGCTTATTGAATGGTCCACAGTGATTTTGTTAACTACTAGTTCTTAAATAAATGAAATTGAACGTATGTAAATAATTTTAATATATTTTGATTATAAAAACTTACTAATTACTTAGTATTTGAATAAATTTTAATTAGTCAGGCATTGAAATTACTGTTTTTTCTGACTGTAGAAAGAAAATTACATCATTTCAGTTTTGTGAAAATCATGCTCATTACAGTGATAACTGTATGAATCTGATTTTATGAATATATTGATATATGTTCGTGAGTGGATATATCGATAAACTCTAAGTAATAGCTTATTAATATTTAATTGGTATTTTAATTATGTTCAAGAAAAAACAATATGAATTTAGATATTAGGTACATATCAATTTATTTTTTTTCTTGACAGATTACCTCATAGCTGGTAGGAAGAAACCATATCGACAATGCATAAGTGAATTTTTAGCATACGGTTTTATAGTCTCCAAAAAATATAACAAAGTCAATGTGTCTCTTAAACATGACAGAATTTTTTTTTTTGCCTGTGAAAGTTTTTCGTGCCATATATAAGAAAAATTGTATAAATAAATATTGATAATAAATAGCCGTTTCATTGGAGATGTGAAATATTTTAAATGCTTGTAAAATTGTGCGTATCCAATAAATAGACATAGTTGTATCTTTATTGGATATATTCAATGTAAAATGGAAGTCATTTTTTGCACTATAATAATTTCAAAGGCCACAGAAATATTCTGGGTTCAAAGTGGGCCATGAGCCGAAAAAGGTTGGGAACCACTGCTGTAAAGCTCTTTGAATAAATCAAAATCAGAGCTTCATTTCATATAAAGCAATTTTAGAGAATGTTGGAAGACAATCTTTTTTAAAAGCAATTATTCTAACCATGCTATATTACTATTTAAGTCTTTGAATATACTGTATCGATTATCATATTAAAATGTCATCATTCTGAGGGATATCTGTTTATTATTTAATAAAAAAATAAAACCAATGCCCCACTTTATATCATATATTACTAGGAGTTTATCCATAATGCTGTAAAAAATAAAGACAGTATATTTAGTCAAAACATTATTATGATTAGAAGCTTTTCACATGTAAGTATTTTTCCTATTATTAATAGTTCATATTATTTTATTGTTTTCTCTCCTTAATAGCATTTTTTCCTCATATTCTTTCACATTCAGTAACCACTTGTGCCTTAGTGTCTTTATTGCCTTTCTTGGGGTGAAACAGTTAAAAATAATAATAATTACAGGTTATCAGTCTATTACTTAATAACAATAGGAAATCAATCCCCAACTTTATGTCAAGTAATGTCTTATTTATTTTTAGACTAATTCGTTTTCCACGGCTTATCAACACTTTGCAGATTATTTAAAGCCACAAAATATTTTAGATTATGAGAATTTTTTTTTGAGATAATAATAATTTAGTGATACAAGTCTTACTAATTAACCTATAGCTGGAGGGAGAAGAGGTGGATTAATACCTTTCTTGAGGGTATTTGCATGTAAGTGAATATAACAAACCGAACTGGAACTCAGCTCTCCAATTAACAATTCCAAGATATTATCCATTACACCAAGCTGACAGCATGTGGTACTGACCAGGATCAATGTTGCTTAACTTCAGTGTTCATACAGAAAGTCGTGTTTCAATACTATATGGGTGTAAGCCATTTTAGTTTCACTATAATGCTGTAGAAAAAAAAAACAAAACAAAAACCTAACAGCATATTTTTTTAAATTTTATTATTAAAAGTTTTTCACAATGTGTGTCTTTAAAAATATTTTTTTCCTATTATATCCGCCTGACAGTTTAATCTGATGTTTTTTTCTTTATATTGGAACCATTTTGCTTAAAGTTCATATTTTCTTGATTTCAGGCAAAAATTCAGATATTTTACAACATAATTTTGAAAAAATTTCACTTTTCATCAATTTTTTAATCATTTCACCCCAAGAAAGGCAATAAAGTAACTAAGCCACAAAAGGTTACCGAGTGTTAGAGAATATGAGAAAAATATACTATTAAGGAGAGAAGACAACAAAAGAACAAGAATTAAGAAATCAGATAATGATTGACATTGCATTTAAGTTTTTGAAGAGCAAAGCCAACTAGGAAAGTAGAAACCAGAAAAGAGTTCCACAAGTGGGAAGTGCAATAGAAGAAACTATCAGCATAGAACTTACAATTACATCTTGCCATTTAAACTGTAAACAGACAAGACCTTGCAGCCAACTGAGTACTGCACTTAAATTTATAAAGTATAGATATGATAGAGAAAAATTCATGAGAAAAATTACAGTGAAAGTGTTTATAGAAAAGGCATAAGGAAGCTACGTCAAGGCAGTGGGAAAGTGACAGAATTAGAGATGCCAGGTCAGGACCAATAACATTACAGATTCTTCTTTTTATATATATATATATATATATATATATATATATATATATATATATAAGGTTAGTGGTCAGAGTTGAATCAGACCAGGAAACAGTAGTATTAAAAAGGGCTCAATTCATGCGAGAGAAAAAAATATAAGTAAAAATAACATGTAGAGCATTTAAATTTAAAAATCAGAAGTCAATTAAAATATGTAACAAACAGACCATCAGGTCAAAACCATGACTGCGTATTTTAATCGGCCTCCTGATTTTTAAAGTAAGTGCATATATATATATATATATATATATATATATTCAGAGTGCAAGGGTCTCATGGACCCACCCCCTCACACACACTGCTACATCTCAATTTTCATAAGTTAGTATTCATATAAAATACAAATTTTATTGTAACCTAATTATGTACAATAATGGCTCATATACAATATAGATGAACAATTCAAGTAGACAAATTGAAATAAATACAATGTATCGAAATACAAATTAGAGACCTGCCATAATAGATCATTCCATCTTAAATAAATCAACAATGTTTTGTGGCAATTTTTAACATCAACTTGAGATTTTTCTTGTTAAAAAGTTGAAGAATTTTAATACGTTCAACTTTATGGATAAAAAATAGTGAATTTTATAGTATTTTTTGAGACTTAGTTTTAGCAAAACAAATTCACAGATTTGGACAAAAAAATGACAAAAAAAAAAAATTACATCAAAATCTATGAACATTTTTCATCCTTTAATAGTCCATTATGCTTAGTTTAATTTGTAATGTATATAAATATAGGCAGAAAAAGGCAAATGTTGATAAGATAGTGTGGGTCACAAAGCCCTGCCAGGGGTGTTCAGGGATCGTATACACCAGGCCTGGGGAATAATTTACCTAAAGTTTTTATTTTCTTGATTTCAGATGAAAACTTAGAAATCTTCACTTACCAAAATTATACTTCATAATTATCATTTAGATTGATGAAAAAAAGCATCAGTTTAACACCAACATCAGGAGGATATGGGTTAATATTTAATATAAGGGGAGCAGTTTACTACTTAATAACAATAGGAAACCGATCCCCAACTTTATATCCAATAAAATTAATAAAAATTAATATAAGCCATCATAATTTCTATAAAATCTTTTCACATGCAAGTCTTTAAATATATTTCTGCTATTATTATATTAATATGTGATAATTATGGAGGATCAGTTTATAACTTAATAACAATAGCAAACCGATCCCTCATTTTATGACCACCAGAATTTTATATTGATATGAGTTAATATAAGGCATCGTTATTTTTATTAGAAGCATTTCACATGCAAGTCTTTAAATATATTTCTGCTATTATATCAATATGTAATAATTACGGGGGATCAGTTTATTACTTAATAACAATAGCAAACCGATTCCCCATTTTATGACCACTAGAATTTTATATTGATATGAGTTAATATAAGGCATCGTTATTTTTATTAGAAGCATTTCACATGCAAGTCTTTGAATATATTTCTGCTATTTTCAGTTTTCAGTTTTTTCACCTTCCATTTTCCTAAATATCTTGGAAGAAGAGTCCACCATTGTCAAAAAGTAGACACTGCAGACTGACATTGACATTCCAAGTAAAATAATTGTGTCACAGACATTACAGAGGAAAAAAATTTATAACTACAAATAGTGTATTATACAGTAAGATTTTGGATAGTTTAAATATTTAAAACCCTCAACTGGGATTTTAAAAACAAGATTCATTTTGAATAAAGAGAAGTCACCATAGGCTGAAAATGAGAGTACTAAACTGATGTACCATGAGGTCAAGGATTCAAACAACAAAAAGACAATTATTTAACACAGAAAATAAGATACATAAGAAATTCAGACAACTTAAGACTATTACTACTTGGTTGAAAAGCAAGAGAAATAAGATGAAAGAAATACTACTGAAAAATGAATAATAATTGACAAGGCTTCATCTAAGAAATTCAGACAACTTAAGACTATTACTACTTGGTGGAAAAGCAAGAGAAATAAGATGAAAGAAATACTAGTGAAAAATGAATAATAATTGACAAGGCTTCATCTAAGAAATTCAGACAACTTAAGACTATTACTACTTGGTGGAAAAGCAAGAGAAATAAGATGAAAGAAATACTAGTGAAAAATGAATAATAATTGACAAGGCTTCATCTAAGAAATTCAGACAACTTAAGACTATTACTACTTAGTGGAAAAGCAAGAGAAATAAGATGAAAGAAATACTAGTGAAAAATGAATAATAATTGACAAGGCTTCATCTAAGAAATTCAGACAACTTAAGACTATTACTACTTGGTGGAAAAGCAAGAGTTTTATCAAATAGAATGAAGAAACAAAAAAGACATTTAAAAAGAAAAAAACTGTCTCATCAGTTTTCGGATTGTTCTCATATAGGCTTCCAACTATTAAACTCGGTTAGTTATCTATTCTTCGTTTATTGTTCCCCTTCTTCTCAGGACTGTAGCTGGTTAAAACATCTGACAGTATAGAAATGTCCCTCTCTCTCTATTTGTCATCAAATATCTTTGCATTTGGCAACTTCAATACTTATAATGTCAAGTGGCATCATCATTCTAATACCACTAATCTTGCTAGCATCCAGACTTTGAATTTTTCAGTTGCTCAACTTTTCAGTTAGATAATAGATTTCCGTACTCATTTCTCTAGTATTTGTGATAGACACACTTCTTTACCAGATCTGTTCTTCACATCCTCTTTTGTATCTCTGCCCTTTTGGCAACTCAGATCATGGTGTAGTGTTTTTAGAGATATTTTTTTTCACTTATCTATTAGAGAATGACCCCCAATACACAAGACACTTGCCCACTGACAGTTTCAAGCAGCTATCCTCATAAAATATCTTTGTTCTAATATAAAAATACAGAAGTTTGTTGGAAAATCATTTAAAAGTCACCTACAATTAAATCTGTAATGTCATGTGACTAATATAAAAATAATGTAACTAAACAAAAAAAATATTTAAAGCTTAAGTTCAATCATTTTTTTTAGATTGTCTGAATGAAATGAAGTCTATGAAAAAGAATATGGTAGATTTTTTTTTTTTTAAATATATACAGATTTGGGTTTTTAATATCTGATCAAATAAAAGTACAATTACCTTAAAGTTTAAACAGTGACTACTCTGTATTTTGAACTGAATGCTTCAGTTTAAGGTCACTAAATAAGAAAGTCACAAAATTTAAATCTGTGGAAGCATCAACATATTGAAATATAATCAGGATGCAACTATAGATGTATGCGTGTGTGGAAATCAGGGTGTGCATTTTTAAGCCATCATGGATGAGTGTGTTTATTCAATTGAAAGTGTATTGTGTATATTTTAGTGAAATCAATGTGAGTTTTTGAGTGAGTACACGATTGATTCAATGTGAGAATGTAGACAGCATTGAACAAAAGTGTGAGGAATACTATCACTAAAACGTGAGTGAGTGGAGAAGACATTTTTAAATTTGAGTGAGAGCAATGAATGTTTCAACCAAAGCATGGGTCATTATGAGTGAGTGAAGAAGACGTATTTAAATTTGAGTGAGAGTGTGAGTAATGGATGTTTCAACACAAGAGATTGTGTGTATTTGACTTAAGACTGTGTGCACCAGGGTTCGAATAAAGTAGTGTTTGAGTGTAAGTCAAATTTAAGTGAGAGTGTTTGACAGTGATTGAACAGGCGTACGTATGTGATTATGAATAAATATGCACATTCAAGAATGTTGCTGCATTAAATGCAAATTTGAGAATAAGTTTACACTTAAGTGTGAGAAGTTGTATATCTCAGTCTCACTACATAATTGTGAGCAGGTATATTTTAGTAAGTTAATGTACTGGAAATATTTTATGTATATGTATGTATGCATAATCTGATCACAGATGAAGAAAAGACTTTAGGCAAAAATGATACGGTTCTACAGAAGGATGCTGAGAATATCAAACTGAACATGTGAGTAACAAGAAAATTTAAGTAAAATTGAAACAAAAAGATATGTAATATTATTATAATATATACATCTTAAGCAGTCAAATACAAAGAGAAATTAAACTGAAAGTACTTGGGACGTATGGGCAATACAATGGACAATTTTTGTACTCCCTTACTACCACCAAATGGGAAAATGCTAGAAAAGCTAAATAAAAATAGTAATTAAATTTTCCTTGTCTATCATATTCAACAAAACCTGTTTAAAAGAAAAGTTGCTGCCCATATATATATATATATATATATATATATATATTAAGGAAAATTTAATATTTTTTTTTTTTACCTTTTCAATGACCAAATTGGCAAGAATATGGAGGAGCAAAATCAGTTTTCAAACAAAGTAGAGACTGTACAAATCACTGGTAGTCTCCTTTCTTCTATATGTATATGGAATGTGGACACCATTGGCAGATACAGAGAGAAGGATCCAAGCATTTGAGAACAAATGCATGAGAAAACTTCTTGGCATTTTCTATTGGGAGCAAAAAACCAATAAGTTTATGTGGAAAAGGGTTGAAAATTTTGTGGGACACCAGGAACCACTTCTCGTCAATGTCAAACAGAGAAAAAATGACGTGGTTTGGACATAGTACAAGGCACAACAGCCTGTGCAGGACCATCCTGCAAAGCACCGTGAAGGTGGACGTAGCAGACGGCGCCAATGCAAAAAATGGTTGGATAACGTCAAAAAATGGACAGGTATGACTGTACCTGAATTGGTGATGGCTGCCGTTAATAGACTGTTGTGAAAAAGGGTTAGTGTGACTTTTGTATTCAGATCCACCCTACGATTACAAAAGTCAAGGGAATGATGATGATGATGATGATGATATAATTAATTAAAGAATATCAAATACTTAAAATCCATAGGTAATATTTTTATTTCATGAGAGCTCTAAAAAAAAAAAAAAAAAACACACATCAGCAGCTCTCAATCTTCAAGACCTACAAGCTGATGTTTTTTTTTAGAGCTCTCATGAAATAAAAATTATTACCTATGGGATTTTAAGTATTTAATATTCTTTAATTAATAATAATTTTGCTCTGTTTTTTGACAGAGCGCTCCCTGCATCTATATCCTCTTGAAAGTTCCATACAGATTGCCATATTGTATCATTAATATATATATATATATATATATATATATATATATATATATACACACACACACATGCATGCACAAGGTTTGTGTGGGAAGTTCATAGGCTGACCAAGATATAAATGTAAGTAGACACCCCCAGTTGGTAGACTAAAAGACATGCAAGTGTGCCAGAATAGAATACAAGAGTTGGTCAACCAGCATTCATATTTTTAATACGTGCAAATATCATTCTGTCAATAGAGTGACCGACTAGATGTTGTATTCGGTATTTATCATTTCACCCACAGGAAACGAATATGGCACAAGGCCGGTTTTATTGTGGGTTTCTCCGAGCCCGTAGGTTCGGCCAAAAAATAGCCTTTGAAGCTGATTAGACAGGTTCAGGCCTGTCTACCTCCCCGGATTTAAACCTTGCCCCCTTCGCAAAGCCTCGTCCGGGTCCCTCTCTGCTAACAATGTAGATGTTGTATTCTGGTACACTTGAATGTCTTTTAGTCTACCAACTACCAATGTAAATACCGATAACTGCTCATGCCAGAAATTCAGACAGAAAGTAAAAATCACTGTTTATTTCTCCTCCCACCAGAATATTTGCCTTGATTTCTGACCACTGACAAAGCCTTTTCAGATCAGTAACTGCACAATTCAATGCTATTTTTCTTATACCATCAGAAATGCATGGTGGTTTGGAAAAAAATGAACTACAAAGAGCTTTCCTATTGAGTTGTGATTTTGATCCTCATTGGGAACCCCATGCATGTGTCGTTATTCCTAAACTAAGTTCATCTTAAAAAACTCCACCTCAGTCAAGAGCATAAAATCAACAACCTTGCATTACCTTAAATAGTGAACTATTTCAATAACTGTATATTATGTGCCTTGACATGGCTCCATACCAGTTTTGAATTCAGAGTTTCTCTTTTCTTAGTTTGATATCCATAACTGGTGAAGAGAAGAGATGGATACATAGCTTTTCCAAAAGTATTTGTGTAAAAATTGAACACAAAAGACTCGGCTTACCAACCAAGGCTAAAGAACATAATCTGCCCGTTATTTATCGCATAACTTGTGGGAGAACAGATGGATACATACCTTTCCCAAGGGTATTTGTATCAATACAAAAGTTCAGATCTACCAGGCTCTGCTCAGGATGATCCTTCCCTACAGCTGTGAAATGTTGCCGGTGAGAGCTAGGGACCTTCACAAGCTCGAGGCATTCACTGGCAACACTTCATCTTGAATATCACCACTCACTGCAAAATTGGCTCTGGCTCTCTCTCCAACAAGCTCTGCACACAAGGTGGCTTTGATGATGTCTGGCCAATGCTTTTTGTAGATAACTGGGCAAATTGATCTGTAAGGCTATTGCTCTGAATTCCTTACAAGGTTGGCAGAAGCAGTATGAGGGACAGCAAAAAACATGATTTAAGATATTTAACCTTTACCACATTTCAAGCAACAATAGTTGCCATAGAATTCTTTCCCTTACTACTATCGGAGACTTCTGTTACCTGAGATTGTTGTTATAAATAAACACTTGTCAACTGTTATTTCCGTTATTTTAAACTGGAAATCGCCTACTACTGCTTTGGAGCAAACCCAAACTTCCATTTTCCAATGCCATTTTGAATTCTAGACTCTACACAAGGTGTAATATAGATTAAACATACGTTAATTTTTTTGCGATATTTTTGTAAACAAAAATGGCCACGTCAATATCCAACAAAGCCTTTATTCAGAAGTTTTTCTTTGATTAAGACTCCGATAATGTTTTTAACGGCTTTACTTGAGTGTAAATTGACAGTGAAGTGGTTGAAGATGATAATCATGCTGGTCATGAGGAGGAAAGCGAGGATGACCACTAGCAGCTACTATCATCCATGCCCGAGTAATTTTATGGAAGCTACCAACGACCATCGATATACCTGTTATCCTTTCTGAAGGTGAATTCTAATGTCTTCTCGTATGTAAACACAGGGAAACATATCACTTTTTTAATAAAATGAAAGCCTTTTTAGCAATTTTGCTTCTTATTGCACCCCTAGATCTCCACAAGGAGTAATAAAAGTTAAAGTACATTGAATTATTCATGTATTTTTTAATGTATTTGTTTTTTATTTCAATTTTTTTGTTTTTAATATCAAAACATAATGCATTGCATCAAATATTATTCATTCATTCTTTTATTGGTGTATAAAAATTAAAATCTATAAGCACAATAAAAGAAAGTTACAATGATTTTAAAAGAGTAGGTGTTCATGTTTTTGCACCTTCAAAAAATGCAGTGGTAGGGGGAACAATTCTAGAAAGAAATTAGCGTGGTAAAGGTTAAAGTGGACATAAAACTGCTCTTGGGTATGAGCGTGTTTAGATCTCACCATTGGAACGATACTTGGTTTACTCTTACTGACTCAATTACATTCAACCAATGAGCTTGGTTGACTTACATCTAGGATGCAGCAGATTCATTTGACAGAGCCAGCTCAACTTATCCTGGGTGAGTGCCACAACAAATACAAGTATTTGTGTAAAAATTAATGTAACTCTACTGGAATTTGAAATCAGCTTACCAATTTCTCTTTCTGAGCCACTAGCCATTACACCACCCATGTATCTAAATAACTACCACCTTTAATTTATTTGATGGTTTTATAGATAAGAATGCTTACATAAATCAGCCTGAAGAGTACCTTGTTCAATTTCCACTGCCAGACCTAATCATAAATCATGACCTGTGGGTGTCTACAAATTATGTTTCCAGAGCAATAACATCTGCCAGGTGTGACACCCATTCAATAAATGCAAAACACAGAAATTAACATAATGACTGCAATTCCAAAACTGAAGCAATTTTTATTCAGCCATTTTTCTTCCCAAAGTAAATAAAATAGAAATAAAATCTTTGCATTCGTATTATTAATGCATGCAAATATAATTCAGCTGAGTATGACATTATATAAGATATCTTTTCCCTTGTGTTTGTCGACAAAAGAATATATATTTTAAATATACAGAAGGTGTGGAACGCGACAATAGTCTCTAAACAGAAAAGTTAGAAATATTGTATAATTTAAATCTGATGAAATTACATTTAATTCTTGATTAGTACTTCTGCCTAGAATCAGAGTATCCATGTGATCTGCATCTGATCAAAGGATTTCTCCCCATCATTTTTACCAATAATGAGTGAAGTATCTGTGTATTGCCTATGATCAAAACATACATTCTATGACACTCCACCTAGTATCAAAGTGTTGTATCTTTGGCACACTCCCAAGGATCAAAACATAGTATCTGTGCACTTTCTCTACAACCAAAGTGTAGTATCTGTGCACTTTCCCTACAACCAAAGTGTAGTATCTGTGCACTTTCCCTACAACCAAAGTGTAGTATCTGTGCACTTTCCCTACAACCAAAGTGTAGTATCTGTGCACTTTCCCTACAACCAAAGTGTAGTATCTGTGCACTTTCCCTACAACCAAAGTGTAGTATCTGTACACTCTTCTTAAGATGAATATTTCATTCTCACCTTGGATGAGTGTAAAATCTGAGCACACTGCAAGGAGGATCAATATTAAGGAATATTAACAGCCAGCATGGTATTGGTTGTGGGGATTGGGAAATTCTTGGACTTGGCCCAGGTGCATGCACTTGGGGTCCCCACTTTAAATTGGCCTTGTGCCATATCCTGTTAGAGAAGGAGATTAAATACTAAATGTAGTATCTTGGAAGCCATCATAAGATCAAAATATCAGTCTCACCTTGGACCAGTGTGAAATCTGTGTACACTGCAAAATGTATTACATACACAACATAAGTGTGTTGAAAAACTTCTTGGCCTCACCAGGATGCATTAAAGAATAAACAAAACAGCCAATAATTGGGATATTAAGATATATTATTCAATAATTGACTATTACTTTTATATTATTCAATAATTACCTATTACTTTAATAATTACTTTTATATTATACAATAACTGCTTATTACTTAATAATTGCCTGTTAGTTTAAAAATGGAAAGATTTCACAATTAAAAAAAATATAGAAAATCGACTTTAGAACTTGTGAACTTTTTCTAATATTCAATTATGGAAACTTCCAACCTCATTTCTCTAAGAATTAACTTTTCCTCTGAGAAATTAGCATCTGCAGTTTCTGCATTAGATAATGTGTTCATCTTGGTGTTATATAGCTCTCTCAATCCAAGACCCAGGCAGGCTATTGGCTAATACCTGCCCATTGTCATTTGTATGCAAATTTTGTCAGTGCCACAAACTCTAAGAATGTCCTCTCAATGACCAAATGTGGAAGATGATGTAACTCCCGTTGCTTATTGCACCACAAACAAAAAACTATACGTCTATTGTCAAGTTATAGTTACGTTCTTTGAAACTTTTTAATCAATTCACCAAAGCAAGGTGATAATGCCACTAAGATGCAAGGGGCTACTGAGAGTGAAAGAAACTGAGAAGACTTTAGAAGGAACTGGAAAAATAATCTTATACAGGAAACAAAAGAGAAATTAAATCATTGAAGGAAACAAATCTTTTACAAAAAGTTTCTCATGAAAGTTTATATTTTACAGATTAATCTTTATTAATGAATAGAGCACTCTGGTTGTCTGGCATTTGTTTACATTTGTAAAAACAAAAATATGCAAGAATTCGTCTTTGTCTCTGCCGAAGCACCGATGGCTTGGAGGCGGAAACTCCAACTGATACCAAATCAGTTGGGTTTAAATCCTGGTCTGAAGCATTCAGTTGTCTAGTCACACCGATGAGCTGTGATACAGCAAAACAGGCCAGTATGTGAATGACATTATATATATATATATATATATATATAAACTATCAGGTAGATGAAACTCACCAGCCCAGGAAGGAAGTCCATCTATACCCTGATTTTAAACCTCTGCTGCTTTGAGGGGTGAGGCAATTGATCCAAACCCCTTAGAAGTAGACAGCTTAAGATGACTTAGGATGTTTAAAGAGGATGTCAAACTGTTCTTGGGTATGAGTTTGTTCAGGACTTCCCATTAGAACAATGAATAGTTATATCTTATTGACTCAATTTCTTCCAATCGCCAAGCTTGGCCAGCTTTTGTTTGGGATGCAGCAGATTCATTTGATGGAGACAGCTCAAGCAATCCCAGGTGAATGCCAAAACAAGTATATGTGCAAAAATTAATGTAACTAACTCTACCAGAATTTGAACTCAGCTTACCAATTTCTCTTTCAGAGCCACTTGGCTGTTACACCACCCACACATCTAAATAACTACATTCTGTGGTTTAATAGATAAAAATGATTTCAAACCTCTGCTGCCTTGCAGTCATATCCAAAGACGGAAAAGGCGATAGAAGTAAATCCAGACAGAAAACTTGGAGAGGAGCCCTAAAGGCTGTCAACACTGACATCATTCCTGCAATTCCAGCAGCCAAGCCAGCCCCAAATGTAATGCAGTGTATTCCTTTGGATCTTGTTGGTATTGCAGAGAGGGAAGAGAAATATGACCTGGGCAGCAGAGAGCCTCTATATACAATTACCCATCCTGAAGAGATCACTCCAGCCTCACCACAAAAGAATTGAATTTTCACCAAACAGAGTGCTATCATTATCTCACAAGATGAATGGATGCCAATAACTACTAGTACTATAAGGATAATGGTTATTACTCACAGAATCAGTGAGGTACTAGACAACAAATATGTCTCAAGGATGATCGCATTAGATATTTCAAAGTCCTTTAACAAACTGTGGCATAGAGGGTTACTACACAAGCTCTCTAGTTATGGAATCACTGGAAGAGTCTTCTCAATAATCAAGTCCTTCTTAATAGGTAGGTCCCTGGAGGTAGTTGTTCATGGCCAGTGACTTTTTACTTTACATAAAGGATCTGCCTAAGTGTATACACTGATCTTTTCTGAACATCTATGCTGATGATACAATGGTATATTATGGGTGCACCTCCAAAACTCTAAATGACCAGAGCTTGGCAGCTGATCTCTCCTCTGACCTAGCTTTAACAGCTCAGTTGAGGAAAAACTAGCTGGTCATATTCAGTGCATTGAAAACCAGACTAGTGATGATCCATCATTACCAAGTGGACCCTGAATTTTCATTGATTGGGATAAACAGATTTTCTCTAAGGGAGGCCCTTGCCGAGTGCTTATTGGGATAAAAACTTAACCCAGGAACTTGTATATACGAGCCATCACTAAAGATACTGGAAAAATGGTTGGTTCCTTATACTGCTCCAGTAAGTACCAGACTCATCTTGCTATCCTCTACCTTTACAAGAGCTACATCAGGTCAAAAATGGAATACTGCTGTTATATAAGGGCAGGAACTGACCAGACTTCATTTTCCAGTTTCGATAAGAGTCTAAAAGCATCTCCTTGTGGATGATGGATTATTTCCTTGGCATATTAGTCAATGCCAATAGCCATAATTTTATAACCTCTCTTCACAAAAGAAAAAACACTCACAGAAACTAGTGACTACAAAATAGCTGTTATAAAAAAACATGATTTACCGGACAAAAGTAATCTCTTTAGACATATTATTCCATAAGGAACTTAACATTAAACAAACCCTAATCAACAATAATTTCCCTAGCCACATCATCAATGAACAAATAAAATTAGCCTTAACAAAATTTAGAAAAAAGATGGTGCCAGACTTCTCGCTAACACAAACAAAAATAAACACATCATTAACTTATACTATAGTAACCAAATGCATCCTAATTATAAACAAGATGAATAAGCAATTAAAAACATAATTCACCAGTACATATCACTCGATGATCCTAATAAACATCTAACATTTAACATCTTCTATAAAAAGTTTAAAATATTTAACTTAATTATAACCAACCACACTGGGTCTTATAAACCCCACCTATGTAAAAATAATGCTGTCTATGAATTCTCATGTCCCCTTGGTTGATTGCATCTCCAACACAAATAATCAAAAAACCTTGAATACTTACACTGGGCAAACATGCACCACAATATCTTGTAGACTGTCCTGTTACCTGTTGAAACTAAATACAATCTGTGTACACATTGACCAGTGCATCATGAACAACCAAAATATAACTATCAACATAAGGCAAATACTAGTAGATAACACCAAAATACTCTACAACAACCATTGCGAGGAGAGACTCAAAACTCAAGATGCTATTATTATACAAAATAAACAGCCCACATTAAATATCATTCACCACAGGAGATGGTATCTTGAAGTGCATACAAGTAATATGCACACATATTAGTATTAAAAATATTTTTTTAAAAATTAATTAATAAATAAAATAAATAAATTGCATTCTTTCTGTTCAGCCTTGTTCCCAATAACTGTTACACATGACGTTTTAACTATACCATTTCCAAAGTCCAGTTTCCCAAAGAATACCAGGATGCAATCAAAGAAATTCTAACTACAAAACAGATGCCACATCAGTTCTTGATTATGACTGCCAAACTCAAAAGCACTTGAGCAAAAATAATAAAACATGAACTTCAGACAGTTTATCCACAACTTTGAGCACAATACTCAACACCTTATCTGAAAATTGGAAAAATGTAATAAAAACTGAAACAGACAGACCTTCTTCCTTTTTTATCAAACTTGTTTACGCTCCCGTTTGTTGGTTGAGCACTTTGGAAGAAAGGGTATTTGATGACTGCTGCTGCTATAATGCTAAGCTCTCTGCAATGAATAGAGCACTCTTGCAGCTGATAACTTATATCACGTATATCGGGCGTTAAAAATTCTCTTTCTTTGTAGTGTCGGCAATAGCCTAGAGGGAAGAGCTACCAACTGATGTCAAATTGGTCAAGTTTTGATCCCAGCTTGAAGCATTCACATCTAGCCACACTGAACAGTTTGTCCATGGATGACTATATATATATATATATATATATATATATATATATATATATATATATATATATATATATATGGGGGTTAACAAAAATTGTGGTGTCTTCCTTTATGGATTTCAACTTAACATCAAGAATCTAATTAGAGAACTAGAAAGGATTTTATAAAAATAAAAGCATAATATGTTTGTATTACTCAATTAAACATGTTTGAATGAAGATATGCACACACACACACATATATATATATATATATATATATATATATATATATATATATATATATATATACACACACACACACACAGAGAAATACCTCAGCCATAATGGGAAGAATGCGGAAGAATTTCTGCTGTACCATATATATATATATATATATATATATATATATAGTACGCCAGTGATAGAAGCCCAAGAGGTAAAAAAACAACAAACATAATAATATTGATAATAAGACTAATAATATTTATTGCATACTAGTCAGCCTTTTGATCAAATGGAAACCTAATAAGAAAGGTGTTAAAATTGAATTTTTCAGACATACCTGTATTATTTCTTAATGAAACAAGAAATAAAAATAAAGTGGACTTCTAGCTCTTTTTCTGTATATGTTATATTACTGAAGAGATCTTTTACTATCGTGTATGTATATATATATATATATATATATATATATATATATATATATATATATATGACAAAAAGGTGTTCTCCAAATGTTTTGCAAACAATGGGTGAGAAATATGTCAGTAAATATCTAATATACTTAATCTTTAATGGACATATATCTGTATACATGTAATCAATTTATATGTCAGAGAAAATGAAGTTATTTGTATACAGAAGGAGTGCTTTCAAAAGACATATGAAATGTCTTGAGTGGTGCCAGGGAGTGCACATTGGATAACTTGACAAAGGAACAGAATGATGAAACTGTTCCAATTCTTTCAGCTCTTGGCTAGCACCTTATATAAGTGATGACAAAGATATTTGCAGAATATCTATGTTTTTGGGGTTTTTTTTTATTTACTTGACATGTGGCAGAACAATACCCTTTTTGATTTTTTTTATCTGCATTATTCATCTGTGATATTGAACAGTACTATAGAACTAGGCTAAATTCCACCTACAGTGGACGTTAATGACCTCAATGCAATCCTTTGGTGGCTTCACTAGATAAAAATTTTTGCTACCTTGTTCTATTTTCTCATTCAGGTCTGTTGCTCACTCCAGTCAGATGACACCAACTAGGGGTGGGGTTATGTTATTAGTGTGTTAATAAGAGTGTACATGCAAGAATGTAAAATGAAGACTATTAAATAATAATAATAATGATACAAATAAATACTTAATAATAACTAAAAAAAAAATAGGAAGGGAGATATTACCTGTGACTATAGGATGATAAGAATGATCATCATCATCATCATCATGACTATAAAAATAGGAGTAGTAGTACTATCAATTAAACTTGTGTGCGCGTGTGTGTATATATATATATATATATATATATATATATATATATATAAATAAAATATGTGTGTTATATAATATATATATGTGTTGTAACCTAGGGAACGTTACCAAATAAAATAATCACATGAAGGTGGGTCATGAACGATAATACTTAGGACAAGAACAACACATAAGATAAGCCAGTGGCATGTAGACGTAGTAGTCAACTGCTAGAAGTGAATCAATTGTATTCCACAATGAATCTCCAACTGAAGACCAACATACAGTATTTACTACTGTATTTATGTGAATTGGGACATACCTATTATCATCCATAGGTATGCTATGATTATTCAAATCCCCCTAATAATTTCTATCACTTGTAAATCCTTGCTTGAACCGGCTTCTAATGCTCTGGAGGGAGTGGCATGGGGATAGAAGACGTGGCTCTTGGGGTCACAATCCATTGGGTTAAGTATACTTGGATAAGTTACACCATGGAGTTTAGTGTGAGCAGTACAATATAAAATCTAGTTAGTTACCTCTTCATCACTGAGGCCCACTGGTCCATTTGGTATGATGTATGATGCTTGCATTGTATCATAACGGCCCATGCTCCATTCTCAGTAGTGGATACAAACTACTGATGAGTCCCAAAATAGGATGAAATGGCCATCTAGTGTTTTCTGCATTCTGCTGAGGATTCTTCTAGACTCAATGAATTACTTTAATATATCTATATATATATATATATATATATACATACATACATACATACATACACACACACATAATTTTTTGTTTATTTGTTTAAATGCTATTTTATAAATGGATACTCATATTTAAGTAGATGGTCTGTTTCTATTTATTAAATATATTTATTTATTCACATCTACCACCCTGAATATTTTAAGAAAATCTTATGTAAATAAAGAAATATACTTTTTAATAAATAAATAAAAACAGAGCATCTACTTAAATATAAGCATCTATTAAAAACAATGTATAAACAAATAAATTAAAAATATGTTGGATTTAATCCATTTCATTAAAAAAAATTGTCTTTGTTTACGTTAGGATACAAAACAGAGCAGATATGTATATTTCGAGAATCAGGAAAGGACCAAGCATTATTCAGTCTTTATTTAATCAGGAGGTTCTACATGGCTGGGTGGTCTAAAGCACATAAGATTTGAACCTGTGTCCCCTAGATGAAATGATGGTTTCATCTAAAGGACACGGGTTCAAATCCTGCTGGAGTGTGTATATTTTCTCAAATGCCATAAATGCTTAGTTTCGTATCCAAAACATAAACAAAGCAATTTCTAAAGAATTAATAATTTAATTTTTTTTAATTTGATATATTTTTATTACATTAAATGTTATTTTTAGTGCTTCATTTATTTTAAAAATAGCATTTCAACACTCAGTTTAAAATAAACAAAATTTATTTCAAGTGTGCAGGCTAGTAGCCAAAATAATGTTTAAAATAAATAGAATGTCTACCAAAACATGGGTAGACACTAAAAATAACATTTAAAGTAATGAAGAAGAAAAAGAATGTACATATTTCCTCAAAATGTAAGAAAAGGAATGCCAGTGAGGCTCAAGGTCACAATACAAACAATGAACAAATTAATTGAGGCAACCAAAATGTGGTTCTAGAGAATACAAGATTGGTGGGCCTTAGAAAAGAAATTGAAAATCTATGGGCAGCAATCCCAATGGACATTTCTGTCAATGTTGCCCAACGTTCGGCATACTAATAAACATTTGGAAGTTAAAGGCCATCATTTTGAGCATCTCTTGTGATTATAGAGTTCAAAGGTAACTTGTATTAATCTTGTGATGTCTGATTAAAATTTAGTATTACAATATCTATACAAGTTTTTCCTTTCCTGAAGCATGTATACACTTTTTTAGCAGATTGTGTGTGTGTGTGTATATATATATATATACACACTGGATTAAATCCAACAGTGTTAAGTGTTATTTTTTAAATGGATACTCATATTCAAGTAGATGCTCAGTTTTTATTTATTTTTAGACAGTATATTTACATCTACTGGCCTGTTAGAGAAATATATGCATCCTCTGGCAAGATTCGAAGCTGTGTCCCCTAGAGGAAACCGTCATTAGATTCTGACGTGCTTTAGACCAATTCAGCCACATAAGACCTCTCGATCAAGTATATATATATATATATATATATATACACACACAACTTATTTTAGGATATTACATCAAAAACATGTCAAAAATGCTACACAATTGCAGTCATGTTTTGATGATATCAATGCATCTCATCCTGGATGAGATGCATTGATATTTTACTGATATTTATTAATAAGCAATGAAACACAACTGCAATTGTGTAGAGTTTTTGAAATGGTTTCAATGTAATATCCTAAAATAAAATAAAGAAATTTGTTCTACTTTGTATTGAGCCCTCTTTTAAATTAAATGTTACAAACATTGGAACTGTATTCTATTCATTCTCTATATATATATATATATATATATATATATATATATATATATATATATATATATATATATGAGAAAGAATTCTGGTGTATTTGAGTGATTTGCTGTCACCGGATCTTCAAAGAAAAGCTATCAGATGATATAAAAACTAAATGAACATAAATATACTAGACACAGATTTCTTTTTTTTTTTTTTTTTTTTTGCCCCCACCCCAGCTGGTCCTTATAAATAGATTATTTATTGATGAATCTTTAATTTTAATCAACTCGGCATGTATGTACCTGAACACCTCTCTTGCTCACTCACACTGCTGATTTTTTTTGTTTTCCTTTTCTCTCTGCTTTATTCCATGAATGACTCAATACTTTTTACAGTGGATAGCTTATCAACAGTTTCAAAGGTTTATCAGTTTATTTTTATTGGTTTTTATTTTCAAATGCCCACAGGCTTCTCAAAATCTCCTTCGCCTTGACAGAACACAAGCATGGAGTGGGGTGGGGAGGTGTAGAGAACAAAATATTAAGAGAAAAAAAAAAAAAAACAGTAATGATGGAGGTTTCTTATCATCATTTCAAAATTTGTAAATAGTAAAGACATTTTGAAAACCAATGTTTTTTTTTGTGTTTGAATTTCTAGGTTAAGGAGTTTTTATTTACATGTAGACTAATATCCTCATCTTTGTTGTTCTTATCACAACATTTCAGCCTTTGTGCCTGCTAGGCTTCATCGCATGCTTATCAATCCAGAATCCTTTATTTTAGTCCACAAGGTTAGATTCTCATTCCACTGACCATTAGAGTAGGCTGATTTTGGAACCGTGGTATTGTACTCAATTTGAAAATTGAGGTTTGACATGATAAATAACAACACAATATTTTTTTTTCCAAATTGTTACCATTTTTTGAGCTTAAAGATTAAGTTTAGGTTCAAAATTGTAGTGTTGAAATTTTATTATGGTGATCAATGAAAGCCTTATAGCACAGCCTTATAAAATTTATAATTTACTGAAGCATTACAAATTGTATAGGGGCAAGATGTGTGGCACAAGCACATTATTACTTTAATCATTGTGTCATCAAATAAGAAGTTTATTTACCTCAAAGGGAAATTATGCTAAACAATATAAACCAATCAATTCTATATTACAATCAGTATAGAAACTGATCCCTCAATTTGTGGCTATGATAGTTTCTCTACATTTATATTCCAGAGAACATAAATAAATATAAACGACATGCCTGTGTAGCTAATCAGGATTTCATTGATTGATTCATTTTCTACAGTTTATCAATCCTTTGCCAATTATTTGAAGCCAGAAAATATTTTTACATTGTAAAGTTTTTTTTGAGATAAGGATTTAGTTATACAAGTCTTACTAATTAATCCATAGATGGGGGAGAAGAGGTACATTCATACCTAGTCTGAATTTGATAAAACAATGAATTATGTAGATATAAAGTGAGGGATCAACTCTATATTACAATCAATATATAGGCCAATCCCTCACTTTGTTATCAATTTCTATACTTTTATATTTCAGAAAGACATACATGCCTGTGAAGCTAATCAGGATTGGATCGATTTGTTTTCTGCAGCTTATCAACCCTTTGCAGGTTATTTAAAGCCAGAAAATATTATTAGATTGTAAGAATTTTTGTTGAGGATAATAATTGTTTAGTTATATACATCTCACTAATTAAGCCATAGATGAGGGGACAAGAGGTGGATTCATACATTTCCCATGGCTATTTGCAGAGATTTGAATTCAGCTCTCCAATTAACACTTCCTCCATTATCCATTACACCATCCAGGCTCTATGTTGCTTCAAATCAGTGCTCGTATGGGAATCAGTGCTTCAATGTGATGTGGCCATAAGCCCTTTACATGACTCACACATCCAAGCTTACAACACGTAGTATTCCCAAGCAAGTCAGCCATCTAGGTACTAACCAGCAGCCTCAATATTGTTTAACTTCAGGGATTCTATGGAAAATGGGGTTTCAATGTGATATGGCCATAACCCTCTAGACCAGTGTTTCTCAACCAGTGTCCCCCAGAATCCAGGGGTTTCCACAACAGGTTATTAGGGGTTCTGCGAGAAACACTGATCATTTAGTAATTTTTGTTTAATTTTATATTCGTAATTTTACTATACACATATGGTATATTGTTGAAAAAGCCTTAGTTATTATTATAAAATATAAAACGATAATAATGGTATGTAAGCATTTTTATGCAGGTGTCAACTGAGATATGAAAACTATTTCAAGGGTTCCACAAGAATAAAAAGGTTAAGAAACGCTATTCTAGACGGCACGAGATGGCATAGTAGAGTAATATGCATTAATTCAATTTTTCATTGCATTATTTGCTTTTATGTATATTTTGAATTATATACATTAAATATTGGATTTGATATATATTTTTGAAGTAATGTGTCACTAAAAAAATATATATTTTTAGAAAGTGTTTTGCCAATGCAAAAGGAAAAACCCCAAAACCTCTGTGTTAACCTTTTGCGGATAATATTATGTTTTTTTTGGGGTTTTTTTTTTTTTAGACTGTAAAGCTTGAGATCCACGCAAACTAAAATACAGGGTAGTCCAAGAGTCTTGTCACCCCTACAAAATATAATTTTCTATTTCAAACAGATGACACAACTCCTTCAGTTTGAAAGAGAGATAGCAGGTGACAAGACTTTCAGACCACCTTGTAGTTATGATGAATGAGGTTTGTGATATGAGTGAAAGAGTAGGTAGAAAAAAAAAAAGTGACAATTATGAGGATATAGAGGATAGATAACAATTGAGCCTTGATTTGAAGAGGTTAAATCTGTAGTATTCAAAGAAGAATTCATGCAAGAGTTTGATCTACAAAGTATCAATTCTTGGGAAAAAGCTGTATGAATAGAATATTATAGATACCATAGAAAAAAAAAATAGAATTTTTCTAACAAAATTTCTCAAAGTATCCAGGCCAGTAGATGTAAATAAATAAATATACTGTTTAATAAATAAATAAAAACAGAGCATCTACTCAAATATGAGTATCCATTTAAAAAATAATGTTTAAACAAATATATTAAAAATCTGTCAGATTATATATATATATATATATATATATATATATATATATATATATATATATACACACACACACACACACAGAGTCCACCAAGTGTATACATGCTTCAGGAAAGGAAAAACTTGTATAGATATTGTAATACTAAATTTATTCATATCACAAGTGATTGTCAAGTTACCTTTGGACTTGACAATCATAAGAGATGCTAAAAATGATGACCTTTAGCTTCCAGACATTTATTAGTATGCCAAACGTTGGGCAACATTGACAAAAATGTCCATTGGTTTGGTTTGTTTTACGCCATATCAACCTCAATGGGTCATTTAATGCTGACAACTTTTTTTTTTTTCCTGGCAATATTTTTGTTTTGTCAAAAATCTATTTCTGGTAATATTTTTTTCCTCAAAATTGTATAGCTGGCAATATTATTATAATAAAAGCAAGGCTTGTCAAAGGGTGAACGATAGGAGTCAAAGGCCAACATTATATATTTATATGGACCCAATGAACAACTGGCTGAAAGACCTAACAACCTAATCAAGAGAAAATATTGAACAAGAAGAAGGACAGAAAAAGAAAAAGACTTAAAAGGCAAACACCTCCCTGCTTAATAAAGTAAAGTGCTCAATACCTAGATTACCTAGACAGAATTGTAACCAGAGTTTCACACTCACTCCATCTTCAGACAACTTTATATAAGGCTAGGATGAAGCCTCAAACCTTGAATGCCAACCATCCTAAGGATGGTGTCTTGATAAAAACACATGATGTAATTAGACTGCTATGAGTATCTGAGCTGGGCATCAGGAAATGCATCTGGTCATGTAAAACCTTGCCTCAAAAACTCAAGTTTTAATATTTACACTATTTACATTGTTCGGATTGTTGTCCACATCTTTACTGGCATATTTATGACATTTCAACTGCTGTATACGCTGGCCTTCTATAATGGACAAAATGTCATGAATATGGCAATAAAGATGAGGACAACAGTCCAAACAATGTAAATAATGTAAATAGTTACAATACCTCATCTCAGAAATAGAGACAGCTTTTGAAGGTGAATATGGCAATAAAGATGAGGACAACAGTCCAAACAATGTAAATAGTGTAAATAGTTACAATACCTCATCTCAGTAATGTTGAAGTGTCAGTATGTTGACAGGCATACATAGAGAGGTAAACTGATATCCTCTGTCAGGCAGGACCCACATTGCTTTGTGCAAGATTAATGCCAGTCCTGCTTCAACAAATAAAACATGGCTATGATGATGACTATATCTATGTGTATATATACACGGTGCGATGGATAAATTGTCGCCTAAATTATGCAAAACTGAAAATAACTCTGACATTTCATTTTAACAGATATATTTACCAAAACAGCACAAAAGTATCTTGAAATACTAAAGAGTAAATTTATTCAATGAATTTGCCATTGGTTTCAACTATGGCCACCAGATGACATTGGAATCTGCTGCAACTCTTCTGGGTGGTCTCCTTGTTTAAATTGGTCAATGCTGCCATAATCCTTGTATTCAGTTCATCTTTGGTGTTACAAGTAGTTCTGTTGACCTCTCACTCAACTGAGCCCCACACATAATAATCAAGGGGATTGCAGTCTATGGAGTTAGGTGACCATATGTAAGGGGTGATGTGATCAAAGAAATTGTCTGACAACCATGACTGGGTTCTCTTGCTTGTTTGGCATGGTGCAGAATCCTGTTGCCAGACATAGGGTTTTCCAGCAGTCACCCTCTTGACCCAGGACAGCACTACCTTCTCAAGGCACTTGATGTAGGCCTCCGTGTTAAGTCTGAGGCACTCACCAAAAAATTTGGGAGATTTTTTTTTGTCAGAACGATCAAAGTGAGTTTTTTTGAGCTGCTCTACCTTCATAGTCACCATTAGACTCCTCCAACTCTTTCCAAATATTCTGCACTCTCCTCAGATTTACACCCAAACACATTGAAATGTTCGTATTGGGATTTATGGCATGAATAACAAGCAGTACAACATACCATTTCCAAATTTCTAGTGCAATGAATTGCATCACGATGCTCTTTTTCTCACAGATGGTGCCCAACTGACCCAACTATACTGTGCAGTTGACAAAATCAAAAAATGTTGAGATAACATGTATGCACATAATTAAAAATATAAAATAGTGACAATTTACCTATTGCACCCTGTATATATATATATATATATATATATATATATATATACACACAACACACACATTTCATTGAATAATATAGACATATTGTGTCTACTTATTTTTATACTGATCCTTTCCAGTTCTCTAATCAATTTCTTTATAAGATGAAATTCATCAAAGAAGGCACTGTAGTTTTTGTTAACCCAAGTACTTTCGATCTTTCTTTTTGAGGAGTAAATTGCAAAGACCAACTTATTGTAACTGCGATAAAATCTGCATTCTGTTGTGTTGGGGATTTTTAAAACACGCACAAATGCACTCTGTAATTATTTTAAAGTTTTAAATTTATCTGTTGCATCTATGGAATTTTTTGCAAAACAAGCATTTCAATATAATGGAGCTGTACAGAAATTGGTTGAAATATAAAATGGCATTAAGTGTTATATGCATTTTTATATGTTCTTGCTATATTTGTAATAAATTTTGTTGGGTGTTAGTTGTTTGCTTTCAATATAGATGGCCTTCAGAATTTGAAGTTTTTGTTTATTATTTTCATGGTATGTTGGTGTTGTCAACAAGTATTTTCCTCTGTTATAAAAGTGGACAGGAATGTGTTTTTAGATGTTATGCAATAGAAATGTTTGTTTTGTTTTACAGCATATCAACTTCAATGGGTTATTTAATGCCAACATGATTTTTATTGATGGTAATATTTTTCTTTTTCAAAAATGTATGTATTGCTGTAATGATTTTTTTTTCTTCAAAAATATATTGCTGGTGCTTTTTTTTTTTTAAATGTATTGCTGATACAAATTATTTTTTTTTTAAAATGTATTGTTGGTATTAAAATCTATTTTTACACTTTCATAGTGTTTTAATCACAGTTTGGGTGTTAATTATTTTCCCATAGCTGGTACCCTAACAGGTGCTACCACCCCAGATCAGGGTGGACCTGGGAACAACAGCAATTAAGAGGAGGTTCCATGCTCCTCAAAACCTCCTGATCTGAGGCCTTGTTGCCAGATGTAGTTTATCGTTATACCCAGGATGCAATAGAATTTGTATACAACAAATGAAGTGTAATGATATTGTGGCTCTCAAACCAACATATGTACTTACTTTTTTGTCAGAGATATAATCTCTCAAAAGATATAAAATGTTTTTTTCCAAAACATTAGTTGACAGAGAAGAGTTATTGCATATGATTAAATTGGTTCTATTAAATTTAGTATAATATATAATTAATTTTATTTTTTTACTGGGATCAGTGGGGAATAGTACTTATGAGATTATTTAGAACTTTTTCATCTTGTTTATAGCTAGAATATATTTGGTTATGGAATAGTTGGTTGATATGTTTACAGTTATTTGAGGAAATATTATGTTCTTTTTTATTTATGCTAATATTTCTAATGGTTTGTCAAATTTTCTCATAAACAATGTAATTAGGAAAGTTATTATTAATGAGAGTTTGTTAAATTATTTTTTAATTCAGTGTAGAAATTTTTTATGTTGAAGAGTTGACATTTGCAAGGTGAATCAAATTCTGTATAACTAAAAATACAACGCCTTTGTTGATGAATTTCATCTTAACATCAAGAAATTGATTAGACACCTGAAAAGCATCCATATAAAAATAAGTAGACACACTATGTTTATATTATTCAATGAAACACATTTGAATGACGATAAGCCATAATATATATATATATATATATATATATATATATATATATATATATATATATATAATTATTTATTCGAAAAATATAACAAATATGTTATAAAATCCTTACAAAAATAGCCATTTTGTTTCAACACTTCTTTTGTCTTATCAAGTGATGATGTTGAATGTAGAATAAAGGGTTTTAAAAGATTCAAATCAATCAAACACCCCTCGCTAGGGGAAACACTGTTACATAAGCTGGAATGACCAAGCAAAATACAAGTATACGAGAATTCAAAAAACTTGACAACAAACTTAGGTTATAATAATTATTTAATGCTTTAATATTAGGTTTAGACTAAAATAGAATTTATTCTAAATAATAAATATTAAATTATAATATAAAATTCAAAATTACCAATTTTAAATTTAATCTATATTAAGCTTAAAATTATTTAAAGAACTGAGGAAAAAAAATACATGTTTTTCCCTTTATTTTGTTTTTATTGAAATAAAGTTGGAATAAATGTATGCCCGTATGTGCACATGTATAGGGGAGAGAGAGAAAGAGGTAAACACACAGATACATACATACTTGTGTATTTTAAGACATTTTTTATGTTTATACATTCTTTTTATAGATACAAATATTTAAGTAAATGCTCTGTTTATAATAAACAGTATTAAACAACATTTACTGGCATGAATATCCGAGAAATTTTCATAGAAAATATGCATCCTCTGACAGGAATTGAACCTGTATCCTATATGGAACTGTCGTATATATATATATATATATATATATATATATATATATATATATATATAGGATACAGGTTTGATTCCTGTTGGAGGACGCATATTTTCTATTAAAATTTCTTGGACATTCAGGCCAGTAAATGTCATTAATGTATCTATAAAAAGAATGTATAAACATAAAAATGTCTTAAAATAATTGTCAGACTTTGTCCATTTCATACTTGTGGATGTTTGGTTGTGATTATATTATTGCCAATATATAAATATTTATAGATTTTAGCAGTATACAAATGTGTGATTCACATTAAGATATTTCTTAATCCATTAATTTTTACAATGAGCTGTGAAGGCAAGAAACTTGTTTAAGGTTTGCATAAAAAGCAGTCCAATTTCTAACATGGTCATCTGAAGTATACTATATATAAAATGATCACACCATTCAGCACAATACAGACACAAATTGCAAAAATGATATCATTTCTTCCATAGCAGTAATTACTTTATTTAAAGTTGTATTTGTCAATATTCTACAGCACAACAGGAAGATATCTTTTACATTCTATTATATAGCGTTTAAATTCTTTAAATAGCTTAAAGAGTCTTGTTTGACAAGAAAAAACATTTTTTTAATAATCACAGGACATTTTATAATATATTTTAGCAATTATTATTTCTTGGAATCTACTAATTTGAGTCGCTATAAAAGTCAACATTGAAATATTTTCTTTTAAATTGTGTCATTTGCATCGAAAATCACTGGCATTTCAGTCATATTTCATATTTATAAATATGCCATCAAAATAAACTGAAATATGCAGTTTGTACTTTATGTTAATCTCATTGTTAAATGTTGACTTGACAAAATAAAATTGTCCAATAAAAGTTAATGATTATCATGGAAGCCATTTTGTAACAGAGAAGACCAGATAACAATGTTTGTAATATAAAAAATGACTAAAGAAAAATAGTAAGCCTTGTAGCAAAGTAGATATAATATTTGATTTTTTAAACAACAATTGTTTGTAACTTCAATGTAGATACATTCAGTTTTAGCTACCGAGAAAAACTCCACCCAGAAAAATTGAAGAAAGTTTAGTATTAAATAACAACTTGGAAAAAATCTTTATATTTACATTTAATACAATACAGGCTTCATTGATTTAATAGAATAATCCATTAAATTAGACTTCTATAAATTACACATATAATAGCCCTATTCTATCAGTAATGCTTGCCTTCATTCCTGACCACTGACAATCCCTTTCTTCCTCATTTTAATGCATTCCTATAGTAAAATCATTAGCAATGCATTTCCATTATACATATAATAGCCCTATTCTATCAGTAATGCTTGCCTTCATTCCTGACCACTGACAATCCCTTTCTTCCTCATTTTAATGCATTCCTATAGTAAAATCATTAGCAATGCATTTCCATTATACATATAATAGCCCTATTCTATCAGTAATGCTTGCCTTCATTCCTGACTACTGACAATCCCTTTCTTCTTCATTTTCAATGCATTCCTATAGTAAAATCATTACCAATGCATTTCCATTATACATATAATAGCCCTATTCTATCAGTAATGCTTGCTTTCATTCCTGACCACTGACAATCCCATTTTTTTTTATTTTCAACAAATACCACAAATTCAGTCAAAAATTGCCAAATTCAATAATCATCCATCATTTTTTTCTTGTCCAATTCAAAAAAAGGTATTCAAACCCAGGGGTGAGGAGAATTAAAAGAATATAAGTTCAGATACAGCCGGTGCTAAAATTATAACATTAATTACCATTTCATTCCAATGCATAATTTGCTGCGTCATTCTATTGAATCATCAGATGAAATGGAAGACTTAATGTATTTATTAAAATAAATCCTACCTGTGATATCATGGCTTGCATCTAGTTTTATAACAAGGTTAAAAACTTGTCAAATGCTTTTTTTCTATTTTTTTATTATTTCCGTTTTGGGGCAATACTTTTTTGTTGTATGTTGATTTGTTTTCTACAGTTTATCAACTCTTTAAAGGTTATTTAAAGCCAGAAAATATTTTAAATTATAAGATTGTATTTTTTTTCTTTTTTTTTAGATAATAATGGTTTAGTTTATACAAGTCTTACTAATTAACCAATAGCTTGATAGAGAAGATGTGAATTCATACCTAATCAGAATTTGATAAACAAACAAGCAATTATAATGCAGATATAAAGTGGGGGATCGATTCTATAATACAATCAATATATAAACCGAACCCTCACTTTATGGACATGGTAGTTCCTATACATTTATATTTCAGAGAATGTAAATAAATATAAGACATGCCTATGTAACTAATTAGGATTTGATTGATTTATTCATTTTCTATGGTTTGCAGGTTATTTAAAGTCAGAAAATACTTTTAGATAGTAAGATTTTTTTGTGATAATAACGATTTAGTGATACAAGTCTTATTAATTAAACCATAGCTGGTGATTACACCAACCACACCCCCAAGCTTACAGCACCTGGTATTCCCAAGTGGTCATCTATCTAGGTACTGACCAGCCTCAATGTTGCTTAACTTCGGTGATCATACAAGAACCAGTGTTTCAACAGGATATCTCCAAATCTATGATGAAATCAATATTGAATATTTTAATATAATTTTTAACTCATGATTGTTAATTATGAAAAAGCCTCATATATAATATTAAAATGACACTTTTTTCTTTTTTTTATCAAAATACTAGTAAAATCTATTCTGGGTACATGCAAGTATCAACAACAACAGACTGCTTGATGCTATGAAAACAAGAACAAAAAGAAACTGCTCTGATAGAACGTGACAGATGTTAGACCAGAATTACAGCTGAAACTATTCAGGACTAGATTTCTATTCTAGATTATAAGCAACTTGTTTTAAGATAGTTCCAGATCAAGCATTGGTAGATTTTCTGTTTAGAAACAAGCAGTTCAGATACCAGTACATTCATGAGGTCAGCGATTATATCAATTCTATTTATGTTAAGAGTAATCATGATAATATTGTTAGCTAAGGAATTGAATGATAGGGTGAAAAAAAAATCATTAAAAAATACTTTTTTCTTCCTCTCTCTCTCTCTCTCTCTCATATATATATATATATATATATACCCACACACACATAAATATAATTTGCATAATTTAGAATTTTTAGTTCAAAATATTATGGTTGGTGATAGCAGTCTAAAACAGAAAAAAAAAAAAAATTAACAGGAAAGGGAGATAATTAAAATACGAAAAGTCAAAATTGCAAAAAAGAAGGGAACGAAAGAAGAAATAAGCTTCATAGGATGACTATTTTTTTAATAAAAAAAAATAATGCTTTCTTCATATTCCTGACAGATTTCATTTTAAATTTATGACAACATAATATTTCTGAGTTCATATGAAATAAATATGAAAGCATAATGATCATGAAATTTAGTATAAAACGTAGAAAATACTAGGCTTCAATAAACAACTCTCATATTACAAGCCATTTTCATAACAATGCAAAGTATAAAAACTTAAAGATGAATAAAAAGGAAGTGTTCAGTTAGGCTGTCAATTTGTTTTAACTTGCTCAGAAGAGAAGTTTTCTATTTTTAATATCTAAGTCCACAGGTGATTTTAATTTCATTATTATTTTAATTTTAGTCAATATTAACGAGCTCATTCATTCTGCCAAAAGTTTCAAATATGGTGTTTGTGTTTGAAGCAAGATGAGGATAAGATAAGCCCAAGCTTCAAAGTAAAACAGTATCAACCTCAAGTATAAAATTTTGAAAACAAAAAAAAATAAAAATATATAGAATGAAATATGAAACCAATTAAAATAAACAATGAATTTGTGAAAGTGAAAGTGAAAGTAAAAATCACACAAAAACAAACAAAAAATAAAAGTAAAGAGAGAGAGAGAAGGGAGGAGGAAAAGAATTCTTAAACCTACCATCTTCATTTGGGGTAAGGGCAGGTGGCATTTCCACTTGTACATCACTGAGCTCCCGCAGGCACAGCCAGTCACCATCAACAGATACCCGAAAATTACACAGGTAGATGGTCTCCTGAGCCATTATCCCTGCACTGCCCCCTCCAGCAGTGCCCCCTCCGCCATCAGAAACATCACTAGCTCCGGCACCATGGCTGCTGTCGACACAGCAGGCCGGGCCATACGTCGCCTGGATCGAAGAAATGGCTGCAGATGCCAGTGCTTCTGTTTTGCAAAACAATTTGATAAAAGCTAAAGAATCTCACTCCAAAGAAGAGAGATATGGATGGGGGGGATATATATAGATATATATATATATCTATATATATATATATCTATATATATCTATGGGTGGAACTCTACTCCAGATGTTGAGTTCATTAAAGAAAGCCTTTCTAAGTTGGATTAGGGATTTGTTTTGATTTTTTTTTTAGGGATTAAAACTGAGTAGAGGTGCAGATAAAGCTCAACTTGACCCTGCAGTTATAGCAAAATGCAAGATGACGTCTTATCTACCCGATCGGCTGGCTGCCCGTACAATCCGACATCACAACAGGCTTCTGAAAATCTACAGCCTATATTGCTTGTTCAATTACTGATACTGCTGCTGCTACTCTGGCGACTGTTGCTGACAAGACTACTGTTGCTGCAACAGAATAAGATGAAGATGATGTTGTGAAGCTGATAGCAGCAGCAGCAGCTCTTGATGTCATTCTAGCTGCTGCTGCTGATGCAGAGAATGATGATGAGGAAAGCAGGTTAGACTGATGAGCACTGCTTGCTCAATGCAGCCTGCTATTATTGTATTGTTTCCAATGACACAAAAACAATATATTCACAACTAGAATATCAATATTATTTTTTGAGCAAATCTACCTTGAAAAGTGTTACTAAGATCTCAAAAAAAAAAAAAAAAAAAAGTCTAATTTTCTTTTTTGTATGAAAAATGGAAGGTTAAAAAAGGTAGGGAAAGTAAAAAAAAAAAAGATATTTGTTTTAATTTTGTTGAATTTGTTTTATCCCTACTCACTTTAGGCATTTGATTTTTTTTATTTTGTTTGTTCCTTTAATTGCAAGTCCCAAACTAGTGTATATATATATATATATATATATATATATATATATTACTATTTTCATTTAACAGTAATACGAGAAAAAAAATCTTGAAAAACATCAACATGAATTTTTTAAAATGCTATATCATTTACACAAATTTTCATCTTAAACTGACAACTGTTGTAGATTTTCTTTCTCATTCGCTTGCTTGCTCTTTCTCTCATGTTTGCTCTCTCCCACTCTCATGTTTGCTCTCTCTTTCCCTCTATTATTTTTTTATATATATATATATATATATATATATATATATATATATATATATATATATATATATCCCCATCCTACTTGTTCTCTCTCTGTATCATTCTTTTGCTCACTCATACTCTTCTGCTCTTTCACGAGCACCCAGTTTTTTTTCATTTGCACTCTTACACACACTCTCTTTCCCACTCACTCTCATTCTTTAGCTCACTCTCAATCACTCTCTTCCTTTCTAGTTTTCTCTCATTTGATAATTTTACTCCCTTTCTTTCTCACTTGCTACTCCTGTCCACTCTCTTTTATGCTTGCTCTCACTTTCTCCCGATAGTTCTCTCTTATGCACTCTCTTTCTCTCCCACAGTCACTTTTCCCCCCACCCACATATTCTCTCTCTTTCTCTCTCAAGTGACTGTTTCCCCTCCCCTTACAAAGCATTATGAGAGAGTATGTTGAAGATGATAATTGAGGAGCAGGAAGAGGAAGAAGAGATGTACATTAATAATGTTGATGAGGAAAGCAGAAGGAGGTGAAGAGGCAAAAATGGCTAAAAGTATTCCACTTGGCTATGTCCATGGGAATCGGAAGTGTGTCCATCTCTCTTCTAACCACACATACAGATTTAGCACATGTTCCTTAAAGCTGATTCAGATCTATTTTCTCTGAGTGGGCAGCTACAGTGGAGGCAAATGCGTATATCAGTTATCTGCTTAATGGCTGAGAGAGTTGCAGATTCTGCCACCCACCAGCAGACATCAGAAAACAATGAAGACTGATTTTGAAAATAGATAGGCCATTCTCACTGAGAATATTGGAGCAATACAATCTTCTGACCAAAATTCTGGTTCAGTGGTCTTGTGCCAAACTAAGCTATGTTTGCATGGGTGTGGGTGTGTGCACATTTTTTATATTATATATATATATATATATATATATATATATATATATATATATATATATAAAAAATGAAATGGATTAAATTCGACAATTATTTAATATATTTTCTATTTATATGTTATTTTAATATATACAATTTATTTAAGTAAATACTCTGTTTTTAATTAAACAGTATTAATTACATTTACTGGCCTGAATGTTTGAGAAATTTCATAGAAAATATACATTCTCCGACAGGAACTGAACCTGTATTCCTGGACATAAACTGTCATATGATAGCTACAGAGAAGCATCTGGTTAGCAATGTACAAATTTATCTATAAAAATAATGTATAAATAGAAAGCACATCAAATAATTGTCAGACTTAATCCATTTTATTATATGTTGTCATTGTTTACGTTAAGATACGTTTCATGAACAGATATGGTAAATTGTGAAAAATCATCAATGATTGTGTGTTTTAAACAGTAATTTGGACTTTGCTAACCAAACACTTCTCTGTAGCTAATTGGTATAGCACGTCAGATCAAATGACGTTTTCCGTATAGGATAGGAATACAGGCTCAATTCTTGTTGGAGAATGCATATTTCCTACAAAAATTTCTTGAATATTCATACCAGTAAATGTATTAATACAGTTTAATTAAAATCAGAGTATTTACTTTAATTGTATCTTTAAAAATAAGATATATATATATATATATATATATATATATATATATATATATATATAACATTTACGCAATATTTGTTTTTTCTGTTTAGTTTTTAAAGCTCTGAAAAACATGTCATCTCAAGTTCTGAACACTGAAATAAAGTCACTGCAAACATACATATATACATATATATATATATATATATATATATACATACATATATATTTTACACACACTATTTACATTGTTTGCACTGTTGTCCTCATCACTATTGTCATATTCACAATGGTTCAGCTATTATATGCTCCGACCTTCTTCAGGTGATATACATTTTGAAATTTTAAATAAGAATATGATACATAAATTTTATATATTTGAAGAACATTAAGCAAATTAATGAAATTATATATTTTTTTTTTTTTTTTTTACACATTGTTTAAAGAAAACAAAAAAAAAAACCATTTATCACAAGCAAGGCAAAAACACCACTAAGAAACACAAAGGGCTACTGGGAGTGAAAGAAAAAAAAACAAAAAAAAAAACTTTAGAAGGAACCAGAAACCCAATCCTAAACAGAATCAAGGGACAAACCTCTAAAGACCAGAGAGGAGTGTGAACCTGTCAATAGGCAAACTTATCTACTTCTAAATAATTAACATTTACATTAAACATAAAATAACCTTATTCTATCAGTAAGATTTGTTTTAATCAATTCAACCCAAGCAAGGCAATAAAACCACTAAGACACAAGGGGCTACTAAGAGTGAAAGAGAATAAAAAAGACTTTAGAAGGAACCTGAAACCTAATCCTGAACAGGAAACAAGGAATAAACCTTTACTGCTGTTTAAAAAAAAAAAAAAAAAAAAAAAAAAATGGGGAGGACCGTAAACCAGACGATAGGTGAACATATCTAGTCCAATGAGAAAAAAGATAAATAGTAAATAAAATTTTAGTTTAGGTGGAAACATTAAAAATATAGACTTTAGACATCAGAAGGAAATATAGAATCCAAATCCTAAACAGGAAACAACAGATGAACCTCTACTCTTGTTCAAAAGATGGACTGGGGGTAAGAGTGTCAAACAGATAATAGGTGAACCTATCTACTTCTCATTATTGCCTTATATGGTGGACTCTCCCAATGTATTCGACATATGAGGGTCAAGCAGCTCAGTTCCTAGAAAATGACAGCCAAACACCAGCACATATGATTTGATTATAGTGGTGAATGCTTTGTGCAGAACCAACCTCACTTATTGAAGGGCCGAATATAGAGTTGGCGCACTACATTTCACAAGGTTCCCAAACAACCCTGCACGGGTTTTGAATTCAGAGTTGTCCTTCTCATAGACCAGTTGCCATCCAAGGATATAGAACCCAGTCTGTCCTGGTAATTACACATAGCTGGAGGGAGAAGAAGAGGATTCATACCTTTCCCAAGGGTATTAGCACGTAAGTGAATGTAATGGATTCGACTGGAATTCAAACTGCTACCCACTACTCCACTATGCCTCCTTTTATATAATAAAAATTTAGAACAGATAGGAAATGTATATCAATCTATCATGTTTCACTTTTATTATAGCTTCATCAGAGATTGAGAGATTTTTATTTTTTTCTCTCTCAATCTTTGATGAAGCTTTAATAAAAGTGAAACATATTAGATTAATATATTTCCTATTTGTTCTTTATTTTATCATCTTGTTGGATTCTGATCTGCATTTGATCTTTTAACTCATATATATATATATATATATATATATATATATATATATATATATATATATATATATATATATTTTACTTTGTTGAGTGATAAGTTAATTCTATAAACAACACCCACTTACATTAAGGCAAAAGCTATTCAGTAAAATGAATAGACCAGCTGATTGGCTTTTGTTTACATTTGTAAAAATAATAGGATAGATTTAGCTGTTTCACTGTCGATTGAAGATAGCTCAGTGGTAGAAACTGACAACAAATCAGTTGGGTTTTTGATCCTGGCTTCATGCATTCAGATGTCTAGTTGCATTGAAGAGCTGTGATACAGCGAAACAGTACTATCTGCCAATGACTATATATATATATATATATATATATATATATATATATATATATATATATATACTTTAAATATTAGATCAGTTGATTCCGCTACCTTGGGTTTCAAACTTATGGTTTCCTCAGGCAAATTTTATCAATTGACCTCCCAACGCTTTATCTTAAAAAAAAAAAAAAAAAAAAAAAAACATTGAACACTATATTATTTTTAAAAAAATAAATAAACAAACGCATGGTGAAGATCATACAATCAAAGGCGGTCATTCAAGCTGGTAAGTTTTAGGAACTCTATCAAACTAGCTAACCATGTTAAACATAAAATAAAATATTCCTAGTGGCTGAGTTGGTTTAAAACACATCAGATCTTACGACAATTTCTCCTGCTATGTAGAATGCAGGTTTGAATCCCACCAAAGGGTGTATGTTTTCTTGAATAATAGTTGCAGAAAATTCCAAAATCATCAGGAGGTTATGGTTGAAACCAATGGTGATTTTATTGAATAAATTTACTCATTAGTATTTAGAGATATTTTTGTATAATTTTGGCAAATATATCTGTTAAAATGAGATATCCGTGTTATTTTCATTTTTGCATAATTAAGATGACAATTTATCCATCGCACACACACACACACACAATAGCTGGCCACTCGTATTCGAGGATACTCATCATTTAGAGCAGCTAACCAATCCCTATTGCAGACGCTTGTTCAGGCACATTTGTGTTTGTTCAACAAAGAGCCCACCTGTTTAATACTGCAACTATGCTGAGCAGACCTTAGTTACAGTTTCTGGGAGAGAGTGTGTTATCTAGCATAACCAACAATCTGAACAAGGCCAGCACACTCAACCCCTCGGTCTTGATGACTTATGATTTCGTGCTAGCACACATATCAACGGCCCCCAAGTGTTCCATCTACCCAATTTCACTCGCAAGGCTTGGGTCAACCCATGGTATAGTTTTCAGGCACTTTCCACCAATAACATCAGGAAGTCTCTTTACTGACAAATCAACACTGGTGAGATTCAAATCGAGGTCTCATGGTCAAAAAGTAAATACACATATACATACATACATACGGTGTCTTAAAAGTTACTATTTATTTCAGTAAAATCCAATCTTTTTCAAAAAATTGCCACACTGTTATAAAGATGTACATCATTCATGCAGATTTTGGCTTTTACAAGATGTCAACATGTTTACAGATCACGACATCTATCAAAGAGATGAAATTTAAATTTTTATTATTGCATTATTCCAAAATTTTAACACGTCAGCAGATAGCTATTATTGTCAACAACTGAGCACAAATAGTTATTAATTAAAAAAATTAGTAATTAATGGATAATTTTAAATTTATTAATTAATAAAAGCAGAAGAGTTAGAATCGATTTTGTATCTGAATTTTCTTAAGAATCTTTGTGTAGTTCTTAAGTTCATTTTAAAATCTTTTTCATCATTTTTGTTGTGTAAGGATAAAGTGTCATTACCGACACTGGAGTTTGAACACAGATCACCAGTGAGCAAACACAGGTGATTCCATTTCTAATAAAGTAGACCATGTGATCATAAAAGAAAGGTATATACGGGAATTAGCATGACGTCTAAGTGATTGCAATTCACTATACTATCCTCTATAATGATCACTCTTCAAATTACTATTCGGCAGTTACTATGCGAACAAGTATTACTAGTGCAAGTACTATTCGAAGGAGTTACTACTACTATCTGCAATTCCAAAGTCTCAACTACAACGAGAATTACAGAAGTAATAACGAGCATTCGTCGACATTACAATGAGTAAACGTCTGACATCACAAAAATTTTCATCAAAATTAGGCTATGAAAGTTAAGCTATGACTTAGAAGAAAAAACATAACGTCCTTCGCAACAGTCCTTGTTTCTAATAATCTATCTCTAACAAAAAAGGATTATTTCAAATATAACATCATGTGATATTATTTCTTTTATATCAGACCTTTTCCATGGGATGCTAACAAATATTAAAAAAAAAATAACCATAAATACGTAAAAATAAATGCATATATACCTCTTTGTGTTATGTTATAATGCTTATTACCTAAACAATAATATTGTATAAATTTTTTTTAAACACTGAAATATATTTAATCACATCTCCCTAATAGCTACCACGATCTGTTAGCTCAATTTTTGTCTCATTTTTCTTTTACAGACCCTGTTAATTGATGATTAACATAGACGAACACGTTTGTCATAACATGGAAACGAAAAAGTGAGAAATTCTAAGCATTTAGACAAATTTGAAAGGAAGTTTCATAAGAAAAAAACCAACAGACAAGGTTATTTATGAGTTGTTAATAACATTTCAGGAAACTGGATCTTTTCATAATTCCAATTACTTCTGAACTATATAGTAATTGTTGAGGATGCTCCCTGTACATTTTATATATATATATGTGAAAATATATAGAAAATAGGAAAGAACTGGTTAGGTAAATAATCCAAAGTTCCTTAGTGTTTTTGTTATTATTTTTAAAAAATAGTGCTCGATACAAAAGTAGAGCATAAATATAATTATTTATTTAAAAATATGATTCCAACTCGCAACATAAGAGGTCTCATGTTTCAAAACAAGTGCCGAAAACTTCAATATAATTATTTGAATTAAATTGAATTAAAGTAAGCTCTGTTGAAGATGGAACAGAGCTTACTTTAATTCAAATAATATAAGCTCTTGTTTTGAAAAATTCTTATTTGAATCATATTTAACAAATAAATAATATATATATATATATATATATATATATATATATATATCAACACAACATTTGTTTATGAACCTATATCAATATTTCTTCATATCTAAGTACAGATACTCGTGTAGGTGCATGTATCTACATGGTGTGTGTGTGTGTGTGTACATATATATATACACACACACACACACACACACACACAGACACACACACGTGTATATAATAAATAATATTTGTTGGCAATTATGATAAAAAACATGATATAAGCTGCTAGATAAATGCAATCATGTTTTGACATTGTATGTGCCTCCCTCAGGCATTGCGAAGGCGCATACAGTGTCAAAACATGATTGCATTTATGCAGCAGTTCATAACATGTTTTTGTTATAACTGTTAATAAATATTATTAAGCTCTACTCTGTATTGAGTACTTTTTTAAAATATAATATCTGGACATTGGTACAAACCTATCTTACACTTGTTTGTGTGTGTGTGTGTGTGTATATATATATATAATTTCATGTCTCATAAATTAAACTTTTACACACATTATTTTTTATTAGAAAAAGACTTTGGGAAGGCAAACAATTCTTCACCATCCACTCAGATGATATTTTTGAATATTTTTATAAAGATTTTCTAAAATAGAAACATTGCAAAAATAATTTCATTCATTTGCAAATAAGTTCTGAAAGTTTCATTAAAAAGAGACAAGTGATTTTTGCAAGAATTTCCAAATCAAAGCATTTTTCACTGCAAAAAGAGGCTAAAACTTACCAAATTTATATACAGTCACCTGCTGACACAAGAAAAACAAGATTTTTAACCAAAATTTCAAACATTCTAAATAGGATCAAAAAATATAATTTAATAATCAAAAAAACTTTTGATGATAAACTGTCTATTAAGTTTCTCATTTCTTAGTGAATATTTGAGATTATATATATATATATATATATATATATATATATATATATATCTCGCTCGGAAATACAGAACATTCGGACAGTTCTTACACACTCTTTGTCCAGAAAAGAAAGCTCTTGTCAGAACACAAGAAAAATTAAATAAAAAGCTCAACCGTAGTACCTTGTCTGTCGTTTTTAATGAAATATGCATAAAGGAAGGATTGCTGCCTAAATATACAAATATATATATATATATATTTTATATATATATATATATATATATATATATATATATATATATATATATATATATACATACACAAAATCACATGTACATACATACACCCCCACATAAGTTTACATACATAAACATGAAGAAATATTGATATAGGTGTATACACACACACACACACACACACACATCTTTAAAACTTATTTGTTTGTTCATCTTCAGCCTACTTGAAGTGAAAGTAAGGCAATAAGAGTAATTTGCTCCCTTTTCCCCTGATAAAAATAGTTGCACATGTTGAGAAAGATATCCTCATTTAATTAAAGTGAGGAGGAAGAGAGATAGAGATAGAACCCTCAACAAGCAGGTGGCAGTCTTTCAGTGCCTCACTCCAGACTGACACTGGGTGAGAGGAAAAGACACTCATTAAAAGAGATGAAACTCATCCAGACACTGCTGCCTGACAGTGGGTCAGCAAGTCTGTAGACACAACACAGCTTGGGAAGAGGCAGGTTGGCAATGAATAATACACAGAGGTTTGCAGAGTGGCTTGCTGCTGGTGTCTTATGTTAAGCACGACTGCGGCTGCTAGATCAATACGGAGGTGGGGGTGGATCCTCCGACCAGGTAAAATGAGTTCATAATGTCGTATAATCTGGTAGCTTTTCCTGTTCAAGGCAAAAACATCACCAACAAGAAAAACATTACAAGGGAGACAACTACAATAAAAACCTGATGTTAGTAAATAATATATCTTCAAGCAAAATCAACAACAAGATTTTATATATATTTTGTGTGATGCATTTCGCCCCTTAGGACATCATAGGACTAGGTTTATGCTTACGTTGATGCGGCTACACATGCACACAATTGAAACAAAGTCACTGAGAATTTTAAATTAACACAAAACAAAATAAAAAGCTAAAACTTGAAAGAGAAATTTACTCTATTTTACCTGTAATAATTGCCACAAGCAATACATTGAACAAAGCCTCAAGGAATTTAAATAAAAATTTATATGAACACAAAAGGGATCTTTTACAAAACAACACGTTAAATGCATTAGTTACTCATCATAATGAGACTGACATCAATTTTGATTTAAAAATGCTACTCTAATTAAAAGAGAAAACAATTTACTAAGAGAAAAATATTTAAGAAAGTGCTTTAATCACAGGATCAACAGAAAAATTTACATCTAGATTCTTACTATGGTTTACCATCTTCTATTATCACAATGTTGGATATTTAATAACAAAAGTGATGGAAACAAACAAAAACAAGAATCTAAATTAAATCAGGTAAGATTACCCCAAAACACATTAGAAAAAAATATTTATTTCAAAATTCCTGGTATCTCTCATTTAAGCGCATGTGTGACTATAAATTGACATAAGCTTAAAATAATGAAGTCCTAAAGAACGAAATGCATCACACAATACTTTTTCACTTTCCCCTAAAATTATTCATATAAAAAATTTCTATAGCATTATCCCATGTGTGTGTGTGTATATATATATATATATATATATATATATATATATATAAGGAGGCGCGGTGGAGTAATGGATAGTAGCTTGGATTGAGGAATCGGAGAGCCGAGTTTGAATTCCAGTCAAATCCATTACATTCGCTTATGTGCTAATATCCTTGGGAAAGGTGTGAATCCTCTTCTCCCTCCAGCTATGGGTAAATAGCAGGACAGACTGGGTTTTATAGCCTTGGATGGCAACTGGTCTAAGAGAAGGACAACTCTGAATTCAAAACCTGTGGAGGGTCGTTTGGGAACCTTGTGGCACGTAGTGCACCAGGTCTCTGTATTCGGCCCTTCAAAAAGTGTGGATGGTCCTGCACAAAACCTTCGCCACTATAATCAAATCTCATGTGCTGTTGTTGGGCTGTCGGTTTCCTAGGAGCTGATCTGCTTGACCCTCATACGTCGAATTCAAAGAGAGAGTGTATATATATATATATATATATATATATATATAATAGCTGGCCACTCATATTCAATGATAACTGTCTGCTAGGGTGGCTAGCCAATCCCTATTGCAGACGCTTGCTCAGGTTATTTGTGTTTGTTCAACACCCATGCTGAGTAGACCTTAGTTGCAGTTTCTGGGAGAGAGCGTGTTATCCAGCAAGTTCAACAATCTGTACAAGGCCAGCAAGCTCAAACCCTCAGTCACGATGAATTGTGACTTTGTGCTAGCACAGCCAATGACAACACCCCCACCTCCAAAGTTCCATCTACCTGATTTCAGTCACAAGGCTTGGGTCAACATATGGTATGGTTTTCAGGCACTTTCCAAAAGGTACTGCATGCTGCGATCCCCTCCCCCCTCCAGACTGATAACATCAGGAAGTTTTCTTCCTGATGTTATCAAATCAACTCGTGTAAGATTTGAACCTGGATCTCATGGTCAGAAAGCAAACATTCTAACCACTCATCCACACGATCATATCATATATATATATATATATATATATATATATATATATATATATATATATATATATATATATATTATTTTCAGATAGTGTATCTGTAAAGGAACACAATCAATAAAAAGAGACAAGAGGAAAAACTATTCTTAGTGGATGTGTTTCATCCTCCTATGGATTTTATTAAGGCAAGGATTAAGTAGGATTTATTTTGTTGCATGTATTTATATATAAACGTAAGGATGTCATTGGTTTATCAAGGTTTTTCAACTTGAGAACATTACATTGGGAAAACATGCAGAAATTTAAAATATCCATGAACACAAAAGCAACTTTATACATAGTTTATCAAATGCACTGGTCGTACACAAAATAAATTTGACCACAATTTTGATCTAATAAAAATAAAAAAAATGCCACACTCATCAAAAAAAAAAAAAATTTTTTTAAATTCTCAAGAGTGCTGCTATCAAATCTTATCAAAATATAAATCTTTGCACCAGTTTTTCTCCCAATCTCACCTTTCCTGAAAGAATTACTAATTTCTGAAGCCAACATATACGGCCACAAATATGTTGAAAAATGAAAAGGTTAAATCAATTACCTCATGTTTTTAAAAATGTGCAGCACATACATCCATCCCAAACCATAACAATCTGATCAAAATTTAGACAATATTCATTTAATAACAAAAAAAACAAAAAATAATTTCTTGAATATTATTCTCTTACTTTTTGCCAGACTTTGAATTATGTCACTTGTGTCCCCCATATGTTTTGACTGACCTTTCAACCACATAATGAACATTCACGAATGTTCTCAAATTTTAAAGCCTTGATAAACCAATGACATCATCACTTTTTGTATGTAAACATGTGCAACAAAATAAATCCTACATTGCTTTGATAAAGTCCCACAGAGAATGAAACCCATTGGCTAAGAATAGTTTTTCCTCTTGTCCCTTTTCATTCATATATATATATATATATATATATATATATATATATATATACACACACACTATTATATGATCTTCATATTACATAAATAAAGATGACAATATTCTTTATATTCTTTTGTCTTTTATTATTTACTTGGCAGAGCTCAAAATTCAATCGTGTATTTTTGAACTGAGCTAAATTACAAATCCAGTTAATGGCCTCAGTGAGAGAATCAACAATACTTTGGTCGGGACAACTGGCAAAGATTTTTTTATTGACTCTTTCCCATTCTTTTCCCTCACATGGGTCTGTCTCTCACCATATGTTTCAGTTAGTAGGGGAGTCATAATTATAAATAATTACAAACCCCCTAATATTTATATATACAAAAATAATCATAAAATGGTGAAACAGCAAGACATAGAAACAAACAAAACAAGTATTATTTATTATCTGGTTGTTATGTGGTGTTGGAAACACAAGAGACAGTAATACTGAATAAAATTGTGAATTTGGAGTCAAATGTAAATCAAATATAGATCAGAACCAGGCAGAATGATAGATAAAGAATAAGTAAAGTGTATACGGTCTTTCTCATAAGTTTTTTTATAGATGTGTGTAAGGAGTGTCCAGATAACTTAGTTGAAAAAATACAAGAAGTGTTTAGGGCTTTCTTACCTCAAATTTTGTTGAGTGCCAAAAGGTAAATGTTACTATAATGGCCTGAAAAGGAAATGGAGATGAAATTTTTGTTGACGCACATGTTAATGACCTGTCCATGTGAACTGCTTGCCCGATAGTGAGGATGTCACATGTTTGTATGCATAGAAGAGAAAAGTGGTTTAAAATGAGTAAATTAATGATAATTATAATTATTATCATTAGTTTTTTGACACTGTAATTAAAATTTTAATCTCTGTAAAACAATAAGGGAGATAAAATGTACAGTAACAGCAGTATCAAGGGAATAACCATCCTGTCCTTTTTTTTGTGAGCATGAAGGTTAAAAATTGCTAACAAACTTTTACTGCACAATGATACAGTGAGCAACTGGTTTGTTTGAATAACATATCAGCAAAGAAAAGTTGAGAAACAAAGTTGACAAATGTTTTTGCTGCATATCAACACTCATCATCTTGCAGTAAATAACCACAGGATAGAAAGTTCTCCTATAAATAGTATTTTTCCAAACCTGTCACCTTCAAAAACAATCACTATGTTTCGCTCCGAAAAGTTCAAGATACAAAAAAATTCTTCAAAGGAGAAATCAAAACCCAAACGATTCTTTCAAAATAAAAAGATGCAAATAACTTGGAAAGGTTGAGTTAGGGAAGTTTATGAAATATCAACTCCTATTGGGTTATTTAAAGCTAAAATCAATTTTTAATACTCAAGTGCCCAGGCAAGCACCAGCCATACACTGGTCACACTTATACTCAAGCTCCTAGGCAATCACCAGTCACACCCATGCTCAAGACTGTAAGGAAGCACTGCTAGTGCTTATAAATGAATCCCCAAACATCCACTTGGTAGATGGCCCCCTTTTGGTGGGGGTCTAACCTCTCTGCAAGGACTACAGTTGGTGTGTTGTAGGCCCCGAGAAAGCAATAACTGAAAAGGTGGTGTGAGGTCATAGCAAGTCAGAGAAAAAGGGTATTAATATTATTCACTCATGAATGTTAAGAATTTATATGAATAAAAGATTTTGTCCAAAAGATTCTGGCTTATGGCCACATCATGTTGAAACACCAATTCACATACTATTACCAAAGTTAAGCAATGTTGAACCTGGACACATGATAGACTTATATGTAAGATAGATTCTAGTGAGAAAAATTGTCTAGACTGAAATCGTGAACCAACTTTCTTAGCTGCAGACTTAACAATTGATTCAGTATACTTCAATTAACCTCTTTTTAACCAAGTAAGCCATAATATAGACAGATTAACATGGATGTTGTGCTTCTTTCCACCAAAACATCAAATTTGCACTTTTTCAATTTTACTAACATTTAACTGCTATTTAATCATTTAATCATATTTTCTGTTTAACATTTAACTGTTATTTTATTGAAGGCATACAATTGTGCTCAAAATATTTAGATTTCAGCATTAAATAACCCATAGAGAATGATATGCTGCTAAACAAAATCAACCAACCAAAAAACTTTTTCTTCAACCCTATATAAACAGATGCAGACAGACAAGCACATCTCTAGATGTAGGAAATCATGGTTCTCCACAGTTTTCTTCTTTTGTCACTCTCAGCAATAGTTACTTTATTACATGCTCTATTTCTCTTTGTGCTACCTGTTCCTCTCTCCATTTGCTGACGTGTGTTACTCTGCTACCTTTGCTTTTGATGTGGCATGTGAGTGTAAAATTTTCTGATTTCTTCATGATATATCCAAATTTTCAGCTGTTTCTTTGAGATGATTATCAGCAATTTCTTTGTAGTTCTTATTTTCGTTAAACTTCCTTATTTGTCATATGCTCTGTCTATAGTATTATCAATATTAGTTTAGAGAGCAACATCTTGGTTTGCCTCCAGTCTTTTCTTCATCAGTGACAGTATTGTCCAGCTTTCACTGCTGTATATGAAAGGAGATATCACATAACTGTCCAGAACCCTTTTTTTTTCCCTTATCTTATTTCTCAATATGTACATACAAAAATTAACAGACACTGAAACATACAGATTGATAAAGAATGTTTTTTACACAGAGGTGGAGGCCACAAAAAAATGGAAAGGAAAGGCAACTAGATAATGATGACAACTGAAAAATATATTTTGTCCAACAAATAATTCAACATTGGCTGCTCTCAGAAAGAAGTTCCAATCAATGGTTAACCGGGGCAAGGAATGGCTTGTAAATTTAATGCCCCCAAAGCAAAATCATTTCTGCCTGCTATCAACATGGCTAATGCTAACCTCCAGGAGAGCAACACTTTGTGCTTTCTTGGGCTCATGTTTTCCACTGACATGAAGTGGAGTGATTATATTGAATCAATTGTTACATCTACCATTTGGTTCACTGTGTCATACCAGAAAATTTTTCTGATCGGAATGCATCTTGCCCACTTATAAATCTACCATTCATTCATGCATTGAATACTGCTGCCATATCCGGTCTGGGGCTCTTGCTATAGATCTCAAGATTCTTGACAAAATTCAAAGGATTTATAATGTATTTGATTCTGACTTGGCATCTTTTGACTTCATTCACTTTCTCACAAACGTGATGTGGCTTCCCTCTGTCTTTTCTACAAATATTTTCATCACAATTGTTCTGATGAACTTTCCTCCTAGGTACCGCGACTGCTTGAATTGAAGCATACTACTAGATTGGCAATTAAGTCTCACTATTTTACTGTTGAAATAGCTAGATCCAACTGTAAGTTCTATTCTAATAGTTTCTTTTCTCACACTTTTCACCTGTGGAACTGCCTTCCAATTTCTCGCTACCCTGTCACCTACAATCTTTAAAAAATTAGATGCAATGCTAATTGCCATCTTCTGTCTTCCTGAAACCTGTTTTTTTATTATGCTTTCTCTTCACTAAAATCTTTGCATTCTCTTTAATTCCTAATAACCACTTATGTCCTAATGGAATTATCACCTTGCTTGGGGTAAAATGAGTTTAAAAAAAAATGAATTGAGGTCGAGGATTGAGTTTTTTTTAGTAAATTAAGTATATCCTATATCATTTGAAGTTAACAATTTTTTTTGTTTTTTTTTTTAGGAGAGGGTCAGATCTAACAGAAGTTTTGATTGTTGTTGTTTTTTGTTTTGTTTTTTTTTTACAGCTTATCAACCCATTCTGTGTCTATTTAAAGCCAAAACATTTTGAATTGTAAGAGAATTTTTATTTTTGCAAGTGGGCATTGTATCAGAAATTATTTCAGAGTAACGGTGATTTTTCTAAACACAAGCCATACAATTTAACCCATAGCTGGGGAGAGGAGAGATTGATTCATATCTTTCTGAAGGCCATGTGCGCATAAGTGAAACCCCAACTGGAATTTGAATTCAGCTCTCCAATTACTCGTCCCATTACACCACCAGCACATCAGTAACAAAAGAATAATCAATTGTTATAATTATTGCTATGTTAGATACTTATATCTACTGAGGCTAGCAACCAACTCAAGTGATAAGAAGAGTTTAATCCAGTAATGTCTTTAAAGGAAATAAAAAGAAGTTATTTTTATAAGACCAATATCCTCATCCCCTCCTCCCCACTATTGCAGGAAGATCTTTTAACATTTTATTGGATTCGTTAATAAACAAAGAATGACAAGTGACAGCAAGTCAGCAGCTGTAACAAAAAAAGAAAATCTTCAATGATTGCAGTCAAGTATAACAACAGCAGGAGCACTCATCAGCAGGCAGGTTAGGTTTAAGGCTCCAAGTTCTCCTATGGTGCAATAGCCTAGTGGATTAAAGAGTTAGTTTATGAATTTAGTGACATAGCAATTGTGGATTCAATCCCTAGACTTGGACTCAGGTGAAACAGGGCAAGCAATAACTGAGCAGTACTAAGAATAACTAAACAAGATATCCATAGGCACAGTCAGCAGAATGAGAACAGTCTGTCTCTATAGATTAAATAAAGGGCTCAGTTCAGAATTTCCTGCACATTACCAAGATTGATATAAAATGAAGCCTGGAGGACACAACAGCCAAACTATTATGCTAACAACAACAAAGATGAAGACAATAGTTGATAACTGTACTATTTTAAACATATCCAAATATAGGGTTGGTATAAATGGAATAAAATTATGATAACCGAAAACACTATTTTTAAAAAAGAACTTAATACAAAGTACAGCAAATATTTATTAAAAAATTATAACATTACAAAAATAGCCATTAACATGCTTATGTCATAATTTTTGAATAAATATTATATCAAACTATCAAGGAATTGACCTCTTATTGACTTCTGCAATGTGACAGAGTTTATATAATACATTGAGTCATTGTCAATATTAATAAAAATAAAGACAATGGCCTGAATAATAAATGGAATAATGCAATTACTTAATTATTTACATTACTATTGGCCTCATCTTTGTTGTTATTATCAAAACGCTTTGGCCATTATGCCCTTTGACCTTTATCAGGACAATAAACTAATGAATTAAAGTGTTGCGGCAAAGTGAGTTCAATCTGCCAGATAGTGTGCACTTTGACTCAGTAATTACTGAGCCGTACTAAATAAGAACTAAAATAGATATCCCTAGTCAACAAAACAAGAACATGTTCTAGACTCAGAATTGTCCCACTGGAAAAAAATTAGTGGATTAAAGCATTGGTTTAAGAATTTGGTGGCATCGTAATTGTAAGTTCAAACCCTGGGCCATGCATCTCAACTTCAGTCACTTCCCCCACAAATGTGACATGGCTTCCCCATCTTTTCTACAAATATTTTCATAGCAATTGCTCTGACAATCTTTTTCTTTCCTTGGAGCCCCAGTTACATGAATTTAAGCATGCTACTAGATTGGCAACTAGGTCCCACAGTTTTCCAGTTGAAATAGCTAAATGCAACCACCACTTCAACAGTTTCTTTTCTCACACTTACCACCTGTGAAAATCCCTTCAGTTTTCTTGCTTCCTTGATAACTACAACCTTCAAAAAATTTAAATGCAACATCAATCACCATCTACTGTCTTCTTGACTCCTGTTAATTTTTTGTCCTTTCCTCAACCTTCCCTATTCTCACTCTTCTCATTTTCTTTCCCTACCGGCAACCCCCTGCGTACTAGTGGTATTACCGCCTTGCTTGGGGGTGAAATGATTAAAAATAAAAAAAAAATAATAAAATAGTGCAGACTTAGACTCAGTGGAAACAGGAGGCAGAGGAGGAATAACTGAGCAGTACTAAATAAAAACAAGACATCCTTAGACATGGTGGTAGAAGGAGAAAAATCTATGCCCACAGATTAAATAAGGAGTTCAGTTCAAAATTCCCAAGAAGGTTAACCAGATCAATAAGAACCTGATGAAGGCCAGAGGGAAACAACACCCGAAATGTTATAATAATTATAACAATGATGAGGACAGCAGTCTGCATGTAAATAATGATAACTCCTCATCAAAGAAATTCAAATAGAAATTATAAAAATACTTCATCCTAGCAGCTCACAGGAAGGATAAAAAATATATTAGTCAAAATGTTAGGCTAAAAACAACAAAGATGAAGAGAATAGTCTGAGTAATAAATTTGATAATGAAATGAAAATACATAATTGCAAAAATTCAGAAAAGAAAAAAATGTCAGTAAATTTCTCAGCCAAATTAATTTTAGATTTTTATTAAAACCTGCAAGAAATGTTGGATATTGTCACAGCATTAGCACCATAGGATTTCTGTTGTAACCTAAGGAAGGTTACTGAATAGAATAATCAAATGAAGGTTGGTAATGAATGATAATACTTAGGACAAGAACAACACATATAAGATTCACCAACGGCGCATAGAAGTAGTCAACTGCTAGAAGTGAGTCAAGTGAATTCCATAATGAATCTAACTGCAGACCAACATACAGTATTTACTACTGTATTTATGTGAATGTAGACATACCCATTACCGTCCGTAGACGTGCTCCACGATAGGGTTTCAAACAACCCATTCAAAATATTATATATAAATCCTTTAGTTCTTAATCATTTTGTCATATATTGTCAAGATTCTTTCAACTTTTTATAGAATAAATAAAAATTTAAAAAGGTTTTATTTTGAAAAATCAAAATAAAATGCTAATATTAAAAAAAAATTAAGTTGTAAATTTCAAAACTTCAAACATGCAAAAACGTGTTTCATTTTATTTTCAGATATAAATAACAAATAAAACTGCTTGTAATTCGCACAAATATTATGACTAAAACCAAAATCTTGTACTTACTTGAGAGAGGCATTAAAAAACCTGCTTGAAAATCATGAAAATTCTTACCTGATATTAAGGAAAAACATTTTGTTGTGTGTTCAAACAAAAAAATAAAATAAAAATTATAATTGGTTTAAATTCTATAAGCATAAAAATCAGATTTTACTTGTCACCAATTTATAAGAATAAAAATGGAATGTATTTCTTTTTTTTTTTTTTAAATCATTTCACCCCAAGCAAGGCAATAAAGCCACTAAGACACCAGAGGTTACTGAGTATGAGAGAATATATTAAAAAAAAAATTAAGGGAGAGAACAATGGGGATATTCGTATTTGAAATAGATGCCCTATTTTTATTTTAAACTATTTAAAAATTTTAATCTATTGGTTTGCACATTCAAGAAATTTTAATAAAGAAAATATGCTCTCTGGCAGGCATGAATATGCAAAATGTAAAGTAATTTGAAAAAAGAAATAAATAAAACAAACTTATATATAAAAATCCATGTCATTTTTTTATCTGTCTCTTTATGCTGGTTTTACATTAATGGCCATGAAAAAAAAAAAAAAGAAAGAAAGAATGACATGTGGAAAGAGAGAGATAGAGAGATCTGGAGAGAACAACACATCTAGAGTTAGAGATGAAATGAAAAACCATCTGGAGAGAGATGAGATGACACTTGAAGAGGCACTGACATGGAAACATGGAGAGAGTGAAGAGAATACATCTAGAAATAAAGATCAGGGTAGAGAGAGAAATACACACCTGGAGAGAGAGAGAGAGAGAAACAATTACACATCTAGAGAGCGAGACAAATAAGTATCTAGAGAGAGAGCGAGAGAGAAATATACATCAAGACAAATATACACCTGGAGAGAGAGACAGACAGAGATGCACATCTGGAGAGAGACAGACAGACAGAGACACACACACATATCTGGAGAGAGAGAGAGAGACACACACACACACACACATACATATCTGGAGAGAGAGAGAGACACACACACATATCTGGAGAGAGAGAGAGAGATACACATATCTGGAGAGAGAGAGAGAGAGATACACATATCTGGAGAGAGAGAGAGAGAGATACACATATCTGGAGAGAGAGAGAGAGAGATACACACACACATACACATCTGGAAAATACATATATATATATGGAGAGAAAGACATACACACTTCTGGAGTGAGAGAGAAATAAATAATAATCTGGACAGAGTGAAAAACCAACACACATGCATTGTGGGTTAATCATTGGCCTGTTGGTGGAAAGCTTGGGCAAGAATGACACTGTATGTTTACAGAATTGAATGTTGGAGAATTTCTTTAGAGGTGGAGAAGAGACTCAAAGCAATACATGTCCAGAATAACACAGCTAGAACATATGAACAATTTGGAAGTTCTAAACAAAATAGGAACTAGAAAGACATGCATACTGAAAATCGGAAAGAAATCATTGAAATATTCTGGGACCCCTTATAATGAAAGAGGGCTCAGAAAATGTCACACACACGGGATAAATTGAGAGGAAGGAGAGGAGGAGTAGAAAGGGAAACAGCAAACAACTTATTGAATGAATTACTGCAAATGGATGACAGAATAAGGACAAGGATGGATGGATGGTTAGGAGTTGACATTATATAGAGCTACTAGGACAGGAAGTTGTGGAGAACCATGATCATCCACATTCCTAAGTGATAAGGCAGATAAATGATGATGACATTAAGAAAGTATAGAATAAAGAGAGAGGAGAAGAAGAGAGATGGGGGAGAGAGAGAGAGATCAGAGGAGAAAGAGAAAAGGAGAAGGTGAAGAGAAAACCTTTTTTTTCATGCACCCAGTTTTCCACATTTTGTTACTTCTTAACCTCCTCTTAGTAAACTTCAAAAAAAAAAAAAAAAAAAAAAAAAAATGTCAGTCTAATGTGAATTTTTATAGGGTCCAGTTAAAAAGAAATAAAGTCACACATTGCCTCCCGACTCCCAAAATGTTTTCAGAAACCAAATATAATAATTATCAATTTTCTAAGCTTTCAGACACAAATCCAACAGCAAAAGTCATTTGCATGTTATTCTTTTGTCCACTGGTGAAAACGTTTTTTTTCATTCACAATTCTATGAATTGCATCATCTTGAGATATTATTAGCACTTGTCCAACAAGTAACTTTTCAAAAGGTGAAGACACTTTATGCTCCACATAAAAGCATAAGAATGGGATATTTGTTTGAAGAATGTGAAATTTCAGGTAGATAAAAATAGATGGTAAGAAAAAACAAATGATCCATACAAGGAACAAAAATAATAAGACATAATTAAAATAGAAAAACAAAATAAATTTAGCATTCTCTAGTTTGCCATTTAAAAACTATAAAACAGGGATTTAATTTTTGGGATATGGAATTATCATTATTATACACTAATTTATTCAAACTGGTATCCTCATCTTGATTGTTATAGTCACATTTCTACTATTTCTCAGATGAGGAATTATCATTGTTATACATTGATTTATTCAAACTGTTATCCTCATCTTGTTTGTTCTCAACATTGTTTTTAGTTTCTGTTAAGATTGAAAAACTCATAAAAAGTTGCAAAGGCCAACCTTTCCAAAAACATATCAAATAATGGAACTATTGGTGCTGTGTATTCATTTAGACAAAGATTTAAATTTTAATGAATCAAGCTCAACTATTAACTTAAAGATTTTACAAGACAGTAAATAAAACAGATAACAAGCATTTACATGAACAACAGACACTTGATGAATATTCTTAGGCTTAAAGGACTGTCAGATGTACACCAGTTGCACAATTCATTGCCGTACTCCCTCCCTGGTCTTTTGAATGAGAGTAGAGGTTTTTCTCTTTTTTCAGATTGGATTTCTGGTTCCTTCTGAAATCTTTATTGGATTAACCTGTCTCCCCTGCTGGTTCAGCCCAAGTAGCTCAATTTAAACTAGTTGTTTTTCTCTAAGCAGGGAAGACTTTCAGTTGCCTGGTAAAATTCTTGTCAGATTAATTCAGGAACGACCAGAATTTCTGCTGCCAAAAGATAATATCCCTAAAATAATTTGACACCTTCAATCTTTAAACTGCAGTCACCATATCCTGCAGTCATTATTCCAAAATTTGTTTTTTCTGCAAGTAGTACCGGTTGTAACAAAAATTTAAAAAGTTGGGGACATACTTAAACATTTTTGTTTCATATTTCATAGCCACCTGTAAAAAAAAAAAAAGTTTTGGGATAAGGAAGTGGAAGACATGCACAATTCTCAATACGCATTGATCCAATCAAAGCCCAAGTCAAATAATTTCAGAGCAAGATATAGTTTGGTTTTATACTGGAATACAATTGAGGAAATCTACAACCATTTAATATTAACACTGCTGTAGACATACAAAGACATCTTTTTGGAACTTACATTGCCTGCTGTTGACGTACATATTCATTTTCAAGACATCATTAAAAGTTGGTCTCTAGAATGTCTGTTAATAACTAAGTGGCATTTAGTGCTATTTTCAAACGATGCATAGACATATAGAGTGGTTGTGCAATATATTTTTATTACATTGTGCTGAGGGGAGAGTATTATTTAGTTTTGTCTATACTACAGAGTATTCAAAATGGTAACAACCATCAAAAATTGCCATCAGCATCTTTATAGTCATTTATTTCAGGTAAATGACAATTTCCTATTATTCCCGAAACTGGCCAGCACAGCCAGGCAACAATGCAACAGTGAACATGTTGGATAAAGTCTTTAATATATGAGATACATTCCAAATGTTTTGAGACTTCTTTTAGGAGAGGCATTTATATCTGTCCTAGATTATTGTAATATTAGTATATTATTGATAATCGTAATATTAGACGTTTCCCTACAAGAAAACATTTGGCATTCATTGACCAAGCAGCCAGTATTGCTTTTGGTTGAAATTAAACTTTCTCTTAAAACAGATTTCTCAAGTCCAGTAGCTGTTATCACTCTTTCCAGTATATGTAGTTTCTCTTATCTGGTACAGTTCTTTGTGATTACTATACATGTAATAAGTTGACCTGCCAACTTTTGTTATTCCAAATTGAAGGAGACGGATGTAACAGCTCTTTGAACACACCCTGCTTGTCAAATCTGACTACTTTGCAGAATGCAGTCAGGATGTGAAGACATTTTGGAAGGTTGCTATGCAATAAAGTTTCATGTTGAAAGGGATGGGCATCAAAACTGTCCTTCACCCTCCATACAGTCCAAACCTTTCTCTCTGATATATAGCATGGCCATTTTGGAAGGTTGCTATGCAATAAAGTTTCATGTTGAATGGGATGGGCATCAAAACTGTCCTTCACCCTCCATACAGTCCAAACCTTTCTCTCTGATATATAGCATGGCCATTTTGGAAGGTTGCTATGCAATAAAGTTTCATGTTGAATGGGATGGGCATCAAAACTGTCCTTCACCCTCCATACAGTCCAAACCTTTCTCTCTGATATATAGCATGGCCATTTTGGAAGGTTGCTATGCAATAAAGTTTCATGTTGAAAAATGTCCCTCACCCTCCCTACAAGTCCAGACCTTGTTTGCTGTGATTTTTGGTTGCTGCCCAAGCTGAAGGAGAACTTCAGGGGCAGTCGTTTTGAAGACACTGAGATGAAGGAGGTTGTGACAAGGGTCCTGGAGACCTTCAATTTGGATGACTTCCATAGGGTCTTAACAAAGTGGTTAGAGCACTACAATAAGTGCACTGAAATCAGAGGATCTGAATTTGAAGGAGATTACAGTTTTGTACTTCTTTGAAATTAATAAATGTCTCTCCTGAAAAAGTCTCAAAACCTCTGGAATTCACCTCATATTTACCACCATTTCTTTTTCTAGAATACATTATTATTGTAATTTTTAAAGAAAGAAAGAAGGAAAAAGAAAGAAAAAGAAACAAAGAAAAAAAAGAAGAAACAAAGAAAAAAACAAAAAAAGGGAAAAGAAGAAAAAGAAAAGGAAAAAAGAAGAAAAAGAAAAGGAGAAAAACAGATGTCTCAATTCAAGTTCCTTGTACCATTCCAGAAAGCACCCAACTCCTCTTGCTATGTTCTATCTTTACAAGAGTTAGATCAGACCAAAAATGAAATTCCTGTTGTATCTAGGCTGGAGCTGCACAATCCTCCCTTTCCAGCCTTGACAGAGTTAAAAAAAAAAAAAAAAAAAAAAAAAAGCTTTTACCCAGCCTTGTCAGTGATGAATTATTTTTAACCCTACAGCCCCTTTCCCCACAGACAAAACATCACAAACCTATCGTTACTCTATTGGCATTTCCCTGACAAACGTTTCAACAAGCTGCACTTAGTTCAATAGTTCAGACCTTTACAGCCAGAATGTGCCATGCCAGTTATACAGGAATGAATTCCCTTTGTCTTCCACTGGTAAGAAAGAAGTTTCACTCAGCTTCTTCCAGAGAATGGCTACTTTGTGGAACAGACTCCTAAGAGGATATGTGGAACCATGTTAAAGTATTGTAGAAAAATGCAATAGATTCAAGTTATATTACAAAAACTCAAAATTAACTCATTTTTATGCACAACATCAACTTCAATTTGAATTTCCACATTCTCTTTTATTAACCAATCAGCAACATTATTAGTAAACACCCTGAGACCTTTGAAACTTTTAGACAACTATGTTTATCATCTGCTATGAAATTTGTAGGATCACTTCAGAAAATGATAAACGAATATTTTCCCTTCTAATAATAAATATTTAAAAATTGGGAAAATATTTATTAACTAATAAACTCTGAGATTAGTAAAATCTAACTTTTAGATTTCTGGAGCCCTTATTTCTTTCTTATAAATATTCATGATATTAAGTTAATTATTCAGTTTTCAGTTTTTCCATAAACCCTTGACCAGAGTCAGTTGCTCATTGTTGTAGACAAGTTGAATTCTCAAAATATTTTGTATATTTATTTGACTATACTTTATTACAAAATTTTAGCAATATTAAACTAAGCACATTTAGAACATACAAACTGAGATATTGTCTGCATAAATTTTAATAACTTTCTTTGCCTGCTGCCATGCTGTCTACTACAAAATTATAAGCATTCATAAAACAACTAATTACGTTACACTCTCCTTATGTAAACACATTCGATTTCTTCTATCATACTAACTGTTGTGTCGGAAACCTACCACCCCTCTTGAAGATGAACTTGTTTGCGAACAAAGACTTTAAATAGTGGCATGTCGAAAGACAGATAGACAGAAAGACAGAGAAGTTCTTAGCTGAGCTAGTTATTGACTACTCAGGCGATTTCTGTACCTTTTTACCAACCTATTAAAACCCTTTTTATTGTTACGTGTTATTTGGCGTTTGTCTCTACTAACCCCAAATCAACATCATAACACTAACACAATTAATTCGGTTTGTATTATAAAGAAAGAAAAACAAAAAATATTTTTGTGTGAATTTGTTTTGCAGGGATCTTTGTAATTCATTTCTTTCAATTTGAAAAAAAAAAACAAATACTCAATAATAAAATTTGTCAAGATGTGTTTCCAGATTGTTTATTTTCTTCACTTTCACACACCTAAACCCCTACAGAAGCTTCCCTGATCACTACAACCATAACCATTTCAAGTCCAGGGTCAACTGTGATCTATCCTATATATCCTGATGATTTGCATTTACTGCATCCATATAACAAAATCACTTGTTAAACCTCTACCTTCAGTGGCTCTTTGGCTTTGTATTGGGTGAATATTTAGCTTAAAAAAATTAAAATTAAATAAAAAAGCATATTTGCGATGTATGAACTGACTAATATACAGTATGCACGTTGAAATTACACATTATAAGCAAGAAAAGACAAATTCCAAAATCAGGGGTTGAAATGGACAGTCAGATTAAAAGACAGGCCCAGAGTGGAAAATTGTTGGAACAATCTTTCTTGTTGATGCAAACCACCTTCTCTTACTCCACCAGTTCACCACTCTAACCTATCTGCTTAAAGTACACGCTTAATGAAATGATTTAACTGATTTCAGATTTTTATAAAATTGTAAAAATTAAAGAACAGCTGATACACAAAATACAATCAATAAAAATATCATTAAATCCAAACAGTTTTGTTCCAGAATGTGATACACAGCAAGAATTAAAAGTATTCAATAGATGATCGAGTCACTGTTAATACTGGGGGGGGGAGGAAGGAAGTTAAACTGAAATAAATACATTTAAAAAAGGACACCAGATGTGACCAGTAAAAGAAAGAGAAAAATCAAACCCTCAATGGATCAAATAATGAGACCTATTCAAAATTCCCTCCAAAGAACAATGGACACGACAGAATGGGAAAAGAAAAAAAAAAAAAAGCATAAAGGGACAGCATCAGAACTTACAATGCAGAAGCACTTCCCCCAGATCTCTTCAAAAAAAAAAAAAGACCTTTCAGAACAGCATCCTTCATTTCTAAGTGAATTCTTTCTCTCTGGCATTGAAAACTTTAGTCCTCACAAAATCTCCCAACAAAAGCCAAAAAGCCAGCACTGTATCAAGCCTGAATGTACTGTGATCATGGCCCACTATAACCTCTACTAGAGTTTTCTAGAGAGAAAATACTGTAGTAAAACACTTGCCTCATTCTGAACTGCATGCAAGACATATATGTGAGAAAGATGGGCGGGGAATGAGCACAAACTTCTTCAAGAAAAACTTTCAATAATCTATTTTGGTTATTTTTAATTAGTGGCATATCAACCACTGTGGGTTATTTAATGCCAAAATCTAAATATATTGTACACAATTTTATTTTTTATTTTTGGAGATAATAACGGTTTTAATGATACAAGTCTTACTAATTAACCTATAGCTGGGGGGAAGAGGCAGATTCAAACCTTTGCCAAGGATATTCGTGTGTAAGTGAATATAAAGAACACAACTGGAATTGGAACTCAGCTCTCCAATTAACAATTCTAAACCATTATCCATTACACCATCCATACATCCAAGCTTACAGCACCTGGTATTCACAAAGGGTCACCCATCTACATACTGACCAGGCTCAACATTGCTTGACTTTGGTGATTGTATGGGAACTGGTACTTCATTTTGATGTGGCTGTAAGACTGAAATATTTAATCAATGAGAAAAAAAAACCTAAAATCCTGTTTCTCTTGAGCCTACTTTCAGGAAAAATTTCTCATAAAACCCACAGTTTTTAACTTTCAGGAGCAGAGATGCAACTGTATCAAAGTTGTTCAAAGTCATGAGAAAACATGGCTAAATAACCCCCCACCCCAACGCATGCTGAATGAAACATGTAGAATCTTGAATGATGATCAAAGCCTTTTCCCAACCACAGTTTTGACTGTGGACCAACAACAAAATTACCAAGATTTTAGCTCAACTAAATACTATTTTTTAGTCATTTTTGACTCTCTTAAATTTGTGACACTAGGATCTATGGGGATTGATAAAACAAAAAAAAAAAAAAAAAAAAAAAAGGAAGGAAGGAAGGAAATAAGAGGAAAGAGTCTAATAACTGGATTATAATTGTTGGATTCACAGGAAGATAAAAAGTTAAGAAAATTAAAAACAAAGTTCACTGAAAAAAAACATGTTTTAAAATAATTCCAAGGAGAATCAAACCCAAATTTAACTAGATGGAATTCAGTAAGATTGAGCAAAACCAAGACTACCTATCCTTCCCTAATTCCTACTGATGAGAAAAAGACTATTAAGGTATCCATGAAGATGTCAAATAAAATATAAACATGTTGTCAATAAAAAGACCAAGATGATGACTGAAATAACACTTGAAGACTGCTCTGAATGAAAAAGCTAGGAAAAAGAAACATTTGGTTTGATCCATCCGGAAGAGAAGTGTCCTCATAGGGATAATGGCCAGCTTGATGAATTCGTCATTATAATTTCTGTGACATTTGTCCAGAAAAATTTTTATATCCAAACATTAATTCAGATTCCTTTTGATACAAGTGATAAGAGAAGAATTAATTACTATTTTGGAGTGACCATGAACAAAATGGCTGTGCGGTCTGTTGATCATAAAAAAAAAAAAAAATGTATAAACAGAGGAAAGACTGTTTTTATCACTACGGTGATGGGAATAATTTTCTTTCCTTTTCTTTCTCTATTCTTGAGTGGTCTGGTCGATCATGAAATCACAGCATGAGACAAGCTGATAAAGAAAGATTAATGACTGAAAATCCCTTTTGTTTTCACTACGTCATCTGGAAATTTGATTAGTCACATCAAACTTTTGAGAAGCATGAGGTTATCTGCTGAGAAAGTGGAAGAAGGAAGAGAGAGATTAGCACTGCCTATATAGAGTGAGAGTGTGAGGTGAGGCATGAAGGGAGTTGGAGTGATCTTGATTCCTCTGACCATTCTCAAAAGAAGGCTGAACAACCCCAAATTTGGAAAACCACTTGAGTAAATATATATGGAATTTTCGAAAAGGTTGATACTTAGGGTAGAAGATAACTGAACACAGACCTTAGTCAATCCCACCACTGCTGGATGCAGGACTCCATATAAGCCAGAGGTTTTAACAACTTTTAGAGAGACCCCAAACTACTGCTACTGGAATCCACATCATTTGCCGAGACCTTCTGACCAAGACCTTGCACTGGCCCTGAAGAGCAGAACTTAGAAATTTAAGATACTACTAAAACAAGCTGCAGACTCCAAAGGGGATCTCAGTGTCAGTGGGAAGGGTTAAAACTGCTGTATATAATAAATTGTAGATAAATCAAATTGTTGTCACATTTTTAACACAAGTTAATTCTTTATTTCAAAGGATTCTTTTTTGTGTGGTTTCCAGTTGTGAAACCGTCTTCAATTCAGTTTGTTTCATCAGGCGACCTTCTCAACGTAGCAGAGGAGTGAATAGTCGCAAACAAACACCAGCTAAGTCAATTAGAAACATGCCTACAATCATGATAGCAGCAACAAACGAGTCATGTTAAAGAGAGAAAAGTCAGCCAGCTGGCAACCACAATGATCTGATGGAACCTGAGGACTGACTTGTGGGGTGACATTATTGGTTTACATTGATCAGGATTAATGAGTGGGGTTACAAATTCAAGAACATATGTTTGTAAATACAAATGATTTATTTAACAGACATATTTTATTTTTTGTGTAGGGATGCAATTCCTTTTGCTTGAGATAAAGTTGCATATATTATGTGATGGCCACCTATTGACATCACTTTACAGAGTGAAAAAGTGGTTAGTCCTTCAGTTTTGAGCAGTTGCTTTTTTAGCCTGGGTTGAGTTTTTATCTGCCTACCCTAGCACCTTACAATATCCTCACTAGTAATATAGCAAATAAATCTGGCCCACTTGAATCTGGAATCTTAAATATAGCTTCTCCAGAAACACAGAAGAATCTTCAGCAGGCATAATTTGTTACGAATTCATTTGCTTTTTACACTGTTTGTTGTGTAGATTTGTGTTATAATTTCTCTCATGAGACAAATGTAAATATGTGTGTCTCTCTATTTATATATATATATATATAATAGTGTGCATGACTTAGTGGTATAAGACTTTCTCTGAGAACAAAGCATGTTTCTCATTCATTTCCTTTCAGCTATTCCATTCTGTCTGTGCATTAAAGTCTTATTATATATGATGGTTAACAAGGAAAACACAAATGGGAGAATAAATCTTTCTTCCGTTGCACACTTATAATCTAGTGATTTACCTGATGTGATGATGATATATTTACAGTTAGCCCATTATTTGTTATACAGACATTTGGATTTTTAATATAGAACAACCTGAGTGATAAAATTTGCTACATGCCTGCCAGCCTTCTTCAGGTATCTGTTGATAAGGATAATCTTCGGGGAATTCAAACTACAAGGAGAGATTGTTTTCATTAGACTGTCCATGTCGAGGTGTTGATTTCACGTGGAATAATTGCAAATTCCCCCCCCTTACCTTTTATAGTCAGAAGTCCACAAAATGCATGCTGGGATATTTTTCTTAACTAATAAAATGAGACGGCTTGTATTTTGACATCACTCAGTCATTGGGGCCATTTTTTAAATTGTTGTTTTTTCCCCTCCCCCCACAGATGATAAATTGTACATATGGGGACTAGTTAGTATTTTCATGGAGACATAGAGGTATTTTGGTGGATGTGGTGAGAAAGGTACGTAACAATGTGTTGTTTTGGTGCAAGGAATATTGTTAGTATGATTGGGTCAGTGTTTGTGGCTAGCTAAGTTTAAAGTTAAGACAGAAGACCAACTTTTTCCCTTTTCTCCATTTCGTCCTTATGCCACATATTCTGTTATCACAGAATTAAATAAACTCAGTCCAGATCTGCCAAGTCAAGTGGTTCGCTGCCAGGCTCACACCTGGCTTATTGAGCAGAGAGGAACCCAGACGTAACTATGCCGAAGGATGGAGTCACATCTAGGGAGGTAGACATATCCGACCTTGTGTATGCGGCGGAATTCTTGCTCGAGCACACTGGTTCATAATCTCCCCCTCATAAAAAACGGCCTTGTGCCACATTGTGCCTTGTGGGGAGGCTAAGGTAAATAACCTCAGCCCAGATCTGCCTTAAACACTAAACAGACATACTGTGTTCGCTTGGTCAACCTTGCTTTTTTGTGAACTCTTTTGCCTTCTTACCTGTTGATTTACTTTATTGATTGCTTACATGACTGTTGCTGTTTTTGCCCTTTTTGTTTATATTGCATTTTTATTAATTCTGTTCGCTGGAAAGTTGTGTTATTTATCTTGCTTTTTGACAATGGCTTCTAAATACATCACTACACTAGGAATATCTTTTGCCTTGGTTTTTTTTTTTTTTTTTAGTACTGCTCAGTTTTAACTTTTAATTACGACATTTTCCACCTAGTCTGAATCTGTACTACCGGGCTCATGGATTGAACTCCTAATTAGAATACCATCAAATTCACCAACCAATGCTTTAAATAAGGCTATCCGCTATTGTCCCATCATGTGAAAATTTCACTCATCGACCATATTGAACTTTCCGGTAACTATTTAGGTCTCTAGTAAATTCTTTTCATAAAAGAAAAAAATTAATTTCCTAGAAAACTGTGAAAGGTTACTAGAGCAATAGTTTTCCGAGAAAGATAAAAATCCGGGAAGATGGAATTATAAAGTTGGCTGAAAGAAGAAAACTGACAGAGTATTATGAAACATTGAGTTGTTCTATAAAGTTGTAAAATAAAAATATTATATTGTTTTTAATTAATTTCATAAAAATCGAACAAGCTTTCTGGGTAACCGAATAAATTTAAAATTAAATTTACAGAATTGTAAGAAGTGGTGTGGGAGGCTAAAACAAGTTTGTTTAGACAAGAATTCTGTTCAAAACAAGTATATGTTTCCTCCTCGTCTCATTGCTAAAAAATAAATTTTGTTTACAACAATAAATTAACGAAATGCGGTCAACGAAATGAAGACGAGAAATTTTTACCAAGTTTCATATAGCGAATATATGTCTAGAGAAAAACTTTTAAAAAATAGTATTTTCGTTCGAAATATAAACATGAAATTGCATTTAAAGTTAATTGTTTAATGTTTACTTTAAAAATAATTTATTTTTAATTTTATGTATTTATTTTTGGTAGTGGCGGAGGGTCAATCTTTATTCTTTTTCATTTGTAAAGAAAGAAAGAGTCGCTCTGGTTTGATTTCGTCAATTATAAGAAAATCTTTTTTTAAAATAAAAAAGCAGCTGAAAAACGTATTTTTCTTTTTAACTTTTATTTCGTTTTTATGTTTCGTTTAAAAAAAAAAAAAAAAAAGAAGCTCATTTACTGACCGACTCAGAAAGACTGATGATGTCAAGTGTAAATAAAAAGCACAAAATCTTCATTACTCAAGTTCAAAAAGCGATTTGAAAATATTGCTATATTTTAAAATAAGAATTTAAAAAATTAATTATCCAAAATTCAAAAGGAAAAAGTTATTTTTAAAAAATTACAAAATGGGTGTGTGCATATGTTTTGATTTTTGAACAAAAAAAAACAGCAGCAATTACCGCTTTTTAATTTAATAAGAACAATGTTTTTGTAGATAAATAAATTTTCCCCTTATTAGAATAAAAGAAAAATATTTTGATATTTTTGTTAAGATTCTGAAAAAAAACAATTCACGTTTTACAATGTTGTCGCATGTTGTTTTTGTTTTATTTTTAACTTATTTGCCTTCAATGTAATTTTAAACGATATTTCTTAATTTTAAATTTTAATCTAATTTTTTAGAATCCAAAAAAGATATTTTGTAATTTTACTTTAAAAAAAATAAAAAACATCGTTTATTTTTCTTGAAAACCCCATGACACTCGTGCAATTACGGATAAGATAACATGTCCTTTCGTAGCTTATTTTTAGCAGCTACAATATAAACTAAACATTTCTTATGAAAATGATTTTTGACAGCATTAATAATATTTTTGGATGCAAAATAATAACCGATTTTTTTATCTCGAGAAAAAAAAATAATTTACGATTGATAAATAGAAAACTTGGTAATGATTTTTTAAAATTAAAGTTAAAACATTGGAAAGAAGAGTTGTTTGTAATCGATCATGTGATCACAAATAATTAATTCGTAAAATGTTGATAAATAAAAATACAGCTGTTTTGTTATTGTTTCTGTTTTTTTTTTTTTTAACGGGGAATTTTTAATTGTTTTCTGGCTGACTTTCTTACTGAGTGAAGTAAAATAAATCTCGTAAATTAAAAAAAGGTTAGATTGTGTGTTAAAAGTTGAAAAAGGAAAACTGATGTTGTGAAGATGAATTTTTATTTGTCGTGTGGCTAAAAAAATAAGGCCAAAAGAGAAAAAAAAATAAGCAATTTGTAAATATCAAAGGTAACTTGTCTCTGCATGGCTTACAATCGGTTGACGACATCGGCCTGGGGAGAGTCAATAAGTCCTTCCCCCGAAATCGATTTCTCAGGGTCCAACCCCAACAAAAACAAACCGGTAAACAAAAGATACGTAAATAAAATACATGCTTTAATTAAATCCAAAAAGAGATCATCGCTAAAAGATATAAAATTAAATAGACAAACAAATCTGTTGCAATGAAGGGGAAAATAATTTATGACCGCTTTTCTTTTGCAATCTTTTTTTTTTTTTTTTTTTTTTCCGGGAATTCAATACAACACGAGAGTACAGGAAAAATAAACAAGACACTTACTTTCATAACGCAGTCTTCTCCATGGTGCATACAATGGTGACACTGCTGGTGGATCCTCAGAACTTGCACCGCTGTTGGATTGCGACATTGACGAGGGCTGCCCAACGGCAGAGCCAATTTGTTTCAGTACGTCACTATCACCAGACGAGTTTTCTATGGACGTCGCCATCTTAAAATTATCAGTGCGGCTGACAAGTCCCGCAGAAACTGTCAATTCCTCTACACTATGACGTCATACGGCGCCAAGTTGAAATTTTATATTTCGCAATTAAAGATGCCTGTTGTAATGAAACAGATAAAAATGTCTCACGCGTCATGGATACTGAATATAATTGTAATATATACCGAGTAATTCGTAGATTAGTTATTGATTCCACATCGGAAATATGGCCAATAATAATAAAAAATAAAATAAAAACATCGATTACATCATGGTACTAAAAATTAAAATTAATCCGCACATCTACGTACTGGAATGAAATATGGTACAAGGTCAAGTGTAAAGTGAGTTACAATCTGTATAGTATGAGGAAGGCTGAAACTGCTCAGTTTCCTCGGCACTGTAATATTAGGAGGCCTCAGACATCAGGGATTAACCTTAGCTTTTCTTTCTGGAAGAGGTTGTGGGGTCTTCTCCGAGTTAGACTAAAAGTAGTGGCAAACAAAATTTACATATGTATTGTCATTATTGTCAATAGAGATAAAAGGAAAAAAATGATTCATTTGTTTAAAAGCATATCAACTCCTTATGGGAGTTATAATGCCAAAATTTTCTCAAGATGTTTGAAGTAATGAAAATATGTTATTCTGCTTTCACAATTGAATACATGGTAGCTTGTAGTGACTACTACTACGTTTGCCATGTCTAGAGTTTTCTCAACTGTGATTGGTTAAATAATAAATACTGTTTACCACAGGACAATTTACTAATCACAGTCACCACACTGAATTTTTTCTGTTGTGAGTTTCACAAACATGCTTTTGTTAGAAAATCACTGATTGGTTAATTTTTCACCCAATCATATATTTTCTGTGTTCGTTCAATTCTCCCACCTTTGCTTCCTGGAGCTTACCAATAGTGATATAAGCAGTGTTTTGTTTCAAAAATAGACAGTAGAATTCGGCAACTCACACGCGTCTACACAGACCATTGAGTCTACTCACTACGCACACACAGACACAGAACTTGAATTACATTTCACCATTCGTTTTCTGTGAACAAGCCAAGTTACAAACCAACACTCTGTTAGTTATACAAATAACACACAACTGAATTAACTGTATGTTTTTCTGAATGCAACATTCTATTTCAACATAGAACTTTGAACATTCTATTCAAGAAACATCCTTAATTACATTTTATCTTACTCAAGCTAACAGATAAAGGGAAACTACTTTCTTTTCCTTGATATTCACACATTACAAAATTGTTTTGTATTTGTTGATTTTAATATATATTTTATTGTTGAAACAAAAATCGTTTTCTCATTGTTTTCCCTTGATTCAATAATGTATAAATGTTAAATGCTCTTCAACACACAGCCACATTAATCTCTTCAACATTATATACAAGCAGCATTTACAAGCTGATACTCAACTTTAGTGTATATACATGTTTGTGTGGAGATAATTACTAGACACTGTGATATGTGTGTTTTATGTTGTAATTTTGTTGAAGTTAGGGGAGGTACGTTAGTGTAATGAATAGAAGCTCAGATTGAGGAATTGGAGAGCCAAGTCTGAATTCCAATCAAAACCATTACATTCACTTACATGCTAATAACCTGGCAGGAGCTACCACCTGCTGGTACCCTGGCAGGAGCTACTACCTGTCCCACCCACAATTATGACTACTATTGGATTATTTAGAGAAATTAGTTAAAAACTGATAAATCCTCAATTTCTCAGAGCTGATACTTGTCAGAAACATAAAATCTGTATGAACCTTTTCCAGATACACATCAGAACCTTTGCTGATAGAAAAGATCATTTTTAATCATCAATGTAATTTTCTGTAGCAAAACAAATGGAAATAGTAAGAGCAATTGCATTGTACACTATACAAGCATAGACAATTTTCAACTTATCGTCAGGCTCTTCTTCCAGAAATGGCACTTGATTTGTTGAACTATCTGCCCTCAGGCAGAGAGGGACCTAGACGAGGCTATGCTGAAGGGCAGAGTCTCATCTGGGGAGGTCGACAAATGTGTATGAGGGGTCTTCAGGGAATTTTTGCTTGAGCGTATGGGCTCAGAATTGTCCCACATAAATACTGGCCTTGTGCGGCATCCTGCCTAGTGGGGAGGTCAGGTAAATATTGGGCTCTTCTTCCAGAAGAACTCTGTTGAACTCTCTGCCTTTGGGCAGTGAGGAATCCAGATGCATACAGGCAGAGTCTCCTCTGGGGAGGTAGACAAACTTGATGCCCATGTATGCAGAGTCTATGGGGGGATTTTTGCCTGAGCCTACAGGCTCAGATTGCCCTATATAAAATTGGTCTTGTGCCACATCCTGCCTCGTGGGGAGGTCAGGTAGATACTGGCTCTTTTTCTGGATTTTCTGGATGGATTTTCCTGCCTAACATAAAAATCGGCCTTGTGGAGAGGTGGGTAAATTCTTCTGGAATGAAATGTTCTGTTGGGAGTGACCTCAAGGAAGTAGCAGTTGGTTTCCACTTTAATTAGCATTTGTTATGGTCCGGTTCCTTGTACCACAGTGATAGTCCAAGGTAGAACCAATAAAGAAGAACTCGAACATGGATATGGAATAACACAGATATATTACAAACAGGAATATATACAGAGAAGTAGAAAGTGTTAGTATGAACAATCAGGTTTAGTAGAGAGGACACTGTAGTCTCGACCAGTATCACTATTCCAATGTCTTGTAGTAATTGTCTGAACGCAACTCTGTTTCGGACTGCCTCTGACTCGACTGACTGACTTGCTCGCCCTGACTGACTGACAGACTCCTGACGGACATCACTCCAGACTTCAGACTGAACTCTCTGCTTCCTCTTGAGGTGCAGTATTTATTACGTATGGAATAGTCCATTATGTTATTATGGGTAAGGTCCCATAACAGCATTGAAGACATTCCTTCATATATATATATATATATATATATATATATATATATTTTTTTTTGCTTTGATTTCACTCTCTCTCATTTTTCATGTCTATTTTCTTGGAAACATGTTTTTCCAAGTTTCTTAACTAGAAATTCTTTTTCTAAGCTTTTCCTTGCTTTAGCTCTGTCTTTAGCTGTTAAGTTCCTGGCTGGCTGTCAAGCAACTCAGCCCAAAATGCTTGTTTATTTATTAACATTGCTTTATTAATTTTCTAACACACCACATTCTGGTGTAGTTTTTGACTCATCACCATTTTTGTATTTCACCATTTCCACCATGTTCAATTTCTTTTCTCGCCAAATTTTACTTGGCAGTTAAACACAGCATTCAAGTATTTCTGTGCATGTCAGTTCTCCTGTACAACACTAGTTGCACCAAAATATCTTTGACAACATCAACCTCTTCCTGTCCACCTTACCAATTCCTGCATGTTCAATTGATTTTACATCAATCAACATGCGGACATTTTTGAATTCATTTTTCATGAATTATATTTTACTGTCAACAATTCAAGGATTTTAAGTGATTCCTTTTATGTTATTTTATCAACAAACTTTGGTCTATCCTTCTTTGACAACATATTATCTGAAGGTTACACAATAGATTTACTGTTCCTCTCAAGGGCTAATTATTTAATCTGTTTGTATTGATACTAAGGTCAATGAGGTTTTGCTATGAACTCTATTCCCTTTTGTCTAGGACCATATTTCTTCAATGATGTTACTCATACATCAATGTCTACAAGATTTTCAACTATAACTCAACTTCTTTCATCAGGGATAATAACAAATGAACTTTTATCAACATTACTTCAGCACTAACATTACAAAGTTTCTTTCAAATGAATTCAATCTTACTTCCTATTGAGGAAACTACATCAAATACATGAATGCTTCCTAAGGACCTTTTTGCATGCACTTGTTTACACTCCTTTTATTACAAGGACTTTTAGAATAATCATTTGCATAAACATTCTTTACTCCTTGAAAAGACTAATAATCATAATTTGATATTCTTTTCAGCACATTCATGAAATCCTTTATTTTTTCTCATAAATATCTTTTGTATATAGTTTGGGTTTTGTTGGCAAAAATAAAATATGGTTTCATTTTTAATCAAAACTTTTGCCTTGTTTTTTTGTACTCAGTTTTTTGTCAAATTATTATCTCCTGAACAATTTTGTTTGCAGACATTTTTCTCCAACATGCAGCCAACTGCAACACGCCCTGGGTCAGGGGGGACCTGGGAACAACAACAATTAAGAGATGGTTCCATGCTCCCCAAAACCTCCAATCTCCCAATCAGAGGTCTTGCTGCCAGATGTAGTTTACATTCTTCCTAAAACCAGATCTTCTTCTGATTCATGCTACACTAATTTCTATCACTGGACAGATGTGAATGCTCTGAACCAACAAGACTGAACAAAAATTCCATCAACTGTACAAGGCTCCACACATACCTTCCATTTTTGCTTACACACTCAAAAACAAAATAAGCAATACAATCCAGAATTCCCATCCAATAGCAATCACTACTGCCTAAAAAAACAAAATAAAAACTGGAGCTGATTTGAACCTAAGAAAAGGACATTCTCAGAATTGCCATTCATTCTCAGGATTGCCATGCATTCTCAGGATTGCAATTCATTCTCAGAATGGCCATTCATTCTCAGAATTGCATTGCATTCTCAGAAATGCCATTCATTCTCAGAATTGCCTTGCATTCTCAGAATTACTGTTGAGGGTTCATCCCCTTTTTACACAAATGGACTCACCCAGTATTACATATATTACTGCTATGTGAAGACCCGTCAGACGAGAGCAAGACCATCGAGTCAAGACTAGAGTGACAGAGTAAAAGGTTGTAGGTAACCGAAAAAGTAAGAGTGAGGTAACAGCGTTGTAGGAGTCACAGTGAGCGAGCATGTAGACTCACTAAGAAGTTATACAGTGATACTTCAATAGCAAAGACTGTATATATATTTTGTTACTAACATGTATTCCTGGAACTACTAACCTGCTTTACCAGTTTGTATTATTATGTTAATACATTATTTTCATATATTCATTCCTGGTGTTTGTTATTTATTGGTACCGGATTTCGACCCAGAATCCACAACAACTTGGCAACGATGATGTCGAACTCACACAGGAAGAACAAAAAAGACAAAATTTCAGCATTGCCATGCATTCTCAGCATTGCCTTGCAATGTCAGAATTACCTCCATTTGCAGAATTGCCTGCTATACCAAGGACAGAAATTCATTCTCACAATTGCCATACATTCTCAGAATTGCCTTGCATTCTCAGAATTTACATTCATTCTCAGGATTGACATATATTCTCAGGATTGCCATTCATTCTCAGGATTGCCATACATTCTCAGGATTGCCAATCATTCTCAAAATTACCATTCATTCGCAGATTTGCCATTCATCCTCAGAATTGTCATTCATTCTCAGAATTACCATTCATTCTCAGAATTGCCATTCATTCTCAGGATTGCATTCATTCTCAGAATTGCCATTCATTCTCAGGATTGCCATTCATTCACAGAAATGCCAAGCATTCTCAGAATTGCCATTCTTTGCAAGAATTGCCATTCATTCTCAGAATTGCATTCATTCTCAGAATTGCCATGCATTCTCAGAATTGCCTTGCATTCTCAGAATTGACATTCATTCCCAGATTTGCCTATATTCTCAGGATTGCCATTTATTCTCAGAATTGCGTCCATTTGCAGAATTGCCATTCATTCTCAGAATTGCCTAGCATTCTCAGAATTGCCATGCATTCTCAGGATTGCATTCATTCTCAGAATTGCCATTCATTCTCAGAATTGCCATTCATTCTCAGGATTGCATTCATTCTCAGAATGGACATTCATTCTCAGGATTGCCATAAATTCTCAGAATTGCCTAGCATTCTCAGAATTGCCATGCATTCTCAGGATTGCCATTCATTCTCAGAATTGCCATGCATTTAAAGAATTACCATTCATTCTCAGAATTGCCATTCATTCTCAGAATTGTCTTGCATTCTCAGAATTATATATATTATACATGGATTCTCAGGATTGCAATTCATTCACAGAACGGCCATGCATTCTCAGGATTGCTATTCATACTCAGAATTGGCATTCATTCACAGGATTGACATTCATTCTCAGACTTAACATTCATTCACAGAATTGGCATGCATTCTCAGGCTTGCCATATATCCTCAAGATTGCCATTCATTCTCAGCATTGCATTCAACTTCCAAATTGCCATGCATTCTCAGCATTGCCTATTATTCTCTGAATTGCCAGGCATTCACAGAATTGTCTGCCATAGGATTAACATTTTTTTCTCAGGATTGCCATTCATTCTCAGAATTACTATGCATTTTCAGGGTTTCCATTCATTCTCAGAATTGCCATACATTCTTAGGATTTCCACTCATTCACACAAATGCCAAGCTTTATCAGAATTGCAATTCATTCTCAGAATTGCCATTCATTCTCAGGATTGCATTCTTTCTCAGAATTGCCACATATTCTCAGGATTGCCATTCATTCTCAGAATTGCCTTGTATTCTCAGAATTGGCATTCTCGGGATTGCCATTCATTCTCATCATTGCTATTCATACTCAGAATTGTCATTCATTCACAGGATTAACATGCATTCTCAGAATTAGCATTTATTCTCAGGATTGCGTTCATTGTCAGGATTTCAATGCATTCTCAGAATCACCATTTTCACAGGATTGCCATTCATTCTCAGAATTACCATGCATTCTCAGGATTGCCATACATTCTTAGGATTGCCATACATTCTCAGGATTAGAATTCATTCTAAGAAATGCCAAGCATTCTAAGAATTGCCATTCATTCTCAGAATTGCCATTCATTCACAGAAATGCCATACATTATCAGGATTGCCATTCATTCACAGAAATGCCAAGCATTCTCAGAATTGCCATGCATTCTCACAATTGCCATTCATACTCAGCATTGCCATGCATTCTCAGAATTGCCATTCATTCTCAAGATTGCATTCATTCTCAGAATTGCCTCAATTTGCAGAATTGTCTGCCATACTCAGAATTGACATTCATACTCAGAATTGCCTTGCATTGTCAGAATTACCATTCATTCTCAGGATTGCCATTCATTCTAAGGATTGCCTTGCATTCTCAGAATTGCCATTCATTTTCAGAATTGCCATGCATTCTCAGGATTGCCATTCATTCTCAGAATTGCCTTGCATTGTCAGAATTACCATTCATTCTCAGGATTGCCATTCATTCTAATGATTGCCTTGCATTCTCAGAATTGCCATTCATTTTCAGAATTGCCTTACATTCCCAGAATTGCCATGCATTCTCAGGATTGCCATTCATTCTCAGAATTGCCTTACATTCCCACGCTACAACATTAATAATAACAGACAAGCAGCTGCCAATAGATGGTAAAATATAGACTGATCTGTTAGAAAAGAAGAGACCCATTATTTTTTGCTTCATTGTTCCATTCTGTGAATTGTTCTAAGAGATGAAGAAATATAGAAAAATGTGGAATCATAACTAATCAGAGTTTGATAAACAAAAATTATAATGGTTATAAAGTGAACAACCACCAGTTGTCAGTTATGTTGCTTTAAAATATAAGGCAGAGAATCAACAGTCAAAAACATTTCAGAAGAGCAAGGATCTTCAAAACATATACGTATTATCTTATGTAAATTTAAAAAAAAAATTATAGCATAGTATTATAGCATATCTATGGACAATAATGGACATGTCCCCATTCATATAAATACAGTAGTAAATACTGTATGTTGGTCTGCAGTTGGAGATTCGTCTCCAGCTATGATGGTCAAACTCTCTGCCTTCAAGCAGACAGGAACCCCAGACATGGCTATGTCGAAGGGCAGAGTCTTGTCTTGGGAAACAGCTACCCAACCCCATTCTATACGGGGAATTTTTGGCCATACCCATGGGATTGGATACCCCACATTAAATTTGGCCTTGTGCAACACCTGACTGCGTGGGGCAGTTGGTAGATATCCTGCAGTTGGAGATTCGTCTCCAGCTGTGCTGGTCAAATTCTCTGTCTCTTGGCAGAGAGGATCCCCAGGTGAGTCTATGTCGAAGGGCAGTGTCTTGTCATGGAAAACAGCTACCCGATGCCGTTTTATACAGGGTCTACAGGAAATTTTTGGGTGAGCCTACAGGCTCAGATACACCACATTAAATTCAGCCTTGTGCCACATCTGACTGCATGGGGCAGTTGGTAAATATCCTGCATTTGGAGATACATTGTGGAATTCACTAGACTCACTTCTAGCAGTTTACTACTTATACACACCGCTGGTGAATCTTATGTGTTGTATTATTTATTGTTCATTACCAGTATTACTAAGTATTATTGTTCACTAGAAAAAAGGGATAAACCTCTACTCCTGTTCAATAGATATGGCAAGAGAGTGAATCGGGTGTATTGTTTTTACAGCTCATCAACCTTTTGCAGGTTATTTAAGGTCAGAATATATTTTTAGAGTGTAAGAATTTTGGGGAGATAATAATGATTTACTGATACAACTTCTACTAAATAACCTACAGCTGGGAGAGAAGATGTGGGTTCATACCTTCCCCAAGGGTATTTGCACATAAGTGAATATAACAAACTTGACTCGAATTTAAACTTGGCCCTCTGATTCCCAATTTTGAGCCATTATCCATTACACAACTGCACATCCAAGTTTACAGCACCTGGTATTCCCAGCGGATCACCAGTGTTTTGACATGATATGGTCATAAGCCATATGTGTGTGTGTATATATGTATACACACACATAGTGCGATGAATAAATTGTCTAAATTACACAAAAATGAAAATAACACTGACATCTCATTTTAACAGGTATATTTACCAAAATCACACAAAAATATTTTGAAATACTAAAGAGCATATTTATTCAATAAAATTGCCATTGGCTTCAACCATGGCCTCTAGATGACTTTGGAATCTCCTGCAACTCTTTTGGACAGTCTCCTTGTTTAAGTTGGTGAATGCTGCCATAATCCTTGCTTTCATTTTATCTTTGGTGTTAAAGGTGTTTTGTTGGTCTTTCGCACAACTGCACCCCACAAATAATAATCAAGTGGGGGTTGCAGTCTGGGGAGTCAGGTGGCCAAATGTAAGGTGTGATGTAGTGGCAGAAAATGTCTGACAGCCATAACTCGGTTCTTCTGCTTTTGTGATATGGTCCTGTTGCTAGACATATGGTCTTCTAGTAGCCATCCTCTTGACCCAGGGCAGCACTACCTCCTCAAGGCACTTGATGGACGCTTCTGTGTTGAGTCTGAGGCCTTGTGGGAAGATGAATGGAGGCATAATATTGCCATTACTAGTGATCACTACGAATGCCTTCGTAATCACCATTAGACTCATCCAACTCTTTCCGAATACTCTGCACTGTCCTCAAATTGACACCCAAACATTCTGAAATGTTCATAATTGAGCTTCTGGCATGAATGTCAAGCAGTACAGCATGCCATTTCCAAATTTCTGGCAGAGCGAATTGCATTATGTTACGCTTTTTCTCACAGACATTGTCCAACTAACTCTACTATACTGTGTAGTTGACAAAATCCAAAACAAATAATACGCACGCGTGAAATTAAAAATATAAAATGGTGACAATTTACCCATCACACTGTCTATCTCTCCATATATATATATATATATATATATATATATATATATATATAGGGACCAGTACAAAAAAACTGATAGATAAAATTTAATATTTCCAATAAGCAAAATACTTTGCTGTATTTCAAAAACTAATTTAAATTATCTGGAAGTTTTTTTTTTTCTGAAATAGTTGATTAATGCCACTTTTTTATTGTCTTTTATCGCAATGTAAATCTCTTTATTAAAATATCTTCGCAAAATAAAATATACTTTCCTGAAATTTTAGTTGATTTAAGCATAATTAATCCAATTTGAAACAAATATTATTTTAAGTTTAAAACATTGCAGAAATGCATATTTAACCAGATAGTAGCTGTGTTTTTAACCGACAAACTTAGGAAAATATTTTCCATAATCTAATGTTTCATTAAATTTTAGAAATTTTGGCTTTAAATTTACTATAGTCATCACTCTTAGAGATAGATCAAGTATCAACCATCATAAAAATTGAAAAATAAAATTGACAAAGATTATTGTTTAAGGTTGACGGACACGCATGTCTTGTTTTTTTTTTTTTTTTTTTTTTTTACGAATTGGTCAAATCCAAATTCAAACAAAAACATTGTTTACAATCGTTATTAGTCTATCGATTGAATAGAATTTTATTATAAACAATTGTCTTGTAAATGGAATTTTTAAAGCATTCTGAATGTAAAAATAAAGAAAAAAATGGGCAAGACAATAAGAAACACTACCTGCCAAAAAAAAGTGAAGTTTTGTTGAAATCGGTTGAAAAATGTAGGTAGCCTTTCTCTGTAATCTTTTACAATTTATGATTTTTACTTATTGAATACAGTAAAAAATTTGCATATTTTGCTTGTGGTGATTCATAATTAGAATTCTGATTTGAATATATTTTCCACTCGTTGTTTCCAATACGAAAATATTAACTTTATTTGGGTTTATTAATTTATTACAAGTACTGTGTTCTTTCCTTAATAATTATCATCTTGAAAATATTGTTGTTTTTTGTCTATCAGATTTCTTACGTCGACATTTTTAAATTATTTCTTAATACTTTCTTTTTTAAATATTGAATTAATTTCAAATAGAACCAATGCCTTATTGATCTGCCTTGTAACAAATTGCAAAGGGAATTGTAAAAACAGCCCTAAAGTACGTGGAATTATCTTTCCCTAAAGATAAAGAATTATCCGATTTTTCGATTCGTACAATCAGTAGAGGTAGTTAGATTATTGTTTAGGTTGACGGATATGCATGTCTTAGTTTTGGTTTTTTTTTTTTTTTACGAATTGGCCAAACCCAAACTCAAACAAAAACATTGTTTTCAATCGTTATGATGAGTCCCCGATTGAATAGAATTAGAATTTTATTATAAACAATTGTCTTGTAAATAGAATTTTTAAAGCATTCTGAATGTATAAATAAAGAAAAAAAAGTGTGCAAGACAATAAGAAATACTACCTGCCAAAAAAAAAAAAAAGTGGATGTTTGTTTTATCGGCTGAAAATGTAAGAAAACCGATCCCATATATAAAGGAACACACACACACACAACCTGGGTTTTTAACCTAAGTCACTCCACGGAATCGCTAAAACACAGAGCATAGTCTGATGAAAAAGACGCCAAAGTTTATGAAAACAAAATTTTATCGTCAAAATGCTTATGTTTTTTATGAAGAGGATAGATTAAATTTTTTTTAATTATTTTAAAAAAATTTTTCCATCTTTTAGAATATTCTAAATTTTGATTTAAAAACCTTGTTTCTCTTTTGTCGCAACAAGGTAGTAAATAACAGATAATTTTTTAGCGCTTTTTTTTTGTATTTACACACATTAATTTGGAAAATCTTGCAAAAATAAAAATAATTGTCAGATGTTAATGAAACTTTCAGAAACTATTCACAGATGATCGAAATTATTATGTTTTTTTTTTTATTAAAGTCATGGCAGAAATATTTTTTTTATATTTATTAACACCCCCATAACTAATTTTATGAAAAACTCTAAAAATTCAAGACCATCAGTTTTAGTAATTAAGAAATGTAATTTTTGTGTTTATAGTCGGACAGTAATTATCAAGTACGGAAGACCAACCAGAATACAATTTAGTTGCATTATTTGAGTTCAGCATTGTTCTCCGCTGCTAAGCCCTTTAATTTTGCGAAACACGTATGGAGAAGTTAATTTGAGTTTTCAATTTCAACTGAGAAGGGTACCTACAAGTAACAGTATCATCTTATGAAATTTAACTACTGCTAAACTTTAATTTATATGATCTTATTTTTATATTAATCTCAGTTATGACATTTTTCCATAAATGAAATATCAAAACTAATAAAATGAATGGAAATACAAATAACACAGTAAAATGTAATAAATGTACGTAAAATTATAGTATTTTATGTACACTTTTGATAAAATTTCATAAGAAAGGTACCTAAATTAATTAGATAACTTTTTTTCTTATGAAATTTAATCTCACTATTAACAGTCTTATTTTTTTAATTTCTTTATATTTTCCATAAAGCATTGTAAACGTAAAAATGAAAGCTAAGTACAAAAAATAAAAAAAAAAAATTAGAGCGCTGAAAGTTTTCCTTAAAAGTAACGAGGTAAATAATTTGTTCACTTAAATAATTTCACTTCCTTCCATCCATAGAATTATCCTCCCGTAAGTTATCTAAACGTCATGAATGTGCCTTTTCGTCAATCGTCAAGTTTATAAAGGTTATGACCTGCTTTGTTTTATTTTCAAATTACATTTTTTCGGTAGAGAAGCTAAGTTAAGCTTGGTTCAAAAAATATTTTAAATAAACAGTATAATTTCTGTTTTTATTAAAATCAGTTTTGAAAAAATGATAATTGATTTTTAAAAGAATATCAAAGTCAGATTTTAATTTTTTTTATCAAATCGAAAAAAATGATTGAAAATGATTGATTATCTGTCCTTTTTTTTGACCAAAAAAAACAAAACAATATTTTTAACGAAAATTTCAGACGTGCTAGGAACGATTAAAAAATGTAAAAAAATACCCCAAAAATACTTTGATCTTTCCTCTTTAATAATAATATGAATATTAGACGATAAAATTTTGTTTTCGTCAAGTTCGGCTTTTTTTTCCTTATGCTATGCTCTTTTGTTTACATTTTCGTGGGTGAGTTGTCCCCCTTTCATTCTCACAATGTGTCTTAATCGTGTTTTCAAATTGATTTTGTTAAAAAACAATTATGTTTTTCCCATTTTCGGCGCTGTTAGAACCACCACAAGGTAATTTTATGTAGTCCTGTGAAGTTTTGTTGAAATCGGCTAAAAAATGTAGGAAATTCGATCCAATATATAAACGTTACAGACACACACACACACAATCTGCGTTTTATAATAAGTAAGATTACCAACTTTCGTTTGATTATTCTATTCAGTAACCTTCCCTAGGTTACAACATAAATAAAAAAAAATTGATAAAGCCTATTTTAAAATAAATTTAAAAATCATTCCAAGAATTGTTCAGGCTAACATTCTCACCTTTGTTTGCTTCATATTTTAGTCGGTGGGATCTCCAACCTTCTTCAGGTGCATGTAATGCCAAGTTACCTTCAATTTTGGTTTGGTTTGATTTGTGGTGGCGGGGGGAACTATTTGCCCATAGCTGGAACCCTAACAGGTGCTACCACTCTGGGTCAGGGTGAACCTAGGAATACCAGCAATTAAGAGGTGATTCCATGCTCCTCAAAACCTCCTGATCAGAGGCCTTGTTGCTGAATGTAGTTTATCATCTAACCCAGGAAAGCCTTCAATTTTAATTCTTTCAATCATTTGTCACTGGTTGATCATAAAAGGTTTCTTTGAAATTGTTAATTTTTATTGGAAAAGATCTGTTTACAATTCATATCTTAGATTGAGTGAATGTTTTTGCGGTTTATCAACCTTCTGCAAGTTATTTAAAGACAGAAAATATTTTTAAATTGTAAGAATATTTTAAATATTATAATGATTTACACATAGAAGTCTTACTAATTAACCCATAGTTGGGGGGAGAGAAGAGGCAGATTCATACCTTTCCTAATGATATTTACATGTAAGTAAATATAATGAACCTGACTGGAATTGGAACTCAGTTCTCAAATTTCCAATTCCAAGTTGTTATCCATTACAACACCTACACATCCAAGCTTACAGTACCTGGTATTCCCAAGTGATCATCCATCTAGGTCAGTGGTTCCCAAACAGTGCAGCACACCTCATAGATGGAAGAGGATAGCAGGTGAGGTGGAATGATTGAAAGACAATCAAAGATTTAGAACAGTTTTAAAAAATTCATATGCCAAAAATAAATATGATTTTAAAATTTAAAATATTATTATGGATTACTTGTAATTGCATGCATGAGTCCAGTTTAAATAGTTATAAATAATTTTTAACTGATTTTATCAGTGAAATTTTTGGATTATATCAAGTATTAAAAATATTGTAACTAGGGTCTGCAAATTGGAGGAGAGAGTTATCAATGATGATGTTCTGACTTCAAATCCGCGGTTATCTCCCTTTAACTCTCTCTCTCTCTGTTTTTTTATTTTTAAATGTACTTTTTATCACATAAAATTTGGTGAAGACTGAGCAAATTTTCATTCCAAAAATGTGACTCAGAGAAAAATGTTTGGGAATCACTGATCTAGGTACTGACCAATTTCGATGTTGCTTAACATTGGTGATCATACAAGAAGCCATGTTTCAATGTGATATAGTCATAAGCCTTCAAATTTTTAGGAACAGATCAATCCTTGTCACTTTAGTGCACAACTGATGATTAAAGAAAATAACTGATTACTAGACATGATATGAGGAAAGTTGGAGAGAGCACAGGCTGCAATGCAGTGTATCAAAATAACAAAAATGAGGAAGCAAAGCTGAAAAATTCAGAGCATTTTCTTTTATTAAAAAATAGTTAAAATATTTATGTGAAACTTAGGACATTCTCCACTATGCTACCGTTGAGCAAGAAAACCATGGCTCAACGTTTTTTGTACACACAAGGTTTCAGGTTGAGGAAGATGTCATTTTTCTTTATTTTGGATTTTGACGAGTCCCTCATAAACTTGATGATGACAAACATTTTAAAACTTGTTGTTGACAAATGACAGAAACCCAGTTTTTCCACTTCCCTGATGAAGGACAACTGATTTTCAAAACGACTCACAACTTCGGCAATCAACATGATCCCTTTATTTTTTAGCACTCGTCCAGCTTCGACAATATAATCGGCCATATTAGTTCCCATCAAGGACAAACAGAATACAGCGATGTCCATGCTGGCTATCTTTAACGGCACGTGTGACATATCACAAGCGGTGACATATTTATTGACAGCAACCAAGTCAAAAGACGCAACTTCCTGGGGGATACTTTGGGCAAGTAATGCTTCTCCGCATCCAAAGTCTACAATCTTTGCAGTTCGAGGGCTCTGACGGACATAGGCAATGATCTTGTCCAGAGGGTTCAGAGGCCATTTTTTAACCTGGTCTTGAAAACCTTCATGATAGATCTGAAAAGCCTGCGGGTCTGACTGGAAATAGGAGAAAGACTTATCTCCGGATTCTGTGTAGAGTTTTTCGTTAAGATACCGAAATTTAGCAGCATTCAACTTTTTCTGCAGTTTCTCAATCTGCTTCGACTGCTGGTCCATTGTATCAGGTTTCTTTTTTAAAACTGCTTTCATCTTTTGGAGGCCTTTCTTTGGAGTACTGCCATTTTCAGATTTGTTCTTATTTTTTGATTTCACCTTTAAGTTTGTAAAATCAAACAACTTTGTGTTGTTTTTGCTCTGACAATTTTTTTGTTTTTTCAGATCATTCTCAGCAGGCTTTTTTGGTGAGAAAGGTCGTTTGGTTGAGCTTATTATTTTGGCTGCTACAGTCTGTGGAGAATTTGTACACAGTTCTTTGTTTCCCTTTGTTTTTAGTCTTTTCTTCCGGCTCAGCCTCCTCTTCTTCTTCCATTGCTGAACTGAAGAGTTCCCATCATCACTGTCACTGGAAGATGCCATTAGAGAACTAAAAAGAAATGAAAGAGTACAGAAATGATAGGGTACAAGAAATAAAAGTGTACATGATAGTGTACAAAAAATAAAAGTGTACATGATAGTGTATAAGTGTATAAAAATTTTACAAAAGAAATGAAAGTGTACATGACAGTGTACAAAAAATAAAAAGTGTATATGACAGTGTACAACAAATAAAAGTGTACATGACAGTGTACAAGTGTATAAAAATTTTACAAAAGAAATGAAAGTGTACATGACAGTGTACAACAAATAAAAGTGTACATGACAGTGTACAACAAATAAAAGTGTACATGACAGTGTACAAGTGTATAAAAATTTTACAAAAGAAATGAAAGTGTACATGACAGTGTACAACAAATAAAAGTGTACATGACAGTGTACAACAAATAAAAGTGTACATGACAGTGTACAACAAATAAAAGTGTACATGACAGTGTACAAGTGTATAAAAATTTTACAAAAGAAATAAGTGTACATGACAGTGTACAACAAATAAAAGTGTACATGATAGTGTACAACAAATAAAAGTGTATATGATAGTGTACAACAAATAAAAGTGTATATGATAGTGTACAACAAATAAAAGTGTATAAGTGTATAAAAATTTTACAAAAGAAATGAAAGTGTACACTGAAAATCTATAAGCTGTTGATATTAGGGAATAAAACAAACATTTATAAATATTTAGTAAAAGCAATAGAAGTTTGGTAAGAAAAGTCACTATATAATGAGATTTGTTTAGCATTGAGACATATTTAGCTGATTAAGGCAGTATTGATGAAAGATGACATCACGTAATACAAGATGCAAGTTCAATTTTATTAGAAACTACAACTTTAATCTTACTTTGCGTTTTGTTAACAGTTACTGAAATAAGAAAGTCGTAATGAGAAGTTACAATAAGATTAAGATGAATGGATACTGAATAAAGAAAGTTGTGATAAAAAGCATTAATAATATGATTTGTCAGTTGGTAAATTATGTTTAGCGGCTTATCAACAACTTTATGGGTTATTTAATGCCAAAGTCTAAATATTTCAGAACAATTTTATGGCTTCAACTAAATATATTTTGAATGTAGTTGAATGCCTCCAATTACAGATAAAATGTATTCTTGGTCATGTATTGTCGGTCTTTTTTTTTTTTTTTTGCATGAAAATATTTTGCTGGTATTTTTATTATTAAAATGTATTTTTATACTTTCATAGTCTTTTGTTTGGGATTCATTATTTGCTCATAGCTTGGACTCCCTAACAGTTACTACCATCGTGGGTTAGGGTGGACCTGGGAATAACCGAAGTTAAGAGGTGGTTCCACACACATCAAAACCACCTGATCAGAGGCCTTGCTGCTGAATGTATGATTATCAATAATATGAAGAAAAAATTTTTTTAAAAACAATGGATGATGTTCAACACAAAGTACTGATAAAAATCACAATGAAAATAGAGTCTACTGAATATATATATATATATATATATATATATATATATGAATGAAGAAATATAATTTTAAGGTATGCTATATTATGGGATAAAGTGCTCAATATCAGAGATAAAGCATATGTAAATATAAAAGTGAACATTTGTTGTAGAGTGGTTTCACAGTGGAGGCTTGTATTTGTACTAAGTCGGTCCTAAAATAGGTTCGACATACAAAATGTTAGGAACTTGATATAATAGGTAATGACGCAGTAATCTAGTTGGGGTCGCTGATACTTTAATATTCAGCTAACGGTCATCCGACATTGACTGACTGCCCAACTCCTACTACTCCTAGGTGGGAAAGTCTATTAACTATAGAATAGGTGTGTTCCATTATAACAACATTGAAGTCAACAGAGGCAACAGGCTGTTTGATGCTAAGTGCAATCATCAGGCATGTATATATATATATATATATATATATATATATATATATATACACGTTTCATTAAATAATATAGACAAGTGTTGTCTATTTATTTTATGTAAAATTTGTTCGTAACATCTGATAAGTTTGATAACATTATCATTAAACGAAGAAAGAAATTCACAATATTGATCCATATTTTACTTAAGCCATTATCAAAGATGTAAATCACAAACATATTAAACAATATACGGACACGACAGTGATGATAGTCTGTCATTGTTTACATAGTTGATCACTAAGCAACGATAAACACGCAGATATAAGACGCTAGAAGCGAAAATCGCATAGCATCTCATGACGTCACACATGACTACACGAGAGTGAATTGTAGAATGAAGTAAGGAAAGCCATTGGTATAAACCAATGGCTTCTGTTACCAATTATAGACATTTAAGAATATTTGTAGAGATGCCATAATTGATAATGGCTTAAGTAAGCTGAAAGCTTAGATTATATTAAAAAAATATGGATCAATATTGTGAATTTCTTTCTTCGTTTAATGATAATGTTATCAAACTTATCAGATGTTACAAACAAATTTTACATAAAATAAATAGACAACACTTGTCTATATATATATATATATATATATATATATATATATATATACACACACACATACATACATACATACATGAAATTACATCTTAAAAAATTAAATATAATACAAGTTTACCTCAGTAAGAAACTAGCACCGATTTGTGAGTGCGGTGCAAGATTTAAAATTTTTTATATTCTGCACTTTGCTCTCTTGTGTGTATTCTTTCTTTCTTTCTTTTTTTTCGCAATCCATTTACCTTGCATTCCACTGAAGGGTTGGTACTCACAGTTTGAAAACCCTGCTCTAGTCCTTAATCATTTTGTGACTTTTTATCACAATTTCCTTCTTATTGTGACTTAATACAACTTCCTTCAATATCCTCGTCTTCTGTTAACTTTTTATCACAGCTTTCTTCCTTCAATAAACTCTCATCCACTTTAATCTGATGGTAACTTCTTGTTACAAGTTTCCCATTTCAAGATCTTTTGTCTTATTGTGACTTTTTATAACAGCATTCTTTCCTTGAATATTCGCTTGTCTTTTTGTGATATTATTGTGACTTTCTATTACGACTTTCTTGTTTTAATATGCTTTAGTCTTGTAGTGACTTTCTGTTGTAACTTTCTTGCTTCAATATCTAATTTTATTGTGACTTTTTAATACAGCATTTTTGCTTCAATATCCTCTACACCAGGGGTTCTTAACCAGGGGTATCCATACCCCTTGGGGGTTTGGAAACCAAATGCTGGTGGTATGGGACTTGATTTCTGCGTACTGGTAGTGTCCCCTACTCCCCACCAGTGTTGTGTTTGACAGATTGCACAAAACCAACAGCAAATATCTCACTAGATTAGTAAAAAAAGTCTGTTTTATTGTAGTCGAGATACTAAAAAAAAAACTTGTACATTTATGTTCTCTTCCTTTTTCTTGTGTAATAAAACTGAATTATAACTTTATTTTGCTTTCTGTAAAAAAAATATAATAAAGTTATCAATGCTTATGGGTTTTTTTTCATGTTCTATTCCTAGCAATCCATATCTAAAGGAAAGTAAATTCAAGCGATTGAAATATTTGGAAGACATAGTGGCAAATAATAGGATTGGTGATAATTATTTCGTCAGTCAAGCGAAGTGGGTATGGGACCATATTGGACAATCCATTGGGGGTCTGGAATCATCAAAAAGTTAAGAACCCCTGCTCTGCACCTTTATTAATCATATTGTGACTTTTTATGACAAATTGCCTTCAAATATTCTCTAGTTTTTTCTTAAATTAAATGTGACTTTTTATTACAATATCATGCTTCAATATTCTCTAGTGTTATTGTGACTTTTTATTACAGCATTCTTCCTTGAATATGCTCTAGTTTTTTTGTGATATTATTGTGACTTTTTATTACAACTTTCTTGCTTTAATATGCTTTAGTCTTGTAGTGACTTTTTGTTGTAACTTTCTTGCTTCAATATCCTCTATACCTTTCTTAATCTTATTGTGACTTTTTATGAAAGATTGCTTTCAAATATTCTCTAGTCATTTCTTAAATTAAATGAGACATTTTATTACAACATTCATGCTTCAATATCTTCTAGTCTTTTTTTTTTTTAACAAAATAAGGTATCATTATTTTATGCAAAAAACTGTAATCTTCTCATTCCTTTTTCTTCTCTTTTAATGGTGATATGATTTTATTTTCAGCTTTTATAACAAATATGCAAACAAGGAAACTTCATTCATTGCTATTGGGATGAGTGCGAACAAAGATACAACAATATTAATATCAAGTTGCAAACTGGACTAGAAACTGATTTATTCTTTAGGCTGACAAATTTTAACAGAATTGTTCTAAGTGAAATCTTGCTACAAGCTGCCGTTTTTGTTATGTTACAGTGACAAATATACCTACAAAAAGCACGACGCTGTATTTGCTACCAAATCGGCTGAGAAGTCATGTTAATTTCTTGAATAACTTTATAGAATAAAGATATCTTTTAATTCTTTTTCTTTTTATACAAACTTGCAAATATACACTGGTTCTAAAGAAAAACATGATCATCATATTTATTTACTTTATACAGAACACTGATCATCTAATTGAATAGCTTGAATGTTTTATTGGTCAATAAGAACGAATCAGTCAATAAAAAAAATCTGCTGCTAAAACAAGTGAGAGGAATTAAATGCAAGGGAGACAACTCTGAAAAGAATATAATTACAATATTAACATATTAATTTTTAACATGATTTCTGTCTTTAATTTTGGTTACTTTAATATTTCAATTATTCCAATCATCAGACCACAGCTGTTAGTATCCTGAATTCTTTAGTAATATCCCAAATTCCTAATAAAACACTGCTTATGTCATGGATTTCTTCGTAATTTTAGTTAATTTTCTTGACAACTCTTCAAACTATTACACATTATTTAATCATTTCATCCCAAACAAGACAATAATGCTATAAGGGGTTGTTGGGAGAAAGTGAAAGACAATGAGAAGACTTTAGAAGAAACTGGAAACCCAATCCTAAACTAGAAAAAAAGGGATAAACCTCTACTCCTGTTCAATAGATATGGCAAGAGAGTGAATCGGGTGTATTGATCGTTTTTACAGCTCATCAACCTTTTGCAGGTTATTTAAAGTCAGAGAGGATCCCCAGATGAGTCTATGTCGAAGGGCAGTGTCTTGTCATGGGAAACAGCTACCCGATGCCGTTTTATACAGGGTCTACAGGAAATTTTTGGGTGAGCCTACAGGTTCAGATACACCACATTAAATTCAGCCTTGTGCCACATCTGACTGCATGGGGCAGTTGGTAAATATCCTGCATTTGGAGATACATTGTGGAATTCACTAGACTCACTTCTAGCAGTTTACTACTTATACACACCGCTGGTGAATCTTATGTGTTGTATTATTTATTGTTCATTACCAGTATTACTAAGTATTATTGTTCACTAGAAAAAAGGGATAAACCTCTACTCCTGTTCAATAGATATGGCAAGAGAGTGAATCGGGTGTGTTGTTTTTACAGCTCATCAAACTTTTGCAGGTTATTTAAGGTCAGAATATATTTTTAGAGTGTAAGAATTTTTGGGAGATAATAATGATTTACTGATACAACTTCTACTAAATAACCTACAGCTGGGAGAGAAGATGTGGGTTCATACCTTCCCCAAGGGTATTTGCACATAAGTGAATATAACAAACTTGACTCGAATTTAAACTTGGCCCTCTGATTCTCAATTTTGAGCCATTATCTATTACACAACTGCACATCCAAGTTTACAGCACCTGGTATTCCCAACGGATCACTCATCTAGGTACTGACCAGACTCAACATTGCTTAACTTTGGTGATTGTAAGAGAACCAGTATGGCTTATGACCATATGTCGAAACACTGTGTGTGTGTATATATGTATACACACACATAGTGCGATGAAAAATTGTTGTCTAAATTACACAAAAATGAAAATAACACTGACATCTCATTTTAACAGATATATTTACCAAAATCACACAAAAATATCTTGAAATACTAAAGAGCATATTTATTCAATAAAATTGCCATTGGCTTCAACCATGGCCTCTAGACGACTTCAAAATATCCTGCAACTCTTCTGGATGGTCTCCTTGTTTAAGTTGGTGAATGCTGCTATAATCCTTGCTTTCAGTTTATCTTTGGTGTTTTGTTGGTCTTTCGCACAACTGTACCCCACAAATAATAATCAAGTGGGGGTTGCAGTCTGGGGAGTCAGGTGGCCAAATGTAAGGTGTGATGTAGTGGCAGAAAATGTCTGACAGCCATAACTCGGTTCTTCTGCTTTTGTGACATGGTGCAGAGTCCTGTTGCTAGACATATGATCTTCTAGTAGCCATCCTCTTGACCTAGGGCAATACTACCTCCTCAAGGCACTTGATGCACGCTTCTGTGTTGAGTCTGAGGTCTTGTGGGAAGATGAATGGAGGCATAATGTTGCCATTACTAGTGATCACTCCAAATGCCTTTGTAATCACCATTAGACTCATCCAACTCTTTTCGAATACTCTGCACTGTCCTCAAATTGACACCCAAACATTCTGAAATGTTCATAACTGAGCTTCTGGCATGAACGTTAAGCAGTACAGCATACCATTTCCAAATTTCTGGCAGAGTGAATTGCATTATGTTACACTTTTTCTCACAGACACTGTCCAACTAACTGTGTAGTTGACAAAATCCAAAACAAATAATACGCACACGTGAAATACAAAATGGCGACAATTTACCCATCACACTGTCTCTCTCTCTATATATATATATATATATATATATATATATATATATATATATATATATATATATATATATATGGGACCAGTACAAAAAAACTAATAGATAAAATTTAATATTTCCAATAAGCAAAATACTTTGCTGTATTTAAAAAAAACTAATTTAAATTATCTGGAAGTTTTTAGGTTTTTTTTTTTTTTTCTGAAATAGTTGATTAATGCCACTTTTTTATTGTCTTTTATCGCAATGTAAATCTCTTTATTAAAATATCTTTGCAAAATAAAATATACTTTTCTGAAATTTTAGTTGATTTAAGCATAATTAATCCAATTTGAAACAAATATTATTTTAAGTTTAAAACATTGCAGAAATGCATATTTTAACCAGATAGTAGCTGTGTTTTTAACCGACAGTAGCAATGTTGATGCGTTTTGACAAGGTGATGACAGATCTAATGTTCTATGGAAACTTTATCTGTCAAATAAAATTGAAGAAATGGCGTGAGAGCTTTTTATATTTCATTTTTAAGTACTCAGTAATATCAAAAACTTAGGAAAATATTTTCCATAATCAAATGTTTCATTAAATTTTAGAAATTTTGGCTTTAAATTTACTATGGTCATCACTCTTATTTTCTGATAATGTTGTGTACGGTCACCCTACTTACAAAAAATGGCATGTTTATACACAAATAAAAAAAAAAAATGAAAGTCTTACTTATTATAAAACGCAGATTGTGTGTGTGTGTCTGTATGTTTATATATTGGATCAGATTTCCTACATTTTTCAACCGATTTCAACAAAATTTCACAGGACTACGTAAAATTACCCTGTGGTGGTTCTGACAGTGCCAAAAATTGGAAAAACACAATTGTTTTTGCACAAAATCAATTTGAAAACATGATTAAGAAACATCGCTGTCGAGAATGAAAGGGGGACAACTCATATCGAGTTATACTTATTATAAAACACAGGTTGTTTGTGTGTATGTGTGTGTGTTCGTTTATATATGGGATTGGATTTCCTACATTTTTCAACTGATTTCAACAAAACTTCACTTTTTTTTGGCAGGTAGTGTTTCTTATTGTCTTGCATACTTTTTACTTTATTTTTACATTCAGAATGCTTTAAAAATTCCATTTACAAGACAATTGTTTATAATAAAATTCTATTCAATCGATAGACTCATAACGATTGAAAACAATGTTTGTTTGAGTTTGACCAATTCGTAAAAAAAAAACAAAAAAAAATCTAATTAAGACATGTGTGTCCGTCAACCTTAAATAATAATCTTTGTCAATTTTATTTTTCAGTCTTTATGATGGTCGATACTTGATCTATCTCTTACTGTTACATCCCCGGGCAACGCCGGGCTCTACTGCTAGTTATTTTTAAAATGTCGGTGTTTGATGATTTGTATTAAGCTTTTCCAATTATGATTAGTAAATAAAGTTTTCACTTAATAATATCTAAAATGCTGAAATTAACACAAAATTTAAAAAATTTTAAAACTTAAATTTTTCTAATTAAAATTTTTGTAAAAATCATTACTCATAAAAAAAAACACTACTTAAGTCTTCTTAAGATATCTATCTACAAAAGCAATTAAAAAATTTTCTAATTAAATAATGTCAGTTTTATTGCATTTTTTATTTTACAATTCAGAGCAGATGTTCAGGAAATGGTGTTTCTATTTGACAAATTGAAGATTTAAATTCTCCAAGGAGTCCTGCTTTTAATTACTATAAATACGAAGATCCTAGAATTTTAATTTCTTGAAATTTCATAAAATTAAGTAAATTGGGATAAAAAAAATTTTTACCAAGATTTTTCAAAAATAATTTCATTCATTTGTGGACAAGTACTGAAAATTTGATTAAAATCAAACAATTATTTGATTTTTACAAGAATTTTCAAAACACTGTTTTTTTACCATAAAATACTAATCTTTGGTCCACCTGGTGACACAAAAAAAAAAAAAGAAAAAAAAAAAAGATTTTTAACCAAAATTTCGAACATGCTAGAAGGATTAATAAAATAATAAAAATACTTTGTTTTTTCCTTGTAATAATGAACATATTATGCTACTTTGGCTTCTAAAGGAAAAATATTTACACTGTACAGAAGAAAGGAATTGTCAGTGGTCTAGAATTGAAAGCAAGAATTATTGATAGGGCTATTATACAGGGTGCGATGGTTAAATTGTCGCCATTATACGTTTTTACTTTCATGCATGTGTGTGTTTGTTTTTGATTTTCTGTGAGAAAAAGACCACCATGATGCAATTCAATCCATCAGAAATTTGGAAACGGCATGCTGTACTGCTTGGCATTCGTGCCAGAAACTCCAATATGAACATTTCAGAGTGTTTGGATGTCAATCTGAGGACAGTGCAGAGCATTTAGAAAGAGTTATGAATGAATAATGGTGATTACGAAAGAAAGAGATTGTCAGTGGTCAGGAATGAACGCAAACATTACTGATAGAATAGGGCTATTATGTATGAGGGAAATGCACTGCTAATGATTTTAATGCATTGAAAATGAGGAAGTAAGGGATTGTCAGTGGTCAGGAATGAAGGCAAGCATTACTGAGGACTACTATGTACTTCCGAATAATTATTCATTGAAAATGAAAAAAAAGGGGATTTTTTTTCTTTCTCTTATTTTTACAAGTAGTAATAAATAGTCCTCTGTCGTTTGAAGTTGAGGCAATTAAATTCCGATCGTATTTCTTAATAATATTCCAACTTGATTTCAGTTGCTTTTTTATCGAAGTCTAGGACAATATCGCTAATTAAACGGGAGAAAGTGTTTATTTCCAAATAGTGGTCGGTGACATTTTTTTAGTCGTATTTTAAAGTTAAACTAATTATTAGTAATTTTAACAATAACATTGTCATACCAAGACAGATTTTTACAAAGATAAGAAATACGAGTTCAAATTTTGCCAGAGGTTTCGTTTATTTATTTTTATTTCCAATTCATGCTGTTGGATTCGTGTTTATTTTTCTCATTTTTGTTTGTATTGACACGCATGAAAGCTCACTGGAAAAAGAGCCAGGCTGACTCAGTGACTGTCATCAGATGATCTTTTATTTTTATTTCTTTTTTTTTTTTAGTCAACAAAACAATAGGAGACAATATCAGTTAAAAAATAAAACTGAAAAGCTGTGTTAATTTAAAAATGTTAAAGACAAAAAACAAGGTGAAGATATGCTCATATCACGACTTCAGACGAAGAAGGCAGCAAACAAAATTATGTGTTGAAAAGTCTTATTTAAAGACACAAATAAAGACATCTGTCCGAAAAAAAAAAAGGGGGGGAATTTCGCGCGCGCTTAAAAAACTGTTTTGAAATTGAAAGTATTGTTTTGATGAAGAAATAAATTATTTTAAATTCATCAGCGATTTTCGATTTTTTTTATGGCGGCTGAAACTATAAAACATAATAACAGACTTTTTAAAATTACGACAACTGATTATTTCGAATAATAAGGACAAAACAATTCTTGAAAAAAATAGCAGGAAAGCCACACTTACAAACAACCAGTCCACTTGTAACCATGTGGATAAAAAAAAAACAGGATGTACTTTGAGTTATCTCCCCTTAGTTACACCCTAAGTCTTCTTGAATTCATTTTTCAACCTAACAATAGGTCAAGAAAGATGTCCTTATCTCACTGAGAAGTATCCAATGAAAATTGAAAACTTCAATTCTTATATTAGTAAAAACAATGCTTGTCTAATAGTACAAAAAACAGATGGATATAAAAAAAAATTTTTGCGGGGGAGGGAATGACAATGTGGGAAAAATGTTTTGAATTGACGCGTTCGTCCTTCAGGACTTCATCGGGCTAAGAAAGAACTAATTAAATTACTAAACGAAAGGTAGACTATAGCGATTTTCCAAGCGTAACTTAGATGTGGCACAAAGAGAGCCGAAAGTATGGGCTACCCACTCAGTCGTAATTATTCTAGCGAGACAAGCTTGTTAACCACTACACCGCCTCAAGGCCCCCTCTGATTTAGGATTATGTACCCGAAACAAAAAAGTATGTATATTGTATAATATGTATATATTTATTTAAAATTCTCAGCGCACTTAGTTTTAGTTAGTCCGAAAAACTCTGAAAAGACGGAACTCGTCACACGAAAACTTTTTCCACTTTATCATAAATTTTTCCCTAAAATTGTTCTTGATATATAAACAATAAAATTGTCGCGTAAAAAAAGCAGCATATCACGATGAAAAAAAGGCCCATAAATCAACGAAAACAAGTTTTGTCACAATATGTTTATATTTTATGAAGAGGAAAGAGTCACTAAAGACCAAAGTATTTTTTTATTATTTTTTGAAATTTTTATTTTACTCCTTTCAAGCACGTAGAAAATTTGAGTTAAATATTTTTTTTACGACAGCGCATTATTAGAGAAAAAAAGGTTTGTCTTATTTTGCGCTTTTCCCGAGGAAAACACGTTAATTAGGAAATTCTTGCAAATATCAATTAATTGTCGAACTTTAATTAAACTTTCAGGACTTATTCAGAAATGAATGAAATTATTTTTGAATTTTTTTTTTTTAGAAAATCTTGTTAAAAAGATGTTTTTTTTTTTGTTTTTTAAACATGTTTCCACCCCCTTACATATTTTCATGAAATTTCGAGAAATTAAATCTTTAAGCATGGGATCTGTTTTATTAGTTAAATTAAAAACAGGACTCTTTAGAAAGTAAATCACCAGTTGTTTTGTAAAACAGTTTTACTTTTGTTACCCGTTTCATAGAAAATCTGCTCTGAATTATAATAAAATGTAAAAAACTATGACATTATTAGAAAAGCTTTGACTTGCTTTTTTTGTAAATACGTTTAAGGACATTATTTTGTGAAGAAATAAAACATTTTCAACGAATAATGTATTTTTATAAAACATTTTTCCATTTTTAAAATTTTTTTTTCATTGACTTCTTACTTCAAAAATCGTTTAAAATTATTTATTGCTTTTTTTAAGCACGTAAATGCAATGATAACGTTAATGGAAAAGTAAATTTACGAATCGAAATTTGAAAAGCACATAACAGTCGTTTGTAGCCGAATATTTTTAAAATAATTTAAAAAAATTTTTTTTAAAGAAACGTTTATAATTTCTACGTATGGAAATGTATACATGACATAATCCTTAAAAAGGTCACGTGATTTGAGTAGTTTGGCGCGCGCAAATTCTTTTTCTTCTATGTCCAGTTCAGATTCACTTCGCTAACGTGTTTGCAAAAAACTCATTTCAAATCTTAAAAGTAAGTTGTAATTATTTTTAATTACTTTTTATTAAATATTTTTCTTTAAAGTATTTATTTTTTTTGGATCATGTTTCATTGAAATAATTTTTTCTTATTAATTAAATTATAAGAACGTCAGAAACGAAAAGACAAAAAATTTCTAATTTTTTAAAAATTAATTCTTCTTAAATTTATATTTGTAGTTCTTATTTTAATACATAAATATAAAGTTTATGTATGCTTACCTTGTAGGTACCTCCATGAGATCGCTAAAAAGAAAAAGAGCATAGCATGATGAAAAAGATGCCAACCTTGCCGAAAACAAAATTTTATCGTCTAAATGCTTATGTTATTATTAAGAGGAAAGATCAAAGTTTATTTTAATTATTTTTTAAAATTATTCCTTCTTTTTAGGACATTCTAAATTTTGATTAAAAAAAAAACCTTGTTTGTCTTTGTATTACCGGAACTAGTAAAATAACATAGACAATTACAATTTTTAGCACATTTTTTTGGTATGACACACATTAATTTGGAAAAATCTTGCAAAAATAAAAATAATTGTCTGATGTTAATGAAACTTTCAGAAACTATTCACAGATGATCGAAATTATTACAAATAAGTTGTTATTTTTTTTTTTTATTAAAGTCATGGCAGAAATTTTTTTTATATATATTTATTACTCCCCTCCCCCAAATAATTTTATGAAAACACTAAAAATTCTATCTCGTCAGGTTTATATATTACAATTGAATAGTTTGAGGAATGCAAATCATGTTTTTTGTTTTTTTTCGTTTTTAATTGGACCCCCTATCTGAAAATCAGTTCTGAATTGTAACATACAAAAGTAAAACTCAATAAAACAAAATACAGTGTAACCCGGATATAAGAGAGTTGTCGGGACTGAAGGGGAAGTTTCTTATATCCGGGTTTCTCTTATATCCGGGTTTGGTCTATTTTGTTTAGGTAAGTATGGGCTCTAATTTGGGACCAGAGAAAATCTCTCTTATATCCGGGTTTCTCTTATATCCGGGTTTGGTCTATTTTGTTTAGGTAAGTATGGGCTCTAATTTGGGACCAGAGAAAATCTCTCTTATATCCGGGTCTCTCTTATATCCGGGTTACACTGTATATTAATTTCAAATGCTTTATTTGCTTTTATGAATATGGACAATATTTTCTGAAAGCAAAAAAATTTTCGATGAAAAATGAATTTTTAATACAATTGTTTGTTATTTTTTAATTACATTTAAGTTGTTAAAATATTATAAAATTAGTTAAAAGCCGCATCAGGTTTCCTAAGTGTCCTTATGAGATAGATCTTTTTTTAGCACATTGTAAATTGTATCATTTTGACTAATCGGAAGATCCACAGTAATTAAAAAAGGTAATTTTGTGTTTAAAATTGTGCTGAAATTATAAAGTACGGAAGACCAACCAGAATACAATTAAGTTGCTTTATTTGAGTTAAGCATTGTTCTCCACTGTTAAAGCCTTTACTTTTGCGAAACACGTGTGGAGAAGTTAATTTGATTTTTCAATTTCAACTGAGAAGGGTACCTACAAGTATCAGTATCATCTTATGAAATTTATATGATCTTTTTTTTTATATTAATCTCAGTTATGACAAATGAAATATCAAAATTAATAATAAAATGAATGGAAATACAAATAACACAGTAAAATGTAATAAGTGTACATAAAATTATAGTATTTTATGTACACTTCTGAAAAAATTTCATAAGAAAGGTGCCTATAAATTAATTAGATACCTTTCTTATGAAATATGAAATTTAATCTCACTCTTAAGTCTTATTTTAATTTCTTTATAATATATTTTCCATAAAGCATCATAAAGGTGAAAGCTAAGTACAAAAAAAATAGAGATTTCTGAAAACTTTCCTTAATAATAACGAGGTAAATAATTTGTTCACTTAAATGTAAATAATTTCACTTTTCTCCTTCCGTAGAACAAATTATCCTCACAGAATCCGTCAATATGTCATTCATCACCTGTCAAGTGAGGCGAAAGTTTATGACCTGCTTTGTTTTATTTTCAAATTACATCTTTTCAGTACAGAAGCTAAGTTAAGCTTGGTTCAAAATATTTTAAATAAACATTATAATTTCTGATTTTCTTAAAATAAGTTTCGTAAAAATGATAATTGATATTTAAAAGAATTTCAAAGTGAAATTTTCATTTTTTTTATAAAATGGAAAAAATGGTTGAAATCTGTCAATTTTGCTGGCTCAAAAAAAAAAAAGATTTTTAACGAAAATTTTGGACATGCTAGGAACGATTAAAAATTAAATAAAATATACCCCCCAAAAATACTTTGATCTTTCCTCTTAATAATATAAACATTTAGATTATAACATTTTTTTTCATCATGTATGGCGTCTTTTTCATCATGCTATGCTTTTTTTTTTTTTTTTTTTTTAGCAATCTCATGGAGGTACCTAGCTTAATGTGGCAAAATTGACTGAGCGTTAATTATTTAAGAAATTGTTAATTAAATGTTTTAACAATTGTTTAGTAATTCATTAAGATTACAGAATATTTTAATTATTATAAAAAATCTTCCAAATCAATGTTTTCTTTGCTTAACTGTATTTTAATTTTTTACTTTTCAGATGGTGAAAAAAAACAAAAAAAACAGAAGAAATTTTGAAAATTTATGACTGTATTAATATGCAAGAGCAGATCAAGTGTGGCCATGTTTTTAAGAAATTTTTTGATAAATATGGATCTTTCTCGAAGATTGCACAATGGCCCACCCAGTAGAATTCACAAAATGGTTTCCCTCCTATTTCGATATATTCAGTCAGGAGACTTTCTGAATATTACAAAAAAAAGACATGTGGGAAATAATTTCCCTGATTTCGTAAAAAAATGTGAAGTGGTGGTTCATTCTGCTACTGCCACATCTTCCATTGCCTCTTCCACCACTACCCCAGTTGCAGCTTCAACCCTGTCTGCTGCAACTGAAAACCCATCATGTAAAAGTTCTGACCAGTCTTGTGAAACATCTGCCATTCCTTTATCCAAATATAGTAAAATTATAACTTCAGAAATTGTTGTTAAAAAAGAATAAAAAAAACCTGATCAATGGCAAAAAAAAATATGTGAACTAAAAAAAAAAAAGAATTTCCATTTCTTTCGTTAGCAGGAAACTCCATTATGACTGTCTTTTGAATGGAGTTCCTGCTTCTCATGTTTCTAGTGTTGTTACAGCAGTTTCAAGAACATTATCCATGGAACACTGTTCTTTCGAAAAAAAAGTTCCACAACAATTTATAGAATGGTGGGGGAGCTTGGCTTCCTTTCGGATGTGAAGACGTTCATTGCTGTGCAAAGTGCAGAAAACTGTACTTTAGTTTTCGACTCCACAACACAACATGGTAAACATGTGAACTCTGTTATTGACAACTCCATCATCCTCCCATCTTGTGTCACTGGAACGTCTTCCTGGAGGGACTGCAATGGACTACAAGCAGCATATTTGTGACTGCATCAACAACTTAACTAAAGTAGGCTCAACATCTACTGGCATAAGTGTTGATGTCAGTTTGCAAATCATACTTTCAAAAATTAAATGCTGCTTGACAGACCAGGCTCCTGTTAACCATTCAACAGTTTCGTTATTGGAAAAGGAGTGGCAGATTAACCTTGTAGAACTCTACTGTAATTTACACCCTTTGGAGACAGGTGCAACAAAGACGAGGAAGGTCCTGAGGGAAATACGAATGTGAGTGAGTGCCTAGCATGGCTAATTCTTGTAGCTTTTAATTCCTTTATATATAGTGATAAATTGGACCTTATTTCGAAAATGAAGAACTTTATTGAACAACAAGGTCTTTCATGGTTCAATATCACTAGATTCCAAGGGAATCAGTTGCATGTAATTTTCCATCTAGGTGCAACTTACTTTCCCATTTTCGATCAATGTAAGCAATTTGTCTTGGGACTTTCTTCAACAAATAAAACTATTGGATATAATAACGGAAAAAAGCCGCTATCGTAGAGATGCAAGTGCTGCGAAGATGCTATCAGGACCTTGGATGAGTACCTTCTATACTAGTGTCAATAACCAAAAAGACCCCATTGACACTATGTTGTGGTAGGATCCACCTAATTTGCATAGTGGAGTACCGACCATATAAATATGGTTGGTACCGGGAAGATGAGAGGAGGAATCAAGAGATTCAATCCAGAGACTCTGCCCGACTGCGACTAAGTCAACACATTCTCCAGGAACGGTCTTCCCAAGAATATACAAAAGACTATATGTAAATATTGTGTACACTTTCTTGTTTCAATACATTTTGTTCTAAGTACATTTTGTGTTGTATTATTATTCCATGCATTAGTCAAGTTTCAACACACTATGAACATCGTCAAGGGGGTCAATGAAAATGTGAATGTACTCACCAAGAACCATATGTCCATTTTCGCCTCCACAAAGGATTTCTTTGGAAATACCCTGCCAAAAAAAATTATAGTGTCCCTACTGATTGCCCCAGCAAATGAACTCTTATTTCGCAGGATGATAACTGCTTGCTTAAAAGGGACTGTGGAGGTTTTAAGTAAGCCATATGCAAAATCATTCCAGACAATAGAGGCTTCTCCAAGATCAATTTTAAAATCAGTGAGGCAGTACACCATGCAATCTTGAAGGTGTCATCGGTGAATTTTATGAAAGACAGAAACTTGTGCCTAATGTTTATGTATCAAGGCATGAGTGATGTTATCAAGGCCAAGTGGAATCGAGTAAGGGAATTCATTAATGAGCTGGATGCTGAGCAGTTTCTAAAATATTTACTAAATACACTGATGTACGGCAGACACAAGACAGGTATAAAGAAAAAGCGGCAACAGGAAGTCAACAAAGAAATTGTGAAAAGGTTAAAAATTAAGGAAAACCACCAGCAAAAAAAGAAAACGGCTGGCATAGACAAAAGATTAAAAGAATTGGCAATCAATTCTTTGGAATCTATCTATCTATCCTGAGTATGGACAAGTCCTGAAAGAAATACTAACTGGAAACAGTTGGACACACAATTAGACATATTTGGACAATTAATGGTATCAACTGTGAGTACATCGGTTACATCAAAAATTATGAAAATCAATTTTATATGATTTCATATGTCAATGATGTAACTGATTACTATCATTTGACCAGATATGAAGTTGGCGCTATGTTTTACAGGACTTGCATTTCGAAAATTAGCTCAGCAATGGTGACGAATGAAGAGGCAATGAAAGATAAAAACGGCCCTTTTTAGGGCCACAAAATATTTTTGAAAGTCTTTTCACCATTATAGATAACAGTGATTTCTAATATTGTTTAGGGTATTGAATTAAAATATTAAAAGATTGAACAATTATCTAATTAATAAAAAAGTTTTAAGAATTATCTAATTAATTAAAAAACATTTAAAAAATTATATAATTAAAAGAATTTAATCATCTAATTAATAAAGTTTAAAGAATTATCTAATTAAGAAAAAAATTTAAACAATTATTATCTAATAAAAAAGTGAACAATTATTTAATAAAAAATTTAAATTATTATCTAATAAAAAACTTCAAACAATTATCTAATTAAAAAAGATTGAAAGCTTATTATCTAATAAAAAAGTTTAAACAATTATGTAATGATTTAAAAAGTTTAAACAATTATCTAATTAAGAAAGTATGAAATAAAAAAATAAATATTACATAATTGCTGAATAAAAATGTTAATATTTAAAAAGTACTAGTTAAAAATGAAAAACTGCGTTCACTTACTTTGCAAAAATTGTCAATTTTGATCATCCATAGTAGTCTGTCATCACCTCGTAACAATAGATTACTTTGATAACATGAATAAAGACATGAAAAATTCAGACATTAAGAAATGTTTGGATACAAATTTGTTATGCTATCTATATAATTTATATCTGAAATACAACAATATTTTTCTTACTGTAAGTAATAAATTTAATGCTTTAGCTTTCAATTATTAACATATTGAGACAAAACTTGGTTTTCTTTGATTTATGGGCCTTTTTTCATCGCGATATGCTGCATTTTTATGCGACTTAGTGGCGGTACCTAAATTAAATTTATATATAGTTTTCACGTGCCTTGTTTAAAAAAAAATGCTAAAACAACAACAAAAAACTCTTTCTGAAAATTAAAAATGATGATCTCTAAAAGATCAAAAAGTAAAAGACAGTCCCAGAGCCCACAAAAGGGCTTATAACAGGTGCCACCAAGGATTTTCTAAAAAAAAAAAATATATATAGAAAAACGCATTTTAAATGCCGCCTTAGATTTTGGGTCTATTTGAAAGGAAGGATAATATCCAAACTAAAGTTAACTCAAAAGAAAAATTAATTTCCGTATATAGAAAATTTTTCAGACATTTTTAAAATCTTAGCACGTTTTTTTGTTGGTCATCTACCCGCCATGTTATATGAAAAATGTAAACACAAAATTAAAAAAATCTCTTTAAAATTAAATATTTTCATGTTTTGAAGTCTTTTAATAAATTTTAGGATTAATTAACTTGACTTTTCCTTCTCTCCAGATGTGTATTTGCCTCTTTTACCAAATTTGTCTGTCAGATGTGTTTGTCTCTATCTATTTACTTGGTTGTCAATCCAGATCTATATTTGTCTCCCTTCCTCTATGTGTGTATTTGTCACTCTTGATGTGCATTTGTCTCCCTTCCTCTAGATGTATATTTGTCACTGTTAATGTGTATTAGTCTCTCTCCAGGTGTGTTTTTTGACTTTCTCTCCAGATGGATATTTGTCTCTACTCATATGTATTTATCTGTCTCTTCAGATGTGTATTTGCCTATTTTCTCGTGTATTTGTCTCTCACGCTCAAGATGTGCATTTATCTCTCTCCAGATGCTTATTTGTCTGACTCTCCAGATGTCAAATATTTGATCCTTCTCCAGATGTCAAATATGTAGTTGTCTTTCTCTTCATATTTGTCTCTTTTCTCTAGATAATAAGTCTCTCTCCAGATTTGCATTTTGTTTATCACTCCAGATGTGTATTTGACTCTGTTAATGTGTATATATCTTACTCGCTCCAGATGTGTAATTGTCTGTCTCTCCAGATGTGTCTCTCTTTCTCTTGATGTGTGTTTTCCTCTCCAGATGTGTATTTCTCTCTCCAGAAGTGTATATGTCTCCTGTCTGTCTCTCCAGACTTGTATTAGCCTGGAGAGACAGACAATTACTTATATTTGTCTGGATATGTCTCTCCATATGTATATTTATCTATGATCATCTGGAATTATCTGTATTTCCAGATTTATATTTGTCTCCATTTTCTCTAGATGCGTATTTCTCTTTCCAGTATATATCTTTTTTCCAGATGTATATTTTGATTCTCTCATCAGATGTGTATTTGTCTCTGTCCATGTGTATTTGTATATTCCCCTAGAGCAGAGTTTTTCAAACTGTGGGCCACAACCCTTCAGGGTCACGAGATAAATAAAATAGGTGGTGACAAAGAAAAAAGAAAAAAATATGCACGTGAAAGCAAAGTGCAGAATATAAATAAATCTAAATGATGCACAGCACTCATAAACCATCGCTAGATTTTCAACAAGGTAAACTCATGTTGTATCTTATTTTTTAAATATATATATATATATATAGTTAACTCCCCTTTAACTTTCTAAATGTTCACTAGGGGGAGTTCTCCCTGCACTATAAATACTGGGCGATTTCTTGCCTCATTCTCTTTTTCTTCTACAACATAAGCTCTAGCAGAAGAGTGCATCTCCCCATTTATGGGAGAACAGTATACACACATACACATACATACGAACATTCACCAAAATACAAACTCTTTATGTTCACACACAAATGTTAATGTCTATATCCATTGTAAATTTTGTTCTTTAATTCATATATTTGTTGATTTTCTTTACACTTCTTTATGGTGGATTCAATCTCTGAGTCCACCATGTTCTTGTAGTTGGACTTTCTTCTAGCCGGAATAAACATACATGTTCCTAATTTAACAACATGTAGACCCATGGTCCGCTACATACACACATATATATATATAAATAAAAGGAAAGAACAGTAAGATATATAATCCAATGTTCTTATAGATATTTTTATTTTTACAAAATAGTGCTCAATGTAAATTTACAGAGCATTAATGTTATAAATTAACTGAATTAACATGTTTTTTTTTTCGCTACACAGTTTTAACCATGTTTCAAAAATGGAAGCTAAAAGCTTTGAATTTAATTTTGTAATTAAAGACATTAGTTTCATTTCATCTTCAAGCGTATTTTGGAGTAACTAATTTTTAAAATTACTGGGTTTTAAAGGCACTGCAAAAATTCATAATTCACGTTTCCAAGGATACAGAGAAATCCATTCATCCAGACAAGGGGTGGTTGCTGGTTCATTATTGCTGTATTTTATTGTATCAGTTATTAGTTACGTTTGAAGAAGGGTTTTCGTTTAGGTAGGAGTAGGGATGTATTTTTCAACAAATTCTGACATCCGTTAAATGCATGTTGTCTGGATATTTTTTTAAATTTTATTGTTAACGGCAAAAATTCTTACGGCATTTTTTTCTATTTGTATACTTAAAGATTTGGGGGGGGTCTTTAGGTTAGAATACGTTTTATTTAACTACGATTTTAAAAAATATTTTAATCTTATCTTACTTATAAAATGCAGATTGTGTGTGTGTGTGTGTGTGTGTCTGTACATTTATATATTGGATCGGATTTCCCATATTTTTCAACCGATTTCAACAAAACTTCACAGGACTGCGTGAAATTACCTTGCGGTGGTTCTGACAGTGCCAAAAATTGGAAAAACAATTGTTTTTTGCATGAAATCAATCTGAAAACACGATTCTGTCACCAGAATGAAAGGGGGACAACTCATATCGAGTTATACTTATAAAACGCAGGTTGTTTGTGTGTGTTCATTTATATATGGGATCGGATTTCCTACATTTTTCAACCGATTTCAACAAAACTTCACTTTTTTTTGGCAGGTAATGTTTCTTATTGTCTTCCACACTTTTTTCTTTACTTTTACATTCAGAATGCTTTAAAAATTCCATTTACAAGACAATTGTTTATAATAAAATTCATAACGATTGAAAACAATGTTTTTGTTTGAGTTTGGGTTTGACCAATTCATAAAAAAAAAAAATAATTAAGACATGCGTGTCTGTCCACCTTAAACAATAATCTTTGTCAATTTTATTTTGCAGTCTTTATGATGGTCGATACTTGATCTATCTCTTACTGTTACATCCCCGGGCAACGCCGGGCTCTACTGCTAGTTTTTAATATACTATATTTCTTTTTAAAACAAGTAAATGTATTAGAATTACTTACAGTATGTAAAATTTTTTTCACATCAAGTATAAGTATGTATAGCTGTTCCAATAACTTGGACCGATTTTAAATGTGAATTAAGTTTAAGTGCCTAATGATTTTTTCTTTCAGATTTAACAAATTAAGTATTTGGCAATTTCAACCATAGAAAGATTAACCATCAAACAACGTGCTAAAGGACAGCATTACATACCACAGAGCCAATACAACAATGGCTTTATTGAATAAAAAGTTCCCAGGTCGCATCAACTCTCAAAACAACGAAGTCAATTGGCCACCACGATCATGTGACTTGACGCCCTTAGATTTCTTCCTTTGAGGTCATCTCAAAATTAAGGTTTATGCCAACAAGCCAACAACAATTTAACAGCTGAAGGATGAGACAAAGCATATTGGTGAGATCGAGGAGCAACTATGTAGAAACATCATCAAATATTTTGACCATCGAGTGGAGGTGTGCTGCCGAAGCCTTAGCGGACATTTGGGCAATGTTATTTTTCACACATAATTGCCATGACTTAAATAACATGATCCAATAGAGAAATAAATAAATTTTCACCAATAACACTGATTTATTTACTGCTGACTTTAATCCGTCTTAATGAAACAGCCTTTATATATAACAAAAGGTAACAAATCCATTGGTATATAATCCAAGTGGATCCTAGTAATATAAAATATTAAAACTGATTCACAAAAAGAGCTCAATGTATTTATTATTACAGAGCAAATAATTAATAATCATACTTATTATAAAACCCAGGTTGTGTGTGTGTCTGTATGTTTATATATTGGATCGGATTTCCTACATTTTTCAACTGATTTCAACAAAACTTCACAGGACTATGTAAAATTACCTTGCGGTGGTTCTGACAGCACCAAAAATTTGAAAAACACAATTGTTTTTGCACAAAATTAATTTGAAAACAATTAAGAGGCATCACAAGAATGAAAGGGGGACAACTCATATCAAGTTATACTTATTATAAAACCCAGGTTGTTTGTGTGTTCATTTATATATAGGATCGGATTTCCTACATTTTTCAACCGATTTCAACAAAACTTCACTTTTTTTTTGGCAGATAGTGTTTCTTATTGTCTTGCACACTTTTTTCTTTATTTTTACATTCAGAATGCTTTAAAAATTCCATTTACAAGACAATTGTTTATAATAAAATTCATAACGATTGAAAACAATGTTTTTGTTTGAGTTTGGGTTTGACCAATTCATAAAAAAAAAAAATAATTAAGACATGCGTGTCTGTCCACCTTAAACAATAATCTTTGTCAATTTTATTTTTCAGTCTTTATGATGGTCGATACTTGATCTATCTCTTACTGTTACATCCCCGGGCTCTACTGCTAGTACACAATAAAATCTAAAATCACCTCATATGAGGAATAAGCTTATTTCGACAGATGAAAATATCATTTGTCTGTCTTATCAACCCCAGTATACTGAGTTTTTTGTCAGAAACAGAAATTTAACTGTTAAAGCTATATATATATATATATATATATATATAGTCCTCATTCAGTTTATGTATCTTGTTTGTCAAACTCATTGCAAACAGACTGAGTGGCATCAGTTCTCTCTCACAAAGAGACCTCACACCAAAACTTAGCTACAAAAGTGTGAAGTGCATTTGTCTTTGTGGATGATGAAAGCTGTTAAGATTGTTGAATAATTCAGTTGCAGGGCTAAAAGTGAATTTCCTGACTCAATGTCAAAGTAGAGTACCGGGTACATTCTTTATGCGGTACTAAGATGATGTTTTGTGTCCATTTGAAGTTTTGGAATTTTCAATAAATTAGCTGTTTTGGCAAAATGTAATAGAATGAGCTAGTTTTTTTTAACTTGTTTCTGTAATACTTATAACTTGTACTATTTGAAGATTTCAAAAAACAACCCTAATGAGGATCGTTATATCATTCGAAAAAAGAAAGATGTGGAAACAGGAGGACCATCAACATTAACAGATACATCTGAAAATGCAACTTCCATGAATGTTGTTAAAAAGACAACCTTAGCAAAGCAAAGATTGACTTCTTTTGAGACACCTAAGATGAAAATTAAGTTTGTTTTTAAGTAATAATTTTATATTCATACAAATAGATACATACAATTCCAATATGTGCTGATCATAAGAAATATACTCATAAACTGTTCATTATTTACATTATTTGGATTATTGTTCTCATGTTTGTCGCCATATTTATTACAACGTTTCGGCTGTTGTACACTCTGGCCTTTTTCAGGTGGTTGGAATGTCAAACTGAACCCTTTATTTCGCTCACTGGGTTAGACTGTTCTAGTTCCATGTGCCATGTTTAATAGATGTCAGTTATCTCATGTTAATTTCCCTCTGAAAGTTCTCCACTGCCTTAGCCAGGTATTGAACTCGCACTCTTTGGGTCCTGTCACTGGATCTAACCAACGCCTTTATCCACTGTGTCATGGGTCCTTGACATCTGTGTATGAAGTTCTGGGTATTATAAACTTAATGTCTTCAGCAACCATTTTTTACAAGTGCACATATTGCAATTTTTGATGTTATCATTACATGTTTTTACTGGAGCTCATATTGCAATTTTTGTTGTTAATTTCGCTTTTCTCTGGCACTCCTTATTACTGGTTCCCATATTGTATTCATTTCTATGCTTGGTTGGCTCAGGAGATTTTTGTGCCCTAGCATATAACTGATAACTGAATACACATCTGGAGAGTGAAATGTATGTCTAGGGAGAAAGACAAGTACGCATCGGGAAAGAGAATTGCACATCTATACAGCTGGAGAGACAAGATATTTAAAGAGAGATACATCTGGAGGGAGATAGAAAATATTCATCTTGAGAGAGAAATACACACCTGTAGAGAGACAAATACACACGAGCATAATTATCTGTCTCTCTGGAGAGAGATAAAAATACATCTGGAGTGAGAGAGACAAATGCACATCTGGAGAGACAAACAGGAGACATACACTTCTAGAGAGAGAAATGCACATCTGGAGAGGGAAACACATTTAGAGAGAGACACATCTAGAGAAAATTACACATCTGGAAAGAGACGAATACGCATTTGGAGCGAGTATGATAAATACGCATAGAGACAAATACACATCTGGAGTGATAGACAAAATGCAAATCTGGAGAGAGAAATATCATCTAGAGAAAGGAGTCAAATATGGAAAGAAAGACAAGTACATATTTGACATCTGAAGAAAGAGACAAATATTTGGCATCTGGAGAGACAGACAACCATCTGGAGAGAGATAAATGCATATTTTGAGCGTGAGGGATAAATACACATGAGCAAAGAGGCAAATATACTTCTGGAGAAACATACACATAAGCAGAGACAAATATACATCTAGAGAGAGAAAAAAGCATATTTAGAGAGTGAAATGCACATGCAGAGAAAGAGTGAAGTACACATTGGGAGAGAGACAGATACACGTTTGGAGAGAGAGTGAGAAGGAGAGGGCTATCCCCATCAGGAGAGAAATACACATCTAGAGAAAAATAAACAAGTACATATCTGGAAAAACAGACAGGTACATATTTGGAGGGACAGACATTTGGAAAAAGAGAGAAAATACCCATCTGTATTTTGTCTCTCTCCATATTTCTGTTTGTACAAATCTGTCACTCCAGATGTTTATTCATCTATTTTTTCACTATATGTGCATTTCTCTCTCCAGATATATATTTATTTCTATTTCCAGATGTGTATTTATCAGTGCATATGTGACACCCGCTGATGGTTGCAGCGCCAATATGTGACGTCCTCTGGTCGCGACGCCAATATATGACACTGCGCTGTCGGCCTATGGTCAACTCCCAGTTGCAGTGCGAAGCTGTAAGGTTTCTTCCACCGGTGTTTGGGGTTGACTCCTTGTCACTTCCACCAGCCTGTGTCCCGGTTGATCTGGTCGTTTCCAGTTCGATACTAGCTTTATCGTTCCCTGCTCACTTCCAATGTCTTCAGTGGGTGTTAACAACTTCTCTGTCTTTCTCATACATTCACCTCCGCCTATCACCCATGCTACCACTTGACCAATGATCTCTCGGCAGTGTGGGGGTGGCTAGCCTGGCCCTCTTAAAATTATTATCCAGAACTTTGTTTACAAAACCCTTTTTTTCTTTTTTCCTTCAGCCAAAACATTTTTTCACAAACCCCAGATTGCCAAATAATTCTTATCACATCTTTCTTTTGGGGACATCAACCATTGTCAAAACCCGCCGTCTGGCTTCTCTGCTGAGTCAACTTTTAACTGGGAAGTCTGTGTTTTACCTGAGAATCAAATTCTTTGTTTTTCTCATGCCTTAAAATCCTCTTATCACCAGATGTCCATTTTCGATGATACTGTGTCTGACGTCAAAAGTTTGAAAAAGTAATACTACGATTTTCTTCCTCATGCCAGAATTCTAACACATACCAGATGGTTTCCCTTTGTTGGTCCCAGGAATCAAAATCAAATGATATCTCTGAAAGATAATTAATATTGATTCTCTCTGCCTGTATTGTGGTCATCCGAAGTTTTTTTATGACCTACATGTTTTGGTCAGCGTTGTTTTTCTTTCTCAATTCTGTTTCCCTTGGCGTGTCATTCCCTTACCATGACATTAATCAGTTTTGACAGAATCTCAAATCTCGCTTTTTCTTATGGATTTTCTATCTCATGCAAAAAGTATCTTTCTTCGTAAATAAAATAAAATCTTCTTTTTAACGTCGCTCAGTCTATCTTTTGATATAGCTCTTTCTCGCCTTAAGTCTTTCCTGTTTTTAATTTCTATGGTTAATTAGTTAGCCAATTACCATAGCTAAATAGTGTCACACATATTTATTTCTCTTGGTCCGGATGTCAAATATGTACTTTCCAGATGTATATGTATCTCTCTAGATGTTTATTTATCTCTATTCCCAGTTGTGGATTTGTTTCTCTATCTCTTGATGTGTATTTCTGTTATGGTGGAACACACCTATTCTATAGTTAATAGACTCTTCCACCTATAATAAGTAGGAGTAGTAAGAGTAACGGGTCAGTCAGTGAGTCAGTCAATGTCGGATGACAGTTGAATACGAAAGTATCAGCGACCACAACTAGATTACTCTGCGTAATACTTATTATATGAAGTTCCTAACATTTTGTATGTCGAACCTATTTTAGGACTGACTTAGTACAAATACAAACCTCCACTGTGAAATCACTCCACAACAATTTCTCACTCCAGATATGTATTTTGTCTCTCTCTCTCTCTCTCTCTCTCTCTCTCCCCAGATACGTGTCTGTCTCTCTAGATTTCACTCTGATGTGTAAAATACTCTTTAGATTTTTCTACTTGTCTGTCTTTCCAGATGTGCATTTGCCTATGCTCATATATATCTGTCTCTCTCAATTTGTGTACATGTCTATCTCCCTATATGTGTATTTCTCTCCTCATATGTGTCTTTTGACTCTTGCTCAAGATGTGTATTTGTTTGTGTCTCTAGATGTGTATTTTTCTACCCAGATATGTATTTTGTCTCTTCCTCCAGGCTGTGTATCCAAATATGCACTTATATCTCCAGATGTGTGCTTATTTATTTCCTTCGATGTGTACTTCTCTGCTCATGTGTATTTATTTCTCTTGCACCATATATCCAATATTTACCTGTTTGTCCCTCCAGATATGTATTTGTCTATTTTCACTTAATGTGTATTTCACTCTCCAGATGTATATTTTGTTTATCTCTCCAAATTTTTGCCTTTCCAACTATCTACTTGTCTTTCTCTCCAGATGTTTATTTGTCTATTTTTCTCTAGATATATTTTTCTCTCCTCAGATGTGTATTTATCTTTCTTTACAGATGTGTATTTTGTCTATCTCTAGATATGCATTTGCCTCTCTCTCCATATGTCCGTCTCCAAATATTTACTGTCATGCAAGATAGGTATTTTGTCTACTTTTTGTAGATATGTATTTTTGTCTATCTCTCCAGATATGTATTTGTTTCTGCTTATGAGTATTTGTCTAGATGTCTCCATATGTGCATTTGTTTTCCCAGATATGTATTTGTTTTTCCATATTTGTATTTATTTTTATATATGAGTATTCTGTCTCTTCAGATGTCTGTCTTTCCAAATATGTATTTGTCTGTTTCGCCAGATGTGTATTTTTTTATTTTTATCTAGGTGTGCATTTCTCTCTCCAGGTGTATATCTGTCTGTCTCTTCATCTAAATGTGTATTTGTCTATCTCTCCAAATATGTTCTTGTCTCTCTGCCCAGATGTGTATTTGTCTTTTTTTCTCTAAATATGTATTTTTCTGTCTCTTTTGATGTGCACTTGTTTTTTTCTCTTAAGGTGTGTATTTGTCTTTCTAGATGGGTACTTGTATATTGTTATATACCATACATATGAACACTAATGGGCATGTCCCAATCCTCATAAATATGTTGGACACTATTGTACGTGGGGGTAATATACTAAGTAGTCCACCACTAACAATGGTTTACCTATTTCATGCCGCAAGCGAGTATTGTATTTTGTTGATGTTATAAAGATTACCATTTCATTTCCAACCTCCATTTTGGTTATTTCTCATTCAGTAACCCTTCCTAGGTTACAACATATGTCTACCCAGATGTGTATTGCCTCTCTCTCTCTCTCTCTCTCTCTCTCTCTCTCTCTCCCCAGATGTGTCTCTCTTTCTCAAGATATGTATTTCTCTCTTCAGACATATATTTGTTAGTCTCTCCAGATATGTATTTTTCACTCTTTCTTTAGATGTATATATCTCTCTTCAGCTATGTACTCTCTCTATCTCTCTCTCTCTCTCTCTTCTCTCTTTATCTATCTATCTCCAGATGGTTATTTTGTTTATCTCTCCGGAGGTCTGTCTCTCAATATATGTACTTGTCTGAATCTCTAGATGTGTATTTTTCACTCTTTCTTTAGATGTATATATCTCTCTCTCCAGATATTTATTTTGTCTCACTCTCTCTCTCTCTCCAGATGGTTATTTTATTTATCTCCCCAGAGGTCTGTCTCTCAAAATATGTACTTGTCTGAATCTCTAGATGTGAATTTGTCTATTTCTCTCCAGATATATATTTGTCTGTCTCTCCAAATGTGTGTCTGTCTCTCCAGATGTGTATTCATCTGTTCAAATCCAGAATCAACTGATATCTATCCTCGATATCCTCATAATGTGAACTTCTTACTCCCTACTTTACATTTGACTCTAGGAGAGCAGCTCACTGAACCTTCTTGGCCTCATATTTTCGACTGAGTTGAGGTGGAACAACTACATTGAATCAATAGCTGCATCTACTGCAAGAAAAGTTGGTTCTCTGTGTTGTGCCAGATCTTACACATCTACAAATCTACCATTCGTCCAACTTCAGTCACTTTCTCACAGATGTGATGTGGCTTCCCTCTGTCTTTTCTACAAATATTTTCATGGCAACTGCTCTGACAAGCTTTTTTCCCTGGTGCCCCAACTCCATGAATTTAAGTGTGCTACTGGATTGGCATTTAGGTCCCAAGCTTTTACTGTTTAAATAGTTAAATGTAACCAGCACTTCTACTCCAACAGTTTCTTTTCTTGCACTTCCCAACTGTGAAACTCCCTTCCTTTTACTTGCTTCCCTGATAACTACAATCTTCAAAAATTTAAATGTAGTGTCAACCACCATCTTTTGTTGATTTGAACCCTATTCATCTTTTATCCTTTCCTCAATCCCCATATATCAAGTTTTTCTCTCATTTTCATTCTCTGTAGTCCTCTGTGTACTAGTGACACTCCTTCCTTGCTTGGGGTGAAATGCTTAAAAAAAAATACAATATCACTCAGTAAAGCTCTACTCTGAGTGGCCTATGAGCCTTCTATTGGGTGAACTAACATTATTAAAAAAGTATGAAATATAACTTGATAATTTATATATATATATATATATATATATATATATATGTATAATAAAAATTATAATAATATATATGTATAATAATAAGAATAACTACAAGTTACTCATTTGTTGGCCTCATCACCTTACAAAGAGAGAGGGTAGTGAGATCAAGATGTAATATGCTTATCTTATTCACTAAACATGACAGTTTTATGTTTTACATTACATGAGACACAGCTTTCCCTTAACAAAAGATTAAATTTTCTAATATATCTCATTAATTGAAATCAGATAGCACTACATTGGTGAACCTGACATGATCAATATCTGATAGTAATTCATATGATTTATTATGCATTATTTGATGTAGGTTGGGTACAACAACAGCTTACAAGATTTTGAATTTCACTAGTCCTATTATCTAACCAATCGGAAGCTAAATAAATCTATAAATATTTGTGGGGCGTTTTAATTATGCATAAAATGCTTACATATTACAATGTATTTCAGGTCAAAGCAATACAAAAAGGAAACCTGAAATGTGAAAGAAAGGCAACAGAGACAAAGCTTAAACATAAAAAAACTTTTCTTTTCGGTCTATATCTCTGAGATGAGGTATTATGATTACTTGCATTATTTACATTATTTGGACTATTATCCTCATCTTCATTGCCATATTCACAACATTTCGGCCATTGTACGCTCTGGCTTTCTTCAGATGATTGGATCTCTGACATGAGGTATTATGATTATTTGCATTATTTACATTATTTGGACTGTTATCCTCATCTTCACTGCTATATTCACAATGTTTCAGCTATTGCATGCTCCGGCCTTCTTCAGGTGATTCGATCTCTGGAATGAGGTATTATGATTACTTGCATTATTTACATTATTTGGACTATTATCCTCATATTCATTGCCATATTTACAACATTTCGGCCGTTGTATGCTCTAGCCTTCTTCAGGTGATTGGATCACTGAGATGAGGTATTATGATTACTTGCATTATCTATATTATTCAGACTGTTATCCTCATCTTCATTGCCATATTCACAACATTTCGGCAGTGATGAACCAAAACTTGGTGAGTTGAGTTAAAGGGACATAACTGAGACATCCAGAAGAGGCATGGCACGTGGAACTAGAACAATCTACCCTGGTGGATGAAATAAAGGGTTTGGTTAGAAATTTCAATCACCTGAAGAAGGCCAGAGCATATAACAGCTGAAATGTGAATATGGCAATGAAGATGAGGATAGCAGTCCGAATAATGTAAATAATGCAAGTAATCATAATACCTCATCTCAGAGATACAACAGCCGAAACGTTGTGAATATTGCAGTGAAGATGAGGATAACAGTCTGAATAAATGTAACTAATACAAATAATAAAAACCTTTATTTTAGCATCGTCGTTTTATCTTATGACAAAAGTGGAGCTTCGACCATGTCTTCGGGAGAGTGGGGGTGAGTTTTAGTTTAGTTTTAGATTGTAAGAATTTTTTTGAGATGGTAACGATTTAGTAATACAAGTCTTACTGATTAATCCATAGATGGGACGGAGAAGAGGTGGATTCATATCGAACCAGGATTTGATAAAAAAAAGAAATCATAATGTGAACATGAATTGGGGGATCAATTCTATATTACAATCAATATATAAACTGATCCTTCACTTTGTAACCACGATAGTTACTATACATTTATATTCCAGAGAGTATAAATAAATCTAAAAGACATGACTGTGTAACTAATCAGGATTTGATTGATTGATTGTTTGATCTGTTTTCTATGAGTTATCAACCCTTTGTAGGTTATTTAAAGCTTGAAAATATTTTAGATTGTAAGAATTTTTTTTAAGATGGTAACGATTTAGTAATACAAGTTTTACTAATTAATCCATAGATGGGTGAGAAGAGATGGATTCATATCTAATCAGAATTTGATAAACAAAAAAGAAATCATAATGTGAACATGAATTGGGGGATCAATTCTATATTACAATCAATATATAAACTGATCCCTCACTTTGTGGACACGGTAGTTTCTATACATTTATATTCCAGAGAATATAATTAAATCTAAAAGACATGCCTGTGTAACTAATCAGGATTTGATTGATAGATTGATTGATTGATTGATTTGTTCATTCATTTTCTACAGCTTATCAACCTTTTGTGGGTTATTTAATGCCAGAAAATATTTTTGATTGTAAGAATTTTTTGGGAGGAGATAATAATGGTTTACTGATACAAGTATAATACAATTATAATGTGTGTATATAAAGTGGGGGATCAATTCTATATTACAATCAATATATAAACTGATCCCTCACTTTATGGCCACACTAGTTTCTGTACATTTATATTCCAGAGAATGTAATTAAATCTAAAAGACATGCCTGTGTAGCTAATCAGTACTTATTAGTTTTCTATGCCTTATCAACTCTTTGCAGAAAATAGATTTTTTCCTTTGTGTGATAATAATGATTTAGTGAAACAAGTGAAACATATCTGGTGGGGAGAGGGTTAGGGTATCTGCATATAAGGGAATTTAATGAGCCCAAATGTAATTGGAACTTGGCCCTATGATTAACAATTCTGAGCCATTATCTATTACACCACCCATACATCCAAGCTTACAGCACTTGGTATTCCCAAGAGGTCACCCATCTAAGTACTGACCAAACTTGATGTTGTTTAACTTTGGTGATCTTACATGGATTGGTGTTTCACTATGATATGGCTGTAAGTCCATGTGTGTGTGTGTGTGTGTGTGACACAAGTAGGAAGAAAGTGAGTCCTGGCTTGGTCACATCAGGTTCAATGTGTAGTATCAGTTCTCATTTTGCAAAGGAGAAGGAGCCTGGTCTTGGGGATTCCAACCCTGCGGCAACTCCTCCCTTGCACAAAGAGAGGTAGGGGTCAGGGAAATATTGACACCTGCATGACAGGGCAATTTTATTCTTGGCCCTATGTATATGGGCACCCTACATAAAAAAAGACTTTGTGCCACATTGTATATTAGTTGGGAGGTCAGGTAAATACTACCACAAGAAACAAAAAGAATGTTTTCTGAAATTCAGTGCCACTTATATACTGATATGTCACATATCTATTGTGCCATGTGACTGGATATCTGAGTGAAAATAACTGCCCAATTTTAGCGTTTATTTTTCTTATCTGGGTATGTGAATGTATATTTTAATATTTTTCTTATCTGGGTATGTGAATGTATATTTTAATTTATTTAACTATGTGTTCATGTAAACGTTAGAAAACTTCCTAACAAATCAGAATAAAAGAGAAATATGAACACTATATAATAATTATTGTTGTGTATTTATATCTTTCATGTCACAAGCTATAGTGGGAAGAGAGGTAAATAAACTTAGTAGTCAGTTTATGAGCATTTACATCCTTTCATTATTACTCTATTTAAGTTGCGAATTCTGGATCTCTGTTTTATTGCTTGAAGTCTAGGGTTAATCGTTATTTTTCTCACATATCCACATAACCTGCTTCTCTTACTGCTTACACAACAACTGCCTTCAGTAACGCTCTACCTTGGTTGGCCCTTGGTCCTTGTCTTCAGATTTTGGTGCCACATTTTTGTTGTTTATTAAAACACTTTCTAGATACAGATTGAGTATCCTTTATTCAAAATCTGAAAACCTCCAAAATCCAAATTGACGTGACTTGCTATAAATGGAAAATTTCAGAAAGCAACATGGCATGATTATTGCCTTGCAGAATTACAAATAAAAGCTAGGCCACAAAAATCTCCTAAGTAGGCCAAGCATAGAAATGAATACAATATGGGAACCAGTAAGATGGAGTGCTAGAGAAAAGCAATAATAACAAAATTGCAATATGAGCACTGGTAAAAATGGTTATTGAGAAATTAAGTTTATAAAAATTTATACACATGGCCCAGTGGATAAAAGCGTTGGTTGGATCCAGTGATTTGACCCAAAAGAGTTGTGAGTTCAATACCTTGCTACAGCAATGGTGAACAAAAACTTGGAGAGTTTAAGGGAGATAACTGAGACATCTGGAAGAGGCACGGCATGTAGAGCTAGAACAATCTACTCCAGTGGATGAAATAGAAGTTTCAGTTCAAAATTCCAATCACCTGAAATGTCATGAACATGACAATAAAGATGAGGATGACAATCCGAACAATGTAAATTATTATAAATAAAATGCTGACTTGTTTCAGTTTTCATTACATTAACTGTAATCAGAATCCGTGTTTTGTTTTTATACAAATACTGTACCTGTATATATTGTAACATTTTAATCAAAACATGACATTGTTGGTAGAGACTGATAGCTTACTGAATTTTCCTTCTGACCAGATATGAACTCCATAAAGGCAGAAAACAAAATAAAAAAGTTGTTTTTTGCACATAGGCTCTGAGTATCATGTCCAGTCCATGATGCAAGCCCCTGCAATGAAAGTGAAACCAGCCAATCGCAAAGGTTCTGGACAGAAAAGGAGATGCCTCTGGGGACTGTCAGATCTGCTTAAAAGCAGGCCTCCCATAACAATCAGCAACAGGCCAGCTGTCAACATGCCAGGTGCTGCCACCATCACTGATATAACCACTACTCTCAACTCAACCATTAATAACTCTCAGTCTTGATGAATGACATGACTCTTCACACATGGAAACCAACAGAGATCAGCTTCAACACAATTAGGCTCCCAACACCCCAAAACATGATTTATAATACAGAATGTGCTCAACAATCCAGCTTTGACAGTGCCAGGCTCTTGAAATCCAGCAATGTGATTGATGACATCACAGAATTCAACAGAAACCACCTTTGACACTACCAGTTTATATTCAAACTGATCCCTCACTTCGTGACCACGGTAGTTTCTATACATTTATATTCCAGAGAACTTAAACAAATGACATGTGTTGTGACACTATGTGACACTGGTGAACAGAAAGAAAGAGGTTGAATCAAAAACATAGTTCAAAATGAGACGAGAAGGGTAAATGAATAGAACAATGGACAGACCGAGAGAGAGAGAGAGAGAAGGGAGAATTCTTTTTTCCTAAAAAAAGACTCAGTCTTTTTAAGACCAGAAAATAACTCAAAGGATGAAGCCATAGGTTGGTCTAAGCTGACAGCTGATTAATGAGGCCGCTTTAGAAGCACTGGTTATGAAAACACAATTTAAGTAGGATAGATTTGTTCTGTATTCAAATGAAGAGAATAGAGTTTCTTTGTGTAACCTAGGGTGCTTGGAGTGCAATGAGTCAGGCAGGATTGGTGACTGACCAGATGAAGCTGCTTGTAAATTTCTGAATTTTAAGGAAAGCCAGGCTGAGAAATTTCACCTAAGTAAAATTTAAAATGATAATTTTAAGTTAAGCAATGCCAAGTGCTCGAGAGCCAGATTAGTTGAAGGGCAGCCAAGGTGACAGGTGCAGGTGAGATATCAAGGAAAGTGGAAGAATTGCCTACACCCATTAGAAAGTATTGGCGTGAGGTACCAAAATGAGAAGGAAAGAGTTGGGGTGTATCAATATCCTGTGACCACTACTCATGGAATTGGACATGTAATTAATTTCCCAGAGCAAGACAACAATGGCTCTTGTTGACAGTTAGGGGAATCACCAGAACCCCACGCCACGTCAGACCCCATGCAAGTTTTGTGTGAAGGTTTCTATAAGCGGGTGATCAAGGCACTCAAGAGAGTTGGTCCAGACACCAGATGAGAGATGGATGCTTTGCCTGATCTTACGTGACTGCCTGCCTGAAGAAAACCTCCAGCATAAGCCTTGTGCCAGAAGCCTTGTTCAAACTTAGCTAAACCAACAAAAGTGTCATGTTTAACTTACAAATTGAGAAGGGCTGATATTTTTCTGCATGTAGAATGGATAATTTTTAACATCAAGAACTAACCAAGCTCTGTACAAAGAATGTATACAAAAACATTTTTTTTATTCAAATTATTCAAATTATTTTTTACTTGTGACTTCACTCTACCAAGATCAGACCAATACAATGATTCCTGTCGACTATTTGATCCTTGTCAGCCTTGTGATCAAAATCAAACACAACATGACACAAGGCAAAGTTTGGATCAAAGTGATCACCTCAATGATCAGCCGCAGGTATTGGGCATCGGAGAGTCCAGCTGAGAAGAATAGTGAATATAACAAACCCAAATGTTATTGGAACTCAGGTCTCCAATTAACAATTTCAAGCTATTATGCATTACACCAGCCACACATCCAAGCTGACAGCCCCTGGTATTCCTGTGGTCACCCCTCGAAATACTAACCAGGATCAGCATTGCTTAACTTCAGTAATTAGATGAGAGTGAGTGTTTAGGAGAGTGACTTATTTCTATTTCATTAACTCCTGCATTTTTCTTTTAGTTAACTGATATTTTTGCAACTGTTAGATTTGTGTGTGTGTGTGTGTGGGGGGTCCCTATTACTAACAGAGTTTTAGTTGGTTTTGTAAAGAAAATCTGCATACAGAATCAGTTTAGTATTTATAGAGTAAATATGATCATATTGTGTCTGTAGTATGATTGGAAAAGTACAAATGTGATGTTTTGGCAGAAAGAACAACATTCATGTGAATCAATCAGAATTGTGACTTGGTTAAAAATAGGTCAACTGAAGTATATTGAATCAATTGTAAAGTCTGCAGAGTAGGGATATTATTATTATTATTATTAAATAAAAATATAATATAAAATAATAATAATAATAATGAAAATTACAAATAATATAAAACAATAACATAAAAACATAGTATAAAATAAATTAAATAAAAAAAATAATAAAATACTCCCAGCATGCAACAAAAACTCTTCCTGCCAGAAATACGGACATCCTGCTAAAAGACATTAAATTCAATCTCTCACCATGAACCTTGTTATGGGCAACACGTGTCCAATTCCTCTCTGCTTGTAATACTGTGGAGTAAATTCTCCCTTTTATCACATGTACCATAAAACAATTGTGACCTAAAAAATACACACACAAATACACACGCAAAAATATAAATAAATTGTATGAAGTTAACATACATGCCTTTCCTTTTATTTCTGCACATTTTATTTTCTGTCAAGTATGCTTTTGTCTCTGTGAACATGAAGCTAATTTCTGCTTCTATGATGTGAGTGAACCCCCACAGCAGCTAAAAAAGTTGGTTCACTATTTCATGCTAGACAATTTTTCTTGTCAGAATTTATATTACGTATTTATAAGTCTACCATTTTTCCTTGCTTTGAATATTGCTGCTACATCTGGTCGGGGTGTTCCTGCTATATATGTAGAGATTTTTGATAAAATACAAAGAAGAACCTGAAATGTTATTGGTCTTGACCTGGTATCTCAATGCCAGTCCCATTTCCACTGCCATAACAAAGCTACCCTGTGCCTTTTCTTCTATAAATACTTTCATAGTAATTCTGATGAATTTTTTGCTATGGTACCTAGACTTTATAAATTTAAGTGCAGTACTAGATTGAATATTTATTTACAAACACATGTACATGAATTCAAAAAAGTTAAAATGTATTAAAAATAGTCTTCAGTTCAGTTAAAGTCTTTGTGTAGTTGGTCCACAGAGAAAATACTTTATCATTAGTGAAGATTCACTGACAGTCTTTGTTGTTGCTGGAGATGATTCATTTGAACTATATGACTGGCTGGCTATGTTGTTGTTGTAACTGATTTGTTATAAGTCCCTAATGCAAGTTTCTTTCAGCATGCACTTGAGGGAAGACAGTCATATGTCTGCTCTTTGAAAGTTGAAATGTATGAGTTTTGATAAGAAATGTTTCCCAAAAGTAAGGTTGAGAAAGATAGGGCTTTAGTTTTTTTTGATTGTTCAAATATTACACATGATGATGTTAATTTCTAACCAATAGACACTTTGATTTAAACAGTGTGTGTTGTACTGTGGAATCTTTTTAGCATGTTTGTAATATAGTCTGTAGTGGACTGTGGTGGGAATGTTGAATAGAAGTAAAAGAATACACGTGGGTAGAATTTCCTGCTAGCCGGTCCAACTACATGAGAAAGTTGGACTTTAATTAAGTCCAAAGAAAACAAGAAAAAACTAACACAAGACCGATAAATATATGTAAACAAATATATGTATTAATAACAAGAAAGGTTACAAGTTACATGGACAGTTACATTGAGTGCGTGTGGTGAATATTATATGTGTGTGTTGTGTTGTGGTGAGTGTTCGTACGTACGTGTATTGCTCTTAGCGTGTTCCCAGCATTTGGGCAACACTGTATCTGTGAGAGCTCACATCTGTGAGTTGGTATAAGGCTGAAGCCTGAGGAAAAAAGAGATCGAGGTGAAGGGTCAGCTAGTATTTATAGCCAAGGGAGAGTGACCCCTGGTGAAGAGTTAAGGAACTAAAGGAGGAGCTAACACCGACAAGTCTATTACTGGGAAGAAAATAAGGTTTGGGCATTTTTTAATATGGTATGTATGTGGGTATATAATTGTTTTGTAAATAGTGTTTCTTTTCTATAAAGATATGACTCTTTTTCTTCTCTCCGGATTAAATACCAGGTCTGACTGAAGCCTATTGACTGGCAACCAGTCTAGGAGAAGTTGAACTCTGAATTCAAAACCAGTCTGAGTCATAATAAACCCCATCTCTAAACATACATTACTGCTATGGCTGCAATGCATGTGGTGTCCTTTCAACCCTAACGGATTACAGGACTCATAACAATGTAATATGTTAAAATAGAAGAAGAATGATTTCAAATTCATTTGTGAGAGCTAGGCTTTCATCTATTTAAGAAGATTACTTATCTTTTGTTTGAAGAAAAACAGGGAAAATAAATCCTTAATACTCATCAGATTAATTAAATCAAATTAGTGTCGATTTAATCTTTTAGGGATATTCTACATCTAAATCTGTAATTGATATTTACTAATATGAAAAAAAAAATTGTTCAGTTGATTCAGAAAAGCCATATTGTAGACAGTTCAAACTGTTATTTGGAAAAATTTAGATAAATATTTTCAGAAAATCTATCTCAGAAAATATAAGGAGATATAGTTTTAAATAATGTTATGGTTGAATTTGGTTAATTGCAGAACATTCAGTTAGAATCAAATTTATTACAACAATTGTTATCCATCATACTAAGGTAAGAGTAATTTGAAAGACTTAATAGTGAAATAGTGTTTTAGTATTTGAAAAGCTTGAAAGAAAATAAGTTTTAACCGTAAAAAAAGAGCAAGTTTGTATTAAGATATATTGTATATATCTTTTTGGAGTTACCCGCCTTGGCTGTTGTGACTATTTCTGCTCTTCATGGATAGAAGATCGCATATTTGTACTCTGAGGTAAGATCCAACACAAAACACTCATAAAGATACCGCATCGCATGTTGTAAGTATTTCTCGTCTTTATCTTTTCGTAAAATCAATCTTTTTAAGCCAAACTGAGGATTTATGTCTGTATTTATTTTGCCGAATATGATGTTAACAGATAATATTTGAAATTAAGAAAAAATGTTATATGTACACTACACACAAAAAAACATGCTTTTCGTTAAATCTTTTATGACTTTTTTTGTTATTGATTGTCAAAAGTCAAGAGATTATAATTCGCCGGCCTTTTTAAAAAAAAACAAACTTTCTTTTAAAATTTAAATTTTAAGTTATTATTAAACATTTTTTGACTATTTTATGAGTTGTAATTTAATTTTTTTTAAATTTTTTTTCTAGAAGTGTTTCATTTTTATTTATTTTGGCTTGAAAACAAAAAACACGCTCGTTTTTTTTTTGTTGTGCGTACTTTTTTATTTTTTTAAAAGCAATTAATTTCCACCGCTTTTGATGTTTTATTTAAACTAAAGGCAAAATATACGAATTTTAGAATTTATTTAATTTTATTTTAATCTCCCTGTTTCTAATGTAAGTAATTAAATTTAATTAATCTAATTATCGCGATAGTTTTCTTTTTTTAAAGTGTAAAAACAAAACAACGTCGAGAAAAGCGACTTTCGTTTATTTTTTCACGGTTTCAGTTTTTGTTTTACATAAAAAAATAATAAAAAACGTTTTAATTATTGTCTTTTAATTAAAAAAAAACATTTACAATAGTTAATTTTTTTTTTTTTTTTAACTTATTTGACACCCACAAAAATAATTTGTTTTTTAGTTTTTTTACTTTTTTTAATTACTGTTTTTTTGTGTTAGTTTAATGAAGAAATAAAACTAATGTTTGAAACATTTTTAAATCCTGTTAAAAACCAGAAAGTGCTTTTAAATTTTAATCAACTAAATAGTACTTTAGATTTTTACTGTGTAGTGTAAAATTACACGACAATTTTCTATTATTTTTAAAAAAAATATATTTAAAAAAAAAAATATCCAAATTCTAGCTTATCTAAATTTTCTAATTTATTACTTAATAACATGATAAAAATAAAAAAAAAAAGGTTCAAAATCAAATTAACCCCCTCTCCAAATGGTTTTCTGAACATTATAGTTTTCAAATTGAATTTAGTAGAAAAACCAGGTAATAAAAAAAAAAAGAAAAAAAGTATTTTCAATTTTTTATGCTGACATTTTTATGTTTTTTTTGAAAATTTTGGCCGCATTAAACTTGTTTTATAATAAAACAAGTTTTCAAATAAAACTTTTATTTGAACAATCGTACGGATGACGGAAAGAGCATAAAAAAAATCTGTTCGAAAAATGAAATAAGATATCTTTTTCTTTTTTGCACATGGCATTTAATTTAAATTAAAATGAAAATCGAACAATTTTCGTCTTGTTAGTTAAAAGAAACTGATAATGTCAAAAGTTGAAAATATAACAATATTAGAAATGTTAGTTATTTATCACTAGACAACAAAAAATATAGCCTTTTCTTTTTTGTTTATTTCTTTTGGTTTGATAAAAAAAAAATGAGCAAACTCAAACAAATCAAAGTGAAGTCAATCTTTTTTCTTTCTCTATATTTCTTTTTAAAAACAGATAAAAAAAAATAAATGAAAAAAAATGTCTTGGGTGATGTAATGTTTAGCAAGTTGTGAGTTCGATCCTCATTGGGTGCCCCCTACTTTCGGCCTTGTGCCACATCCAAGCTACACTTGGAAAATCACTAGGGCACTAGGCGGTAATGGTTAGCAAGCTTGTCTCGTTTAGAACAATTACGACTGAGTCGTGAATTCGATCCTCACTGAGTGCCCTCTATTTTCGGCTTTGTACCACATCTAAGCTACGCTTGGGAAATCAATATTTCTTGATTATTTCAACGAGAATTTTTTTTTTTTTAGTAATTTCGGAGTAAAATCAATTATTGTTATTCATTGTTATCTAGAAATAATCCACTTGTGGGGTGGTGGTGTGCGATTACATACACAAGATGGGTGCTGAAAAGTTTTCATCTCCAATTTTAAATTTTAAACAAAAAATCCGGTTTGCTCATCAAGAGAATTTTAGGTGAGTAGGACTTTTTTTTTTTTTTTTTTTTTTTAAGCGCAGCCGCCGGAAAATTCCCGACCCGACCTATATCAACAAAAACAAAGTCAGTATTATTAGGTATTTTTCAATGACGAAACAAGAATTTTGTGGTGAGGCCAATACTTTTAACGTGTCAAGTTTATTACTGGTAACATGTGGAATTATTCATAATATGATACGTCGTTTCATGAATTTCGGTCATTCTCCTTCGTAGGGTTGCGGTAACTTTTTTAGCACCCTCACGTGGCTTTGTGTGTTACTGTTAGTGTTTAGTTTATATAAGAAATTACAATACCTCCATCAACCATTACAGACACACACAAAAATTGGAAATATGGAGGAAATCATTTATTGAAATCTAGCAGAACGTGATAGCCATAGTGTGTGCCTAAAATTTTAGGTAGAGGAAAAAAAACAAAACAAAAAAAAAAACAACAATATAAAAACAAAATAAAAAGCAAAACTTGTGTTATCCGGCACATTTCGTCCACTGGGGGACTTTATCTATGCAAGGATTTTATTTTGTAAGAGCAAAAACACTGTTTTTTTTTCAAAATATTTAAATTTAAGGACACTCATAAATATTCATCAGATTAGCCAAAAAGTCTAGCCAAACTATGGAAGACACTAAGTGACACAATATTCAATAATGTTAAATAAGCGAAAATGAGTAAATGATGTTCTTGAATTTTTTTTTTTTTTATCTTAGTTTGGAATTAATTTATGTTACATATTTTAACATGAGATTATGAATTTAACTGTTTTCTGTTAAATTTTTTTTTAACACTTTTATAGTCATGTATGTTACCTTTTGGATAGTAGTATTTTTTTCCTAAACGGAGATATTTAAAAAAAAAAATCTGGGGCACAGATTTGTATTTTGATAAGATTTGAAAGCGGCATCTTCAAGAATTTTTCTTCTAAGTAAGTTAGTTTCTCTTTTAATAAGTGTAGCATTTTTTAGATCAAAGTTGTGGTTGAATTTATAAAGTTTCTCAGAGGACGAAACGCTTTGAGATAAGTTTTCCTTTTGTCTTTATTCATATATAATATATGTATGTTAGCTTAAAAGTTGCCCTATCTCATGGCATTTAAGCTAGCTCTCGTGGAGGGCTCTTGATTGGGACTTTGGCATGTTCAGAGTTTGAGAGTCCCTAAGTCTTTCCATATCCTCAGCATTGGAAGCTCTCCTAGCTGCCGTTTGATTTTGGTTCTCGTTGGTATGGGACTTTCTTCCCCTCACTACAGCCTTGGCTCTTTTAATTGCTATTTGGTCCTCTGTTGGCGGGAAATTACTTCTTCTTTTTTTTTTTTTTTTTTGTGAGGCATACTGCTGTTGTATGCGATAGGCAACAATAAACTAAAAAAGAATTCAAAACTGATCACTGCATTTATTGCTCTAATATTTAAGCTTATCTTTTAAAAGTTCAACCATAATTCTTCTGCCGGTATTTAATTTAAAGACAATTTGATGTACGTAGGTTCTTACTTTCCCTACAGACAATTCTTTTTATTTCATGGGGGACTTTCGCTGGATTTTGCAATTATTTTCGATTATTACCAAATTTATTTCCAAGTTATCATACAAAAAAATTTGTCACAAAAAAATCACCATAAACAATCACAGTAATGAAAACTTGGGAATCCCAAATTTCAGGACTGTGGGTCTGGATCTGATCCAGAATGTTTTTAATTTGCTCACAGAGTCGGCCTGATTCCAAATGATATGTTGGGTTACGGCTTTTAGGAATAAAGTTGAAAAAAAGTGTGACACATTGACATTCGCGTTTATGGGAGTGCATGGTTTAGAGTGGTTAGAATGTTTGCTTTTTGATTAGGGGACTTAGATTTGAATTTCGCCATGGTCGATTTGTCAGGAAGGTGATTTGATGTTATTGGCCTGGGTAGGTGAACCCACAATGTGGCATCTTTTGAAAGTGCCAGAAAACCATATCGTGGATTTTTCTCTTCATCTCTGAGGCGATTGTCCAGCATTCACTACAATACACGAGTATTGATATTACATAACTAACAGTTCAGTACTCTTTTCTTTGTTTCTAATAAAATTTTCTTTACTTAGTATTTGGAAGATATCTTTTGCGTTCAGATCGTCTGTCAAGACAAAATGTTTGCTTCTCCTGCCGATTTAATTCAAAATGCGACTGATTTACCATAACCAACAGTGTTCATACAGGTCCTGGAAAATTTGAAAAGTCCTGAAAAATTGACAGGGCTTTTCCCAGGGTTTGAAAAGTCCTGGAAAGACATGAAATAGCCCAAAAGCTCCTGGGGGAAAGTCTTGGAATTTTCTAAATTGGGCTGCCCACAAATCCTTTTTCTCAATTCATGAAAGTCAAAATGACAAATCCCTTTTTTTTTTTTTTTTTTTTTTTTTTTTTACAAGCTACTAAAATTATCCTTCTAAGATTTGTTTTTTTTTATCATTTACATTGCGAACGGTAATTTGTTTCTTTGATTAGAACGCGTTCATGACCTCGTCGTTACTTCTCTATTTTCTCGTTTATGTGGTGAGAAAGAAAGGGAGAAGGAATATGAAGGCGTGTCTTCTAGCTGCTACCCCCCTCACTAAACAAGAAAAGAAGAAAAACAAAGATAAAAGGCGTTAGAGACTAGTAAACTAAACATCTGTTAATTCACTCATTGAATTTGTAATTAAAAAGAAATAAATTATTTTACACTAATGAAATAGGTTTTAAGTAGAATCTCCTAAAGTTTATGAGTGTTTTTTAAAATTTGAACAATTGAATAAATTTTATTCACATGTCAATTTCAAAAGTAAAAAGTCTTTTTGATCTCTCGTCGGCAGTGGGTGTGTTCATACTGACAAAATAAAGTTACTTTACGACGTACGTGTCTCATGTCAAAGTGTATCTATGTGTATACTACGTTTGTCTAAATTGTGGCCAAAAGTAACAAGTTTGAGAATTAAATTTAACTCGAGGGGAAAGATGATAAAATAGAAAATGTGCTTTTGATGTGTGACAGGATAGAAAATGCATCTTTGAAAAAAATAAGAAGAATGTTATTTTTAAAGTTTACAAGCCAATAAATGACTTGTATCTCTAGAATTTGTTAAGCGTGAAAAAAAAAAAATTTTAGCTTTTATTGCTTGATTTTAAAACTTCTGGCAACCCTGTCCCTTTAGTTTTGTGTTTCTGTCTTGGTGTGCAGAGCATAACCGAAACCCTTACTCGTAAGCAACAGTATTTCCATTTTCGGTAATGATGGGGAAAGGTGTTTGTGACGCTTGGTTACTCAAAAAAGAATATCAGATCTGGTTTAACTCCAGCCACAGATGGTTCAAAACGGAATGCTAACCACAATGTGTGTATAGGATACAAATCCTATATCATTCCAACAAACGACTAAAAAACACAAAGTAGATTTGCACACCCGAAAAATCTGATCAAAACTACTAAAAACAGATTTCGCAATAAGGTGTGAAATTAATTTTCTGAAAGGAGGCGATTTGCTAAACCGAAAAAAAAGATAACGAGCCAGTGTGAAAAAAGAGTCAACAATAAATAGAGAGTTTCAAGTCAGTCACCAGTCAGAAGGGCGCAGAAATCATAGCGGACAGAAGACTGACAGTAAATTCCATCACTGACTCAACCCGACACTAAGAGCCGAAAGTGAAGTAGGAAAGAACAACAACAACAGCAAATTTACAACTGACTCCTAAGTACATTTTCCTCTTATCTTTTATTTCTCATTTACACTCTTTTTCAACTTAAATTGATCGCCCCTTTTTCCTTTACACCTATACAAAAACAAAAGAAACAGACTTTACTCTGCTACTCTGTTAAAAGACAGCGAACACAGACATTTTTGTTAAAATTACATTTTGCTTAAACTAACTAAAACATTAATCCTTTCCCTATTCACAAGATAATAAATATACAATGTTCTATTTTCTACAAACGTTCCTTATCATGTTGTTTTTTCTTGAAATTTGCGTTGTATTTTGTGGGCAGGGTATCCCATATTAAATTCTCCTTTTAATCTGAGTATGCTGAACCCTACATGTGCAAAAGAAAAAAAAAGCAAACTGAATGATGTTTTATTTCCAATGAAACTGCAGATTTTTGTGTCTGTTTCGAAAGACACTGATCAATTTCTGATAAAATATCAGTTTATATCGATAAACTATTGCTTCCTTTCCTTGCGGATGATATTTTTAGCATGATCATGAAACTGTTAAGATTTGCAAAGGAAGAGCAAAAGATAATTACATTTTCCAAAATGAATGAATTCATAAGCGTTTTGTCAAACCCAAACATGTACAAGGATTCTGAAAATATTGAGTGCAGATTTCTGGTAGATAGGGCTATGCAAAATTTATCCAAAAAAGGAAATGTGTCAACAAAAGATCTGTTTGCATGCAGAATTGCAACAAAGACAATGTTCATCACCATCATTGAGAAACTTTTGGCAAAGTCTCACCTTAGATGTCCTCTTGTAAGGTCAGTTGCATGGCTGAACCCTAGATCCATTTGCAAAAAGAAATTGCCAAAGAAGACAGACTAAAGAGATGTCTTTCTCACATAGTGGACAAAAAACAAGTTTGACTGTGATGACAGCATCAGTCAGTACAAAAAGTTTGAGGAGGAGGGTGCTGGAAATATTGCTTTCAAGAATTTCATCAAGTATGAAGACTCTGGACATTTTGTTCTACTCTTCTTTGTTTAGCAACAAATAATATCAAAAACTAGAAAGCTGTTCAGATTGCTGGTATTCTTTCATGAACAGGCCTCAGTAGAAAGAGGTTTCACAGTCAATAAAGAAATTTCCACTGACAATATGAAACAACAAACCCTGGTCGCACAGTGCATATTTACAGACTGTTTGGCCACAGTTGGAGGTGCTGGGAATGTTCCCATGACTAAGGCTCTTCTCTGCAGTGCTTTCAATGCCAGAACAACACACAACCAATACCTTGAGGCTCAGAGTTGGAGGTAGGGGGGGATTTGAAATGGCAGGAAGAAGCAGCTGAACAAAAATAACGAGGTCTTATAGGATATAAACGCCTATATTTTATGGCCAATACGTGAAGTACAAGCAAGTGGGAGATGCCTACAAATGGATCTTACTAAAAAAAATTCAGTAGATAAAAAAAAATGTTTTTGCAATTCTGTACAAACATGACCCCAAATTAAATAAATACTTTCTGGAACCTGATTAGATATGACAAGTCACATGATGTACTCTCTACTACATCTGTGCAGTTGAACTTCAAATGACTCTGGAAATAAGTCAGTGTTTGAGTTACTGAGTACATTCCTGGGCAAAGCTCAATGATTCGGAGCCGACTCATAGTGATAAAAATGGCTCATCAGCAACCAGATCTGCAATGACACAGTGAAGGACAGTCGGTGAGAGACCGCAGACCAGACCAGCCTCAATCAACAACATAGACACATGTACCATGACAACATACATGTCTGCAATGATTTTTCTATATACAACATCACAACGAAAGTATGTCTTCCCTCCCCTCTCTTTTGTTCAATGTGTATTAAAATTACTGATCTTGAACGCAATCAGCCAGTAGTTGCACACAAGTTTCATTTGGATGTGCTACACACTCACACAGATATTGGCATACCATATCACTTGATTTCCACACTTGCGACAAATCACTTTGGGCAATTGAACTATTGGTCTTTTCATGGCCACAACAATGAACATTGATTTTTAATATGTAAATCCATGTATCTGACTGTATAAATCCATGTATCTGACTGTATAAATCCATGTATCTGACTGTATAAATCCATGTATCTGACTGTATAAATCCATGTATCTGACTGTATAAATGTTATTGTCATATTTAGTTTAATCTTCTTCCTTTTCTGCAAAAATCATTTCTTTGCATGGTATAAAAAAATTGTGCTGTATTTTTGGGTATGACACTCATATTTTATTTTTCCTTCTAAAACCTGGGTAGACTGACCCCACAGTCTCCCATTAGATACTATCTTGTAAGGTTACTTGCATGGCTGAACCCTAGATTCATTTTTGAAAAAAAATCTGCCACAGAACAGAGTCCAAAAAGTTGTCTTTCCAACTTGATAGACAGAAAACAAGTCAACTCTGATTGTGATGACATCATCAGTCAGTGCAAAGAGTTTGAAAAGGAGGCTGTTGGAAATATTGCTTTCAAGAATTTCAGCAAGCATGAAGATCATCTAGACACTTTGTTCTACACTTCATTGCCTAGCAACAAAGAATATCAAAAACTGGAAAGTTGTTCGCAGATTGCTGGTACTCTCTTATGGACAGGCTGCAGTGGAGAGAGGTTTCTCAGTCAATAAGGAAACTTCCAGTGACAATATGAAACAGAAGATTCTGGTCCCACAGCACATTATCACAGACTATTTGGCCACAGTTAAAGGTGCTGGGAATATTCCAATGCTTTCAGTGTCAGGACAGCATACAACCAATCCCTTAAAGCTGAGAAGAAAAAATGGCAGGAAGAAGCGGCTGGACAAAAATGGAAATCCATGCTTATGGAAATTAAAGAACTGAAGACCAAAAACCTAAGCTTGAAAGTTTCACACAAGATTTGCTCAAATCAGCTGACCGCTATGAGGAGAAAGCTGAGCAGACTCAAAACTTCATACTTATTGCAAAGTCCGATGCCATGCGAAGATCTGTAAAGGACAAGTCCATAGAGATATCAAAATTGGAAAAGGAGCTGAATACTAAACTAGATGAACTGAAAAAATGTTACCATCATTGTCTTCTGTGATATGTACAATGAAAGCCATGGGTAGTAAGTGCAGATAAAATATGTAGTCTTTTTGTGAAAATTTCTATTTGTAGTTCTATTATACTTCACAGGAAATGTGCGGCAGTCAAGAATTTTTGTGATATTCAAGAACCATGAGTAGTCTAGATAGCTGAAATGTGATGTGTAGCCATAAGAATTAAAGTGTGTCATTCAAAATTTCTAAGTATAGTAGAACCCTAAACCATGTAGAATGCTATACAAAATGTGTAACATAACCAGGTCTACTCTCAACACTTGGATTTCTTCACTGCTTTTAATTGATCCATGTGAAATGAATTATTGGAACCAACTGTAGCTTTTCTTTGAACATCTCATCTATCAATCTATTAAAAGATAAATCACAAAGTTTGTGTTTTTGAAATTGATGAACATTCACTTGTGTGTGTATGCATACACTTCAGTTTCAGTCCTAGAAACATATTAATATAGTCCTGGAAAATCTTGGAATTTTTTTACATAGATCTGTGGGAACCCTGAACCAAGCTCTACCATTTTGGAAGGGAATGTTGAGAAAAAGATCATTTTAGTGTATTGAGTGGGTGCTGAAAAGAATTTTTTTTTCTTTAGGCTTTCTTGGTCAGGCTGAGAACTTTACACTAACCACCTGTCAATCTTAAAACAAAAGGTGAAGACACTGCCTCTGAAAAATATGCTTTGGAACACACAATGTCACAAATTAGTATGTTTTTTTTTTTTCTTTTTTGGAGGGGCAAAACAAATTTCTTTTTCTTCCTTTCTCACATACTTCTTGCTTTCTTTTGTTCTTTTTTCACTGTACTTCATCTGTCTGTCAGGTTGCTTAATACTTGATCAAACTTTCCCCACCAGCTGATCTTTCATTGGCTCATATAGCCACTTTTCTACCCAGAATTCCCTGTTTTTTTTCACCATCCATATAATTATGGGTAAGGCAGGTAGCATCCGTTATGACAATTACATAGGATTTGGTTATTAAACAAGAAATTATGATTGATTTTATTGATGCTTTAACATTTCTGTATCCTCATAATCTATTTGTAAATGTCTGTCTGTCTCAATCCAGATTTATATGAGCCTCTTTAAAAAATACTGAAACATTTTACGAGGACTAATTTTTCATTTGGAACTGATTTCAAGACAGCAAGATAATAAAATATCAAATCTAAATTGTTTGTCCATTTAAAATAATACGTTTATATATATATATTAAATAAAGAAGTTATTTATTTGAACCAGTATTTATGAAACTTGTTTGCTACCTGTTACTTGGCTGATGGCAAGATGATCAAATTTCATATCTAAATTGCTTGTCCATTTAAAATATCACATTTATTAGAAAATATATTCACTTTAAATATAGCCCGAGTCATAAAAATGACATGACTTCAAAGTGCTACAAATCTTTCCTGTTACCCATAGATTGTTGTCAGAAAGAAAGGGAAAATAACCCTGTAAATGTCCATTTCAGTTTCATTCAAATTCTATGTATATATATGTTTGCACAATATGAACATATATATTAATTCAGTGACAGATTTAGAAATATTTTGGCAAACAAACCTTTAAAAAATAATTCTATTTATTACCAAATAATTTCCAAAAGGTTCAATAAAATCCTCTGATTATCTGATTTTTAGAGTTTAAAAAATTACATTTTTTTTTTTTTTTTTGTCTCCAACTTCATGAGTTTATTGCTTAGCTTAGGGTAGATGTCTAGACTGAGTGGGTGGGGAATGTATTTGATGTCTTATTTCAAACTTAGTCAAACTGTGTGTCTCTGTATACATTAAATGGTACAAGCATATATGTCACTCAGACACATTGCAGACATGCACGCACATAAACATTAAATAGGTCAATGTCTGGCCCTTACCCCTCTCCCGTACTATTAAGCATTTTAATAAAAATACATTTAAAATTATTCCTATCTCTCCCTTCCCTCTCTAATTTCAACCATACTTGTCATCTTCCTCTCCCTTCTCTGTATCACCTTACATCAACTTAAAACCATCCCTCAAAAGTGTATAAAAATAATACATAACTTTAAAACCATTTTTTATGCTTGGAAATGTTATCTGAAGAACCAGGAAAAAAACAACTTCCTAGGGAAATAAAATAGAATCAATGGACCCTTAAGGTTGTCTGTTTTCTAATTTTAATTAAATTTTTTATATATATATATATATATATATATATATATATATATATATATATATATATATTACATATGCACTGGCAAAATGTGCATGTAAAGAGTGTGTTAGGAACAGAGAATTGGAATTTGTTTTATGGCAAAGATATTCAGATTTCGCTTTTCAGGTTTGGAAAACAAAAGAAGAAAAAAAATTGGTAAAACCAATGAAAATCAGTGACATAATTCCAGATTGCATAAATTTGTTGGAGGGGGAGAGAAACTTGCTTAATGTGTAAAATATATAAAAAAAATATTCACATATACATTTTTGATACAAATATTAGCAAATTCAAGTAGCATTTATTTAGGTACTGGTGTGAGATTACTGGAAAATGAGTATAGCATGAAAATAATAGCCTTAAACTTGATGAAAACAAAATTTTATCATCAAAATGTTTATTTTACTATTAAGAGGAAAGAACAAAGCAATTTTTAATTAATTTTAAAAATTTCTCTCTGTTTATTAGAACATTCTAACTTTTGATTGAAAAACCTTGTTTCTCTTCATCAGCAGAACCTACTAGTAAATAACATGGCAAATTTTTTGTGCATTCTTTTTATGATACTGACAAACATTAATTTTGAAAATCTTGCAAAAATAAAAATAATTGTCAGATTTTAATGAAACTTTTTGCAAATGATGGAAATTATATGTTTATTTTTTAAAGTCATGGTAATTTTTTTTATATAATTATCCCCCTCCCCCAAGTAATTTATGAAAACTCTTGAAATTCAAATGTGTACATTTTTAGTGATTAATTAGTTAAACACAAAATGCTTTGAGGAAAGTAAATCATGTTGTTTTTTGTTTTTTTTAGTTGACCCCACCCAAAAAAAAAATCAGCTCTGACTTGTGACATACAAAACTCAATAAAACAAAGATATTATTTAATTTCAAATCTTTTTAGTTCCTTTTACTTACATTATTTACATTATTCGGACTATTGTCCTCATCTTTTTCGCCATATCTATCACAACATTTTGGCCGTTGTATGCTCTGGCCTTCTTCAGGTGGTTGGAATGTCGAACTGAACCCTTTATTTCGCTCACTGGGGTAGACTGTTCTAGTTCCACGTGCCATGTTTGATGGATGTCAGTTATCAGTTATCTCCTGTTAATTTCCCTCTGAAAGTTCTCCACTGCCTTAACCGGGTATTGAACTCACACTCTTTGGGTCCTGTCACTGGATCTAACCAACGCCTTTATCCTTGAGGACATCTGGGTATGAATTTCTAGGTATTATGTCTTCAGCAACCATTTTTACCAGTGCTCATATTGCAATTTTGCTGTTATCATTACATGTTTTTACCAGAGCTCATATTGCAACTGTGTTGTAATCATTGCTTTTCTCTGGCACTTCTTATTACTGGTTCCTATATTGTATTTATCGCTATGCTTGGTCGGCTCAGGAGATTTTTGTGGCCTAGCATATGTGCTGATTCCTTAAGTTTACAAATTTTCCAATGATGTTCCTTGTCAGTGATCTCAACCTGATCCCACAGAGGGCGGTGATCTCCCTTCTCTCTCCACATGTGGTCAGCCACACCTGATTTTTCTACTTCCCTTCGTGTTACAGCTTTCTGGTGTTCTTGAAGCCTTACCTTGAGGGGGCGGCCTGTCTCTCCTTTATATTCGTTTCTGCAGCTGTATGGGATAGCGTACACACAGTCTTTAGTCATGTTCTTCTCTGGGAGGGGTCTGAATTGGTGGCATTAGGTTTGAACATGTCCTGCATTACAAAAAAATACATGTCTTCTTTTTCATTTCATGAAGTTTTGTACATCCTACCCTTTGCGTTTTTCTCCGCCCATAAAGGCTTCTGATCAGGAAATTTGTGGTTTTGAGGATCGTGGAAGCACATCTTAATAGCTGTTGTTCTCAGGTCCACTCTGACCCAGTGGGGGTAGCACATGTTAGATTGCCAGCTATGGGCAAATGGGGAATTCCCAAACAAAAACCAACTACATTTTAATAATAAAATGACCATCAATACAACACTAAAATATAAAAATACATTTTTATAGCAAAATTACCAACAGTACATTTTATTTATGATCTACAATATATATATATATATATATATATATATATATATATATATATATATATATATATATATATATAAACATACCATTACTCTGAATATATCAAATTATGTACAAAATATCTGTAGTTGAAAGCATAAAATTACATAGAAAATATTTAGATTTTGGCATTAAATAATCCATAGAGGTCGATATGATACTAAACAAAATCCAAACAAAAAAACTGAAGTTAAACAACGTTGAGTCTGGTGAGGACCTAGGTGAGTGACAGTTTGGAAATACCAGGTGCTTGGATGTGCTGGTGGTGTAATATATAATGGCTCAGAATTGTTAATCAAAGAACCAAGTTCCAATTCCTGTTGGGTTTATATCCATTTACATGGAAATATCCTTGGGAATAGTATGTGTGAACCTCTTCTCCCCATTTATAGGTTAATTAGTAAGACTTGCATCACTAAACCATTATTATCTCAAAAAAAATTCTTGCTTCTAAAAATATTTTCTGGCTTTAAATAACCTCCACAGGGTTGATAAGCTGTACAAAACAAATCAATCATACTGGTAGTCCCTGTGAAAATTTCATGGGTTTTGTGTTTGAATTTTTTTTCTTTTTTTTTTTTTCTTTTTTTTTTTTTTCTTTTTTTTCTCATTGAAACCAAGTAGCCTCTCTGATATGTCTTTTCTATCTTTCTATGCGATCAAAACAGAATAGTCCATTATTTATGTGATATTGGCAGGGCGTAACAGTCGTGCTAACTAAGGGAGGGCCAGAAATATAAGAAAATACTCTTGGGAACCAAACAAGCATCTTCATGGCTTGTTACTTTTTAGATAATAAGCTTATTAGCACCTCATGTCGTCATCATCATCATTATAGGTGTGTGTTTTTTATTGGTTAAAGCAGCACCAGGATGAATCTTGCATATAGTCAGGTGGGTTCTGTCTGAGAGGATCTCTGTCATAATAATTTGAGACAAGATTTTACAAAGTCAGGTACTCTTCCTGACAGTAGTCTAATTATACAATGTTTTTATCGCAGCACAATCTCTAGCCACGCATACACACACATACAGTTACTTATAATAAAAAGCAAAGCATTGAAGCAGGTGGCGTGCAGTTCAAACAGTATCGGTAATTAATTTACTATTGTTTATCATAACATTTTATTGTTATTAACTAGAACCATTCTAATAATAAATTTCTGGACTGTTGATTAATTGCTTTGTCTTAATTGTTATTGTAAGTAACTGTATTTATTGCCACCTGGTATATATAAAAGATAGTACACAGTGACTACTGGTGCTAGTAAAACAGAGCTTAAATAAAATAACAGCTTAAATTTATACTAATAATAAATATGCATACAAGGTTGCAATAAAGTCATTGTACAGTTACTTATAATAAAAAGCAATTGTTATTGTAAGTAACTGTATATGACTTTATTACCACCCTGTGTGTGTATATATATATATATATATATATATATATATATATATATATATATATATATATATATATATATATATATATATATATAATTATTTTATAAAAAATTTATAACATAAGTACTTTTATATATATATATATATATATATAAGTTATAACATATATATATATAACATAAGTTATAACATAAAATTTATAACATAAGTACTTTTGATATATATATATATATATATATATATATATATATATATATATATGTATATTTGGGCAACAATCCCTCTTTTATGTAAGTTTCATTGAAAATGACTGACAAGGTTGCAGTGGTTGAGTTTTTTTATATAATTTCTCATGTGTTTATATAATTTTTTTCTTTTCCGGATATAAATTATATAAAAATTGTCCAAATGTTTTCCAATCACTTTCAGCTCTACTTTTAGCCATTATTAAGGATGATTTTATTTTTAATTTTAACTGAATATATGCAGTATTTTATGTATGTATCTAGAGTTATAGGAATATTTTATTTTCCAAACCAAATCAACACATTGTTGCTGTGTTCGTAGTTGATATTATTGAGTGTTGGCTTTTTCTTTTTTATTGATCATGCTTCCATTATTTTTAGCCTTTTTGTACATGTGTGAAATATATATATTTAGCATACTTAAGTCCAATTTCGTGTAGCTTTCTTTGTACAGTTCGAACACTGACGTCAAGTTCACACTTCTCCTTTACTTTCTTTGCTGTCACCTTTTCTCCAGATGATAACAACCTCGTAACACTCCTCTTCATTCGTCTTTCTGTTCTCTTGAAAATTGTTTTTTCCGTCCTCTCTTCTTCCGCTCATAGTCTGTACTTAGCATGTATTCAACTGTTGACTTCGGTAGCTTCATCTCAGCAGCGATCTTTCGGATGCTGAGCCCGTCTTCTCTCTTCTTTTGGACCAAACTGATGACTTCTTTTGAATGCATTCTTCTTCAGGATTTTAATACGTTTTCGCAATGAATGGTAAAGATACTCAAATGTAATGATCAGGGTACAATTTACCTGCAGAGAATTTTCATATTGTAGACGTTCGATGACTAAATCATTAAAAAAACCTGGAATTTGTGTCGTGTCTGAGAAATAGTGTCACCTAAGTTGAAGTAAAAATAAAGAAAACATGAAACCAAAGACAAACCCACCAATCAATGTTCATACCATTAATGGTCAGTTACTGCTGAACTACCTACTCATCAACACAAAAGCTCTTGGCAGCAAAAAACACCTTTAAGCAAACTTTCCAAAAATAGTGTTGCCCCCCTGTGTGTGTGTGTGTATATATATATATATATATATATATATATATATGGTGGACTCTCCCATCATATTCGGCGTATGAGGGTCAAGCAGCTCAGTTCCTATGAACCGACAGTCCAGACACCAGCACATTTGATTATAGTGGTGAAGGCTTTGTGCAGAACCAACCATACTTTTTGAAGGCCTGAATACAGAGACCTGGTGCAGTATGTGCCACAAGGTCCCCAGACAACACTCCACAGGTTTGAATTCAGAGTTGTCCTTCTCCTAAACCAGTTGCCATCCAAGGCTATAGAACCTTGTCTGTCCTGCTATTTACCCATAGCTGGAGGGAGAAGAAGAGGATTAATACCTTTCCCAAGGGTATTAGCATGTAAGTGAATGTAATGGATTCAACTGGAATTTGAACTCGGCTCTCCAATTCCTCAATCTGATCCACTATCCATTACTTCACCGTGTCTCCTCTGATATATATAGAATTAATACAAATATAAAATTTATCACTAGAGTTTCATAAACAAACCTTTTTGTAATTGTTCAGTCCACTCATCAGGAGGTTTCGGCTGCCATTTTTCTTATTGTCATTATGTTTATATTAAGTTAAAAATAATTTATGCATTATTTATTGGTGTGGGTTTTTTTTTGTTTTTTTTTTGTGTGTATGTGTAAGAAAATCAATCAATCGATAAAAACATCATTTTGGTTATTGTACCCTCCTGTCTTCATCAGGTTTATATCAACCCTAGTAACCTGTAGGGAATTCTAAACTGAACCCTTTTTATTTAATCTAAAGAGGGTAGACTTTTCTCATACCACTGATCATGACTAGTCATATTGTTTAGTTCATATTTTTTTTAGTACTGCTCGGTTATTGCTCAAAAGACTTGTTTTTAGTCATTTTCTAACCACCCCACTTACTGAAAATCCACTACTTACGAGATTTTTCTTTTCACTACGACTGTTTATTACATTACTGATTTCTCCACCCACCCTCCACTTATCAGAATCACCCCCACCCCAAATCTTTAAGTTAATGTTTTTAATAACTGTCAATTTGTTTCTGTAATCAGAAAGTATACACACACCAAATGTTTTCAAAGTCTTGACAGATGACAGTTAACTTCATTGTTGCAGTAGTTGGCAAATGTTTTTTTGCCCTTACCACATCATGACTATTTTTAGTGTGAGTGGGTGTGATGGATGATGTAATAGTTAGTAACTCAGGATTGGAAATCTGAGCGCCAAGTTCAAAATCCAGTTGGGCTCATTACATTCACTTACACACAACCGTTGAGGAAAGTACAAATCCATTATAAATATTTTTCTACTTGTTCCTAATTTAATTAATCTTGTTCCTCAGTTATGGGTTAAATAGCAGGTTTTGTATTTGGAAAAATCAAAAATCATTTGCAGAAAAAGAATTATTCTTACAATCCCAAACTTGCCCTTAATACACAGGAACAAACCTGTGGCTATAACTTAATTAAAAAAGAACATTTTTTTTTTTTTTTTTTTTTTTTGCATTGAAAATGCTTTGAGGAAATCCTGATAGATATTTTACCAACTATAAACACATATCAAAAACATTATATTACATCAACCTTTGTTAAACCCATTCTTAAAGAATCTAACGTATGCTTATCAAAAACAAACAGTATGTATGTAAAAACTTTCCCTAGTCACCATACAAACACAAAACATAAATAATGTCTACTACACACACACACACACACACACACACACACATTATCATGCAAATCCTACATAGACAAATTAGAATCATGATACACTTACATAGAGCAATATAAATTTTTTTTTTTTTCACATGGGCTTGGAATTTGTTAAAATCTTTGAAAAGACGTGTTGTCTCTCTTTTGAGTTCAGAACACCACAAATTATACTAACGCTCCTTAACAAGTCAAGTGCATGTGAAGCCTGATTAACCAATGAAAATAAAACAACACAAAAATAAAAATACCAGAATTTCTTTTTGTTTTCTTCTCTGTATCTCATTCTCTGGTGAAGCTTTAATAAAAGTAAAACATCTTAAATTGATAAAGAGATTGAGAGAATACAGACAAAAAGATAAAACTTTGATATTTTCAATTTTGTTTGTGTTAATTCTCATTGGTCAGTTATGTATCATGTGCATTAAAACCATAGATAATTCTATATGTATGTATCCTTTCATACTCACGAATACTCAACTAAAAGTGAAAATTTATAAAATAATCACAGCTAACAATGCAGAATAAGACAATCAAAATCTTACCAAAATAATCAGAGACGATAAACCTGGATACGTTTATGATTCTATCAAAACGCACAAACCTAACTTTCCACTCTGCCCTATTATATCCCAAATTCCCACTCCTATCTACCAACTAAAACACTTAAGCAATTAATTACACCATATATGGCATTAAATTAAACCTTGAACTTATACAAATATTAAAAACTAAAAGACTTAATAATGATACCATAGTATCACTTGACTTTGAAAATCTGTTCACTGACGTTCCAGGTAGAGAAACAAATGACATTATTCTTAAAAATATATATAGCAATTCATCTTGCTCTCTATTAAAAATTAAAACTAAAATACTAAGAAAATTACTTTTAACCTGTACCACTGATGTCCCATACTATGATCACAGAAATAACATAAACGTGCAATGAGATGGCGTTTCTATAGGTTCAATTCTGGGTCCAACCTTCTACAACTTCTACATGGCCAACTTAGAAAAGAATATATTTAGCGCCACCAAGAAACCCTCCATCTACCTAAGATATGTAGATCATATTCTTCATTTTAGTTAAAAATATAGAAAAAAATACTTGAACTGCAAAAGAACTTTGAAAAAAAAACTTTCTCTTCAAGTTTACATATGAACTTAACAAAGATAACAAAATCCTTTTCCTTGACATTTTAATAGACACAAATAATAACACATTTACTACCTTCCCATATGAAAAACCAACCAGTAAAAACTCTTGCACTCTCAACCATAAGAGTGAATGTCCTAATTACTACAAAATAGCACTTATACAGATTTTAATTAACCGAGCACAAATTAATACCTCCACAAAAAAGATTTTCTACATTGAACTAAAAAATATTAAGTAGACTCTCAATAATGACTATCCAAACCACATTGTAGATGAACAAATAAAACAATTTATCAAAAACCTCAACACACGTCAAATAGAACATGGTACTTCCTCAAAGGACCCTAAATATATCGAACTCTTATATTGTAACCAAATGTTTGTTAACTACAAACAGGATAAGAAAATCATAAAAAACCTCACTAGTACCAATATATCTCCCATGAATTCCAATAAAAAACATAAAATTAATCATATATTATACAAAATACAATACAATCAATTTAATTATTCGCAATAACTCCTCCTCACCAACTGATGTATTACATAAAACCAACATTATATATCAATTCAAATGTCTTTTTGGCAGAATGTATCTCCGACAGAAAAACAAATATACATGTTAGATATATGGCCACTAAATTATCAAGACGTCTTACTCTACACATGTCTGACCATTCGTCCATTGTGAGACATTTACAACAACATTCCTGTCCAAATTCACAGTATAGAAAAATACTGATTGATAACCCAACTATCTTACACCATAAGAAAATAACAAATTAAAACTACAGATCCTCGAAACAATCTTCATTGAAAAATTGAAGCCGACACTGAATAGGATCAGCTATGAATACTGTAATAATGATCTAAAATGCCTCTAAAAAGAACAGTTTTCACACTTTAATGCATGCTCAACCATGACATTGCAAGATAAAAGAAAAAATTCCATAGTCGATAATTTTTCACGTTCTAATGAACGCTGAAGCATAACTGTCAGCCATTGCATTTAAACACAAAAAGAAAAAAATTCAGTAATGGATAGCTACACACAGTTTTTGCCTTACCAGTTGCATGATGATCTCAGAAGAGATAGAAAGTACTTGGGAAATAAAAGTGATTCTCACTTGTTACAGTGCATTTCTTGCCTCATTTAATTGTAATATACAGAAAAATATTTGAATTTAAGTGCCCAAAGGGCACTTGAATTTATAAACTATAAAATTTATGCGAACACAACAAAAATGAAATATAAAAGTTTAACCGCAGTACCTTGTTAATCATTTGTAATAAAACTTTTATATTTTTCTGAAAAGACATGCAAACAATCATAAAAAGAGACGTAATGACATCAGAATGTATGTTTCTCATGTCTGCCAACTCTGTGTCATAGATTTTAAAAATCTGTCCAGGTTTAAAGAGTCACCTCTGTTAAAAGCATAACTCATTCTTACAATAAGTTGTGACGATCGTATTGACAGCAAGGTGACAGCAATGATGCATGTATAACACACACACACACACACGTCTCCTCTAAATGTAATGCATCCTAATAGTTGGCCCATGGTGTCAAAGCTGCATGTTGGTGGTATCTTACATCCTTTCATGCAATCACCTAGTTTTTTTTTTTTTTTTTTTTGCTTTTGTTTGTTAAAGAGAGCATTCTGACAAAATGGCATCTGACATGAAAGTATGTACAAAGCAAAGAGGTATGATTGAATTCTTCCATATGGATAAAACTGCACCTATTGGTATTCATTAATAAATACTTATGGAAACTAAACAGTGGATGTAAGCACAGTTAGGTAATGGGTATTGTCACTATTGATATACATTAATGAATATTTATGGAGATAAAGCTGGATGTAAGCACTGTTAAGTGATGAGTATGACATTTCAGCAGTGGTGGCAGCAATGCGTGAGAAACCACACTCTGAGCAATACTGCACAGCTGTCAACTCACAAAATGGTTGTTGTTGATGAAAAGGGTGGTTACTATGCCCAAAACTGTTTTGAAGCTAACATCTTGCTCTATCTGATATTGTTATAATCTCAATCTTTTGTAGTTTCCATTGAAATGAATAAAAGGCATTACTTTTGGAGCATATTGTGTATGTATGTGTGTGTGTATATATATATATATATATATATATATATATATATATACACACACACTTATGGCCATATCACATGGTAACAGTGGTTCCTGTATGATCACCAAAATTAAGCAAATGCTCTGTACCTAGATGGCTGACTGCTTGTGAATACCAGGTGCTGTAAGCTTGGATGTGCAGGTGGCGTAAAGGATAATGGCTGGGAATTGTTAATCAGAGATTTGAGTTCCAATTCCAGTTGGGTTTGTTATATTCACTTATGCACAAATACTCTTGGGGAAAGGTATAAATTCACCTCTTCTCCCCCTGCTATGGGTTAATGAGTAAGTCTTATATCATTAAATATTTATTATCTAAAAAAAAAAAAATTCTTACAATCTAAAAAATATTTTCTGGCTTTAAATATCCTGCAATAGGTTGATAAGCCATAAAAATATTCGTATAGTTTTTCTCGTCTAAAATCCGAATGTTCTTATAAAATTTTTTTGTAAGTTGAGATGGTGTAGGAAGCAAGGAAGCAATCACCATTAATTTATATGGTAAATTATTTTTTTTTGGTTTCCAGCATGATGTAAAGTGAAGACGTAATTACTGTTACTCTCAATAGAAAAATTTTTTTAGCATTCCAAGACCCACCCTTAAAAATCTTTCTCTTACGATTGATAGTAATGAAATGATTTCAGGAAAGAGTAATTTTAATTTAGAAATATTTTAGTCTATTTAGTGCAAGTTTGCAGGATATTCTGAGATCGGTCCAAAATCTGTATGAGAGAGAAATTTGTGTGGATAAAGCATCTTATTGTAATTTATGACTTCTACAGCAGCCGAAAGTTGACGTTTGACATCGAAGCAGACATGAAAGAATGTTACTTTTTGTGTTTTTTGGAATGCTTAAAATGTTTTCTCAATTAATTTAATGGCAACTGCTTCTTCACTTTTTACAGTTTTCCTGATAGTGGGGAAAGCTTACGTTGATTTTATTATGTTTTTTTTTTTTTTTTTAAGGGAAATGATGTAAAGAGAAATTTCAAAAAGGCTGCAGAATATTTTTGTGTGTGTGTGTGTGTGTGCATTTTATATATATATATATATATATATATTTATATATATATTGAGAGAGAGATCCGCAGACAGATGGTTTCACTGTATCACAGCTCATCAGTGTGGTTAGACATCTGATTACATCAGACCGGGACCAAAACCTGACTGATTTTGTATCAGTCAAAGATTCTAATCCCTAGGCCATCTATGCCCGGCAGAGAGAAAGGCGAATTTTTGTGTATTTATTTTTTCATAAACATACCAGTCACTCAGAGAACTATAGTGGTCGGAGAATCTTGCAATATCAGCAGTAATAGTAACTGCATACAAATTCTTTCCTTACTTCTCACAGTGCTCAATCAATTATTATCATCAAGATCTAATATCATCATCCATAGACAGACTGTTTCACTGTATCACAGCTCATCAGTGTGGCTAGACATCCGATCACTTCAGGCTGGGGGGACTGAAACCCAACCGATTTGGTATCAGTCGAAGATTCTAACCCCTAGGCCATCTACACCTGGCAGAGAGAGTCAAATTTTTGCGTATTTATTTTTTCATAAAGACCACCAGTCACTCAGTTATAACAAACTAGAAACTGTTTTTGTGATGCGTTTCATCCATTAAGATTTCATCGGACTGGGCTTTGTTGATGTTGCCACATCTAAACATGTGCATGAAATGAGAGATGCAGGTAGTTTCAAAATTTTTTAAAAGAATATTTTTTTTTTCAATCTAGCCAAATTCATCTGTATTCTTTTTCATTTTCTCTCCATCACATTTGTCCCTGACTATCCACACTGTGACAAACAAAACAAAAGGCTCATAAAATATTCCAAACTAGAAGAGCTGTTCTTTCTGACAATCCCAATAAATAAAAAGAAATATTATTCTACCCACTAACTCTATCACAACTACAACCAAAAAGAATTTATCTAAACTCAACATAAAATTTGTCACAACTACATCTGAAACAATCAAAGACTTAATCAATAAAAAACAAAACAACCAGCCAAAACTTGATGGAGGAATTTACTCTATCAAATACAAGAATTGCTAGAATGAATACATTGGAGAAACCTCAAGAAGTTTAAAACAGAGACTATATGAACACAAAAGGGACATTTTAAATAACAACACACAAAACACATTGGTTATTCGCCATAACAAAACAGACAACAATTTTGACATGGGGAATACTACTTAGATTAAAAGAGAAAATAATCTACAGAAATGAAAATGTCTGGAAATTGCTTTGATTGCTAGTTCAGCCACGATAAATTTGTGTTCACAAATCCGAAGTCCACAAATCAAGCTAGCCATGAGTATGCAATCTCTTAATTCACTTTCTTGGAATGTGCTAAGAAGATATGTACATTTGAAATGTTATAGACTATGCCTCGTTCAGGCACTTATCAAAACCTTGCTCTTTGTGGTTGGCTTGTGAGACCCCCAGACTACACCATGTGTGAATTTTTTTTTTTTTTTTTTCTATGTTCCACCACTACCCACTAAATTCAATGACCATAGACATCAAATAACAACACTGATCGACTCAGTGGATCGTGATATGCTGCTATGTGTCTGGGAGGAATTCTTTTATTGCATTGATGTTGCCTGTGCTGCAGGTGGTGGCCACATTAAACACTTGTAAGACAGGAAATGAAAGTTGATTGTGAGTAGGATACAGGAGACTTGGCTAGTTTTCTATTGCTTTTCCTTATTAAAATATTGCATACATGTGCATATATATATATATATATATATATATATATATATGTGTGCATGTATATATAATTGAATGTGACAGACAAGGAAAATCTTACGTGTTTTTTAATTATGCTTTTCTTACTGTGTGTTGGGAAATTTGTCCAGGCTTTCCTACATGAGAAGGTTGAGGCTAAAAAATTACGACAAAAATCGAATAAAAAACAGCAAGATTAGAGCTGACAAACTCTCTACTTTAGGCAGCCAAATAAAGAAAGACTCAAAACGTAACAGTGCATAACAATAAAAGAAGAAAGTGTTTATTTATATATACAAAAAAAAGGGTGAAGGGATAAACACAATTAGGAGAGAAAGAAAAGGAGAAGAAAAAGTCTTTTAACTTTAAAGGAAGAGAAAATGTTCATAACAGAAAAAAAGTCTTGCTCAAAATATTTCTCTGAGCACCTAAAAGTTCTTTAAACGAGTAGAAGGTTGTTAAGGGTTAGAAACACTCACTGTTTTCTTCATAGTTCTTGTAGAGTAAGAAAATGTCAGTAGATAGGAAATTTTGCAGTTGAGTGAGTTTGTAGGCCGACGACAGAAGTCTTGTAGGTGAAAGGAGGCAGCTTTTAACTGGTCTTTAATAGTGGGTCAACGTTCGTTCTTGACAGTAGGTAGTTCTTCTTTGTTGAAACTAGTTCTGAAGTTGACTGGTGTTCTCTATCGCTGACCTCACAGACGGTTGTCGAATTCTCACTGCCAAAGAAGAGTCTCCAAATTTATGGAGATTTGGGAGGCTCAGAAGAATGGGGGATTTTTTCCCTCCAAAATTGTTATACAAATTTCCTGACCCCTTCATTGGTCATAAAATATATTATTTATTTCTGATAAAAAAAAAATGCTTTGGGAGTCTGTTTTGAAAGCAAGGAAAAAGGTTGGAGTGAACAAGCTGTGAGGTTTTCCTCAAACTTTATGGCACCATGTAAAGAATAATGGTGGTGCAATTCCTTTTTATATTTTCCAGCTCTCTCGTTAGTCAGAAAATATATTCTTATCTCTGAAAAGAATCAAGTCTTTGGGAGCCGGTTTTGAAAGTAGGAAAAAAGGTTAGAGTGAGGGTTGGAAAAATAGGCTAGAAAGTGAACTTGTAAAATATTGCATGGTTCTCAAATTAAATTCCAATATGTGTTTTCTTTTTAGAGGGACCAAGCATGTGCATAAACTGTCCATAATGGCTATTGTCCCAAGCACTTTTGGCCAATTCATTAACCATTTAATTACAAAAAGCAACAAGCCTATCAAATCCAAACTAACAACGCCCAGTGTAGTTTATCAATTTTATTTCCCATTACAAGACTGTTTAATATACATTGGGCATACGAGACAATAACAATCTCCTGAAGGAGGAAAAAAAATAATTAGCCGTGATACATCTGCAATAAAAAATCATCTTGACACTTAAGAATAAATTGAGAAAATAAACCCAACAAAGCAGCAGACCTTGTCAGTTGCACTTAATTGAACTTGTGTCCTAAATATATACAAAATGCGCACACAAAACTCCTCAACTTACATATATTATTACTATGAACATCTCACTCTGTGACTTTTATTTTTTACCTGAGGGCCACCTAAGTGTTAAACTTACAGATATGCAGACATTTTCTTAATATCGTTGTCATCACTTTACTTATATAACATTAAATGTGTCTGTCAAGGAAAATCTGATCTGTTTTTCTAATGTTTTTACTGTTTTGTTTTTTTGGAAGAGGCTATTTTGCCGGTCTAAGTAAAATAGATAAATATTCTTTTAATTTTATTTTGCTGGTCTCAGTAAAATAGACAAATATTCTTTTAATTTTATTTTGCCTGTCTCAGTAAAATAGACAAATAATCTTTTAATTTTATTTTGCCGGTCTCAGTAAAAGAGACCACCAGGCTATTTTGCCGATAAATATTTTTTTATTATTATGAAGGCAGGTAATGTAAAAAAAACAACACACAGAAGTTTATTTATTTTCACTGTCAATTCTGAAGACAATTTAAAATCTTTTTCACCATCAATTGTTAAAACACAAGTTAAAATTATTTATTCATCATCAATTATTAAAAGAAATATAGAAGTCTCTGAATATTTTAAGCCCTTCAGACATAACGATCTCTACAAAACAAAACCTTGCCCTTGAACATGCTTCTGTTGCCAATACACTTCAGGTGCACAACAGACCACAGAATCCATGTTGTTCAAGTCATGCTCACACAACCACTACACTGACGATCTCAAATATAATATATTCCTTGTTCTAATACAATATTTATATTTACCAGCAAAATAGGCTTGGTGTCTATTTTACCAGGACTAACAAAATAGTCTATTTGTTCTAAGATAGTGCAGAAATATGTCCATAATGGCTATTGTCCACAGCACTTTTGACCAATTCATTAGGCTATTTTGAAAGGTTCCATCATTAATGGTTTTCTTTTTGTCTAGTTTGTCATATTCAATGAAACATGTTTTAAAGAACTTTTGCTATTCAAATATGCAATATATATATATATATATATATATATATATATATAAAGAAAAAGAACAGCCAGATTAATAATTCTTTAGCATTTTTTTTTTTTTTAAAAAGTGCTTGATACAAAATAGAGCATAATATTATATTTTGATATCTTGTTCCCCACTCATACTTAAACTTTTCAATATAATACCACCCCACTTTAAAAAGTAAATAATTTTCTTCAAAGGTTACTGAATATCGCTTGATAATGGAACAAATTTAAGGTTCCTTAAAAATTTCTGTGTCCCGTCTCGATGAAAAAATATTTAAAAAAAAAAATATTGTGTTTGTGTGGATATAGACATCGACACTGCATAGTGAGTGTCAGTTCCAACCTGTAAGCAATAATCATGTATTACCAATATTTAGCATTGTTCACTCAGAAAATTTTAAACAAATATATATATATATATATATATATATATATATATATATATATATATATATATATATATATATATATATATGTGTGTTAGCTTAAAAGCTGCCCTCTTGAGTGACATTTAAGATAGCTCCTGTGGAGGACTCTTGATTGGGCCTTCATCACAATAGGTAGAGAAGAACTCAAAATTAATCGCTATATTCAAGTATTGCATTAATCCTTAGGCTTACCTTTTAAAAGTTCAACAACAATTCTTCTGCTGACACTTATTTTAAAGACAATTTGATGTACATAGGTCCTTACTTTCTGTAAAACAATTTATTTTTTATTTCATGGTTGACTTTTGCTGGATTTTACAATTAATTTTGATTATTCCCAAATTTATTTCCAAGATAGAAAAACGGTTATTGTACAAAAAATTTCTCACAAAAACATCATGTAAAAAAATCACTGAAAACAATCACAGGAATGAAAATTTGGGAATCTAAAATTTCAGGATTGTTGGTTCAGATCCAACCTGGAATGTTTTTAATTTGCTCACAGTCAAATTGATTCCACAATGGTATGATATGTTGGGTTACTGCTTCTAGGAGTAAAGTTGAAAACACAATTTTATTTTGAAACATGGTAATTTGAGAACAGCATTTTTTTCATTTGAATATGAGCTATTGAAAGTTAGAGAGTTGTGTCCCCTTTTTAATTACGTCATAGAAGCACATCATGAATTTATGACCTGCGCCTGCTATTCTGTGACCGTTATCATCATATAGCAATCTTCTATGTCAACATAACAGAATATCATCTTTGATGCTAAATATCTTTATTTAAATGTCCATATAACCACTCTGAAGATGGCTCATGTAATTCGAAAGCTTAGATCAAGGAACAGCATAATAAAAAAAAAAAATATCCAAATGTTGGACAATTTTTGTCTTTATTTTCGCCCGAAAAAAAATTATTTGTCTATATTTCTTTCAATACATTTCTTTCTGCGGTAGACCACTTGCCATCCAAGGCTATCAAACCTGGTCTGTCCTGCTATTTACCCATAGCTGGGGGGAGAAGAGGATTCATACATTCCCCAAGTGTATTAACATGTAAGTGAATGTAATGGATTTGACTGGAATTCAAATTTGCCTCTCTAATTTCTCAATTCGAACTGCTATCCATTACTCCACCATACCTCCTTTAAGATTAATAACTAAAATAGGATGTCATTTGAAGAATTTTGATGCTTTACAGTCTGACTGCTTTACTCTGGCACTCCGTGGCCCAATAAATCATATAGTCTGGTACTTTTTTGTATCAGATACCATTCGTTCATTGAGTGGCTATGAGGGCAGTGCCACATGTTGTTTACAACTTTTCGCGACAGCCCACAGCAGTAGAGTGTTTTGGTGATACAGTTTTTTCATTTGTTATATACAGGCAACTAATTTTTTTACCAGAACTCATACACAATTTTTACAATACCTCATCTCAGAAATATAGACAAATAAATATTTTTTTTTTTTTTTAATTTTTTTTTACTTTGTATTGCATGAAAAAATAAAAACTTTGTTTGGAAGCATTAATGACTATTTTATTTCCTATTTTAAGCTTTGTTCTACATTTGATAACACGCACAATAATATATATATATATATATATATATATATATATATATATATGTGTGTGTGTGTGTGTAATGAATAAATTGTCATCTAAATTATGCAAAAATTAAAATAACACTGACATCTCATTTTAAAAGGTATATTTACCAAAATTACATAAAAATATTGTAAATACTAAAGAGTAAATTTATTCAATAAAATTGCCATTGGCTTCAACCATGGCCTCCAGATGACTTTGGAATCTCCTGCATCTATTCTAGACAGTCTCTTTAAGTTGGTAAATGCTTCCAAAATCCTTGTCTTCAGTTCATGTTTGGTGCTACAGTTTAACCTGGATATAAGAGAAACCCGGATATAAGAGATATTTTCTCTGGTCCCAAATTAGAGCCTGTGTTAATGTATATAAAATAGACCAAACCCAGATATAAGAGACTTCTTCTCTGGTCCCGACAACTCTCTTATATCCGGGTTACACTGTACAAGGAATGATGTTGGTCTCTCATTCCACTGCACCCTACACAATAATTGAGGAGGTTGCAGTCTGGGGAGTTAGGTAACCACATATAAGGGGTGATGTGATTGCAGAAATTGTCTGACAGCCATGACTGGGTTCTCCTGTTTGTGTGGTATGGGGCAGAGTCCTGTTGCTAGATATAGGGTCTTCCAGCAGCCACTCTCTTGACCTTGGGCAGCACTACCTCTTCAAGGCACTTGATGTATGCCTCCATGTTGGGTCTGAGGCCCTCACCAACAAGTTTGGGAGTTGTCTTATCAGTACATTCAGAGTGAATTTTCTGAGGCCGTACCTTCATAATCACAATTAGACCCATCCAACTCTTTCCGAATCCTCTGCACTGACCTCATATTGACACCCAAACACTCTGAAATGTTTATATTGGAGATTCCAGCATGGATGCCGAGTAGTACAGCATGCCGTTTCCAAATTTCTGGCAGAGTGAATTACATCACGATGCTCTTTTTCTCACAGATGGTGCCCAACTGACCCTACTATACTGTGCAGTTGATAAAATTGAAAACAAACCTCTGCAGTGGCCAGGTATTGAACTTGCAACTCTTTGGATTAAGTCACTAGATTACTTCAACCCAAGCTTCTACTCACTGGGTTTTTATCCACTCGGCCATGTGTAAAAGCATTGATTGGGTTATCCAAAAAGTGACTTGACTCAAAGAGTTGTGAGTTCAATACCTGGTCACAGCAGGGGGAACAACAATTTGGAAAGTTGAGTTATTAAAGGGAATTATCTGAAACAGATTTTCAAAAAAGAGGCATGGCATGTGGAATTAGAACAATCTACTCCCGTGGACTAAATAAAGTGTTCGGTTTGAAATTCTAATCACCTGAAGAAGGCCAGAACATTCAACGGACGAAATGTTGTGAATATGACAACAAATAGTGTAAATATTCATTAATTAGCTTTTAAACTCCGGTTAAGAAATTGGATTCTGCTTTGCTTCTTGTCCTTGGATAATAAAATTCAATGAATTTTTGTGCCAAGAGGCATGCTTTTCTGTCCTCCAATGATATTATTATAATCTGGCATTTGAGGTTTTATCAATTAATGCAGACAAATGATTACTTTCATACCTACTTTGTTATTCATAGCTCCTGACTGAATTACTTGTGCTGACTTGTTGGAGAGCAAGTCTTGATTTTTAATCATTAGTCATTTCATTTCTAAGCTTTGGTCACTCCATACTACCATGGTAAACATTTATTTATATAGTCGTGTCATGTTATACAGCTTCTTCCATCAATTCTGATATTTCCAGCCACCTACCAACAATAATAACACAGATCCCACAATTAATTAACCGTAGGTTATCTGACAATCCTCCAATGAAAGCATCTTCAATATAGCCAAAAAGATTATGAAACTGACCTAAAATATAGCAGATTTTCAGCAACACTCACATATGTACCACACAGTACAAAAAACAAAGCTAACAAGAAAAGAAATTTCATATTGTTCAACCCACTGTACAACAAAAATATAAAACCTAGAAAAAATATTCATTAAACTATTACACAAAAACTTCCCGGCTATCAAGTACTATTCACAAGATATTTAACAGAAACAGTAAAAATCAGCTACAGTTGCATCAGGAACATGGATAATACAATACACCTTACTACCCATAATGCACCACTGACTAGCATATAGTCAAGCCAAAACAAAACATACATGGCCTGAAGATTACATGCACACACAAAACAGACTATCGCCACTTGATATTGACCTCAGTGTCAACTTGTACATTTACGTACATGCTATCTTTGATATTGAGCACTTTTATCCATAAATATAGAATTTCTTAAAATTATATCATCATATATATATATATATATATATATATATATATATATATATATATATATATATTACACAACAAAATGCAAAATTAACTGATATAGAGCGAGGTATAGATGTATTTCAACCAACGAGAAGTATGTCAGTTTTATTCAACCCCTGTGTATAGACTGTCTATATGCTGGTTGAATAAGACTGATGTACTTCTTGTTGGTTAAAATAGATCTATAATATAAGATAATTTTAGATTTTGTTGTGTAATTTATATGCTCTGTTATAATAAATACAGTGAGCTGTTTTTGTGGATCAGTTTTAATATTTGATATATATATATATATATATATATATATATATATATTATAAAAATGTATTCTAACCTAAGTATCCCCAAAAAATCTTTAAGTATACAAATAGAAGAAATGCCGTAAGAATTTTTTGCCGTTAACAATAAAATTTAAAAAAAAACCCAGACAACATTCATTTAACAGATGTCAGAATTCGTTGAAAAATACATCCCTACCCTTAGTTAAACATAACCCCTTTTTCGAACGTAATCAGTTAACTGATACAACAAAAGTTAATAAAAATGAACACGCTACCACCCCTTGTCTGAATGAATGGATTTCTCTGTATCCTTAAAAACAGTTGAATTATGAATTTTCTGTGCCTTTAAAACTCTGTAAATTGAAAAAATAAGTTACTCCAAAATTTGCTTGAGGATGAAATGTAACTAATGTTTTTAATTACAAAATTAAATCTGAAGCTTTTAGCTTCCATTTTTGAAACATGGTTATTACTGTGTAGTGAAAAAAAAAACATTTTAAACTAGTTATAATATTAATGCTCTGTAAATTTACATTAAGCACTATTTTGTAAAAATAAAAATATCAATAAGAAGACCGGATTATATGTCTTACTGTTCTTTCTTTTTTTATTTATTTATATATATATATATATATATATATATATATATATATATATATATATATATATATAAGTACAGGTAATAAATCTATTGGTATATAATCCAAGTGGATCCTAGTAATATCAAATATTAAAACTGAGCTTGTTCAGCCTCCCTTTCAAACCAGCAGTCAGATCTTGCACCCTATTCCAAAATTGATGAAAAACAATATTGATCTCATGTGTAAATAACAAAACCATTGTGTTTCTTTTAATCTTTATTCCCATAACTGACAACAAAAATAATGCATTACAAAAACCTAGATTACTTTCATATTAGCAAAAAATAAAATGACACTAACTAACTTGTACTATGCATGGTGTGTTTTGAATGGTTATGGTTCAGTAACAAATTCATTGACTTTGTTGCTGTTGTTTTCTGTTGACAATGATATCAAATCTTGGTGTCTTAGTGCTGAGTGCTACTAACATGTTGAGGATCTAGTCAATTTCTGCTCTTGGTTTGATGTGTAGCAGACAGGAAAATCCAGTTTTTCACAGGTATGTAGTCGCAAAAGGCACCAGCACAGTGAGAGCTGTTTTTTGCTAGTACAGGTAACGTTTCCAACTGAGAAACCCAGAATTGTTCCAGGTGACCATTGGTGAAAGTTCATTTCGATTCTACAATTGTTTCTCAGGTCGATGAGCTCTACTTTGATGTCACTGTCATCATCAGCATTAGAGTTTACTTAATAAACTGATCCTAATAATTCTGTATCCTTGCACCCCTTAAGGAACTGATATTACACCCCTATGTGGTGCAAGTACCCCTAACCACTATATTAAACTAAACATTATATGCTGGCTGTTCCATTCTAATAATTTCTTTTCTCACCTGTGGAACTCCCTTCACATTTCTTGCTTCCTTACCACCTGCAATCTTCAAAAGTTTAAATGCAACGCCAGTTAATGCAGTGATAAATAAATATATACATTATTTTTTTTTTTTTTTTTTTTTTTTTTTAAGTGTTTCACCCCAAGCAAGGCGGGAAGACACTAGGATGCAAGGGGTTACAGAAAATTTGGAGCAAGATCAGATAGGAGTGATAGAAGATAGAAGAAAGGATGAGGAGAAGGGAAGTGGATAGATCAAGGCAACTGGAGATGTCGATTGACATTACATTTGAATAGCTGGAGATTATAGCTCTCAGGGAAACTAGAATAGGGAAGGGAGTTCCACATGTGAGAGGTGCGAGACATGAAGCTATTGGAGTAGAAGAGACGGCTACATTTAAGAGTTTCGACAGTGAAAGGGTGAGAGCGGGATGCCAGCCTCATCGGGCACTTGAACTCATGAAGTCTGGGAACCAGCAAATGCAGCTCCTCGGAGCAATTGCCATGAAAGTATTTGTAAAACAGACAGAGAGAGGTGACGGCAGGTCTGTGAGAAAGTGTTTGTAGACAAGAAGCCAGATCAGGGCCAATTATATTGCATATCCGTCTCTGGAGCCTATGAAGAACCCCGAGGCAAACAGAAGGGGCTCCAGACCATATATGGCAGCAATACTCCATGCTGATTTAAATATTATAATATTAAAATATTATAAAGTGAAAATTTCAGATTGCAATTCACTGTATAATTATGTTTCAAGTTACAAATATGTTAATCCACCTTCTGTAAATGCAATCAAAATATTTTTCACCTTTCATTGTCAATGCACTTAATTCAGGCATCCTGGGTATGACGATAAACTACATCTGGCAGCAAGACCTCTGATCAAGCAGTTTTGAGTAGTGTGGAACCACCTCTTAATTGCTGTTGTTCCCAGGGTCTACCCTGACTAGGGGTAGTAGCACCTGTTAGGGTCTCAACTATGGGTAAATAGTGAACCCCTAAACGGGTGGGTCAAAACACTGAAAGTATAAAAATAGATTTTTATAGTAAAAATACCAGCAGTACATTTTCATAGTAGCAAAAATTACCAGCAATATGTTTTTGTTTTAAAAAAAAACAAAAAACTTTTTTTTTAAAAGAAATTACTAATGCTCCAAAGAAAATTAAATTTTGATATTAAATGACCCATAAGGAGTTGATATGCTGATAAACAGACAAAACAACAAAAAATACACATGCTATAGACTTACTGATCCACTTTTATTAATATAAATCCATCACTTGTTATATAAATGCAAGCTATTTTTAGAATGAGTCTTTTGTTACTAGTTAGAAAACTCATTTTTTTTTTTTTTTTTTTTTTTTTAGCTTGCATACTCATTACAAAAGGACAAAGTGTTTCATGAAATGCTTGGTTAATATATTCCTCTTAGAGGAAAGATTACATTAAGTGTGTCAGGCAATGAAATTTGATTGTATTACATTTACATGAGACACACACAAAACCATATTGTTTTGCCATCTACTATTCAATACATTAATCTGAAAATGGTTTTCCCAACTGTGACTTTTCTTCTTTCTCCACCTATTTTCTATTATATTTTTAAAAGCTATTTTAACATCTCTGTCTAAATTTCTGGGATGATGAGTTATCATTATTTACATAAAGCAATATTTACATTTTTTTCAGTTAGGTTTGGGATCCATTAATTTCTTGGAGCTTTGAAAGGACATATTGTCTTTCCTTGAATTCAGAATGCTATGAATTATACTAATGTTGTTTAACAAGTCAAAGTGAGAAGGTGATTTTTTAAAAAAAATCTTTTATGTATGCAAATTAGTATTTAAATTATTTTGGATTGGGATTGATTTATATAGTTAAATTCCCAGATGAATTCTGTGAACAAAACAGATTGGTATAAAATGACAATTGGAAAAAAAAATTTTAGATTTTGCCGATGTGTTTCGTCTTCCGACTTTTTCAAGGCAAAAATGAAATCAAAATGTTTTTGTTGTTATAGTTACATTAAAAATCCAAATTTAAAAAGATAGACGCTTCTGTCTAGGCCTTTTTTTCTGTTTAATGTAAATTATCTTTATAGTAAGGGATTTTTTTTTTTTTTCCATGTTGACAATATAGTTAAATTCCCAGATCAATTTTGTGGACAAGACAGATTGGTATAAAATGACAACTGGAAAAAATCTTAGATTTATGTGTTATATTTTGAATAATATGAAGTTATGGATTTAACAATTTTCTTTTATTTTTTTTTGAATATTTTTGTAATCATGTATCTTGATTTTGGAAAATAGTAATTCTTTCAGAAATGGAAATATTGGAAGGAATCTGGCATGTAGATTTATATTTTGATAAGTTTCAATAGCAGCACTCTCAAGAATTTTTCTAAGTAACTTAAGTTTTTTTAAGTGTGGCATTTGCTCAGTCAAAGCTGTGGTTGAATTTATTTCTATTTCTAACTAATGCATTTGATAAATTGTTCTGTAATAATTTGCCTGACATTTCCGTAAACCTGAGGAATATTCATGAGCACTACTATACATAAAAATTTTGAAAAACCAATAAGATTTTTGGTCTTGTGTGTAAATACTTGTCACAAAATAAGATCTTTATATTTGCCCTGATAAAATCCCTCATATGATGAAACCTGTCAGCTAAGATAAGTTTTCCTTTTGTCTTTCTTCTCCTTTGACAGATGTAATCTATCTGAAATTTATATATATGCTAGCTTAAAAGCTGCCCTATTGGGTGGCATTTAAACTAGCTCCTGCAGAGGGCTCCTAAATAAAATAAATATAATATATATATATATATATATATATATATATATGTATGTATGTATGTATGTATATAAAATGTTAAAATAGGAGGCCAAACAATAAATAAAAAACGGAAGGAGGGCTCCTAGAAAGACGTAAACACGCAAAAAGTGCTCAATGCAAGCTATAGAATATAAAATATAAGATATAAAATGCAGAGCAAGTTGCCTTATAAAAAAATCTCTCACAATCAGACTACCTGGGTTTTGAGCACTAGATCTCCTCTGGTAGGTTGAAAAACTTTTTCAACTGCCTGAGGAGATCTAGTGATCGAAACCCGGATCTTATGTTTGAGAGATTTTTTTCCTGTGTGTGTATATATATATATATATATATATATATATATATATATATATATATATATATATATATGAGAGCTTAAAAAGCTGTTGTATTGGGTGGCATTTAAACTAGCTCCTGTGGAGGGCTTTTAATTGGGTCTTTATCACAATAGGTAGAGAGGAGTATATGCTATAGGCAACTACAGAAGAACTCAAAATTGATTGCTGCATTTAAGTATTGCATTAATATTTAAGTTTACCTTTTAAAAGTTCAATGATAATTCTCCTGCCACCACTTAATCTAAAGACAATTTGATATATGTAGGTCCTTACTTTCCATATAAACAATTATTTTTATTTCATGGGTCACTTAGCTTGGATTTTGCAATTGATTTTTGATTATTCCCAAATTTATTTCCAAGTTACAAAAATTGTTATTGCACAAAAAATTTGTTGCAAAAAATCATATTAAAAAATTGCCAAAAACAATCGCAGTAATGAAAACTTGGGAATCCAAAATTTCAGGATTGCAGGTCCAGATCTGGCCTAGAATGTTTTTAATTTGCTCATGGAATCTGCCTGATTCCAAAATGGTATATGTTGGGCTACGACCTCTAGGAGTAAAGTTGAAAAAAGTGTGACACACTGACATTCACATTTATTTATATATATATATATATATATATATATATATATATATATATATATATATATATATATTTCTGTGGAATATGAAAGATGAGGACTCAGCAAATTATAAGTTTTTAATGAACAACCTGTGCAAATGAATTGTTTAAAGTGGTCAATTGCCTGTGGCTTTGCTATAGACACTCTGTCCATCATAGCACCTGGCCCTGTAGAAATTTTTCATCTCCTATATACATGCTGGCTCTTGGCTCCTATAAGAAGTTAATTCACCCTTTGCCAATCCTCTCCAGGCTGGTTTCATTTCAGAATTTTTTTTTTCCTAGTCTGGTTGCAAACCAAGGCTATAGGGACCAGTCTGTCTTGAGGGAAGAAGTGATGGATTCATACCTTTCCAAAGGTATTTGTCCATAAGTGAAAGCAATGAATTTAAACTCTACTTTCTGATTTCTCATTCTGAGCAGTTATCCATTATATCACTCACTCTCACACTCACTCACTCACTCACTCACACACACACTCACTCACACACACATAAAATGCAAAAATCTCTTTGTGTCACACTTTTTTCAATTAAAGGGACACAACTCTCTAACTTTTAAATATCTCATCTTCTTCTCTTGGAAGCAGAAATCCTTACTGGTCCAGGAAAGGAGGAAAGAGTTTTAATTCCAAGAATACCCTTAATTCCTCCAGATCTTCCTTTTGAATTCAAAAGATTTCAGTTTCCAGTGAGAGTGAGCTATGCAAAGTCAATCAATAAGTCCCAAGGACAATCATTAAAAGTAATTGGACTTCATCTTATAGAACCCTGCTTTTCTCATGGCCAGCTCTATGGTGGTTGTTCAAGGCTTACAAATTGAAACAAGCTATTTGTACTGTCCTCGAATGAGGAAAACTAAAAATGTGGTTTATCATGCAGCATTGCAATAAGTTTGACAAATTATGTCATTGTTTTAATGAAAAAATATTATTCAAGTTTAATAAAATTTAATGTTTACTCAATCGATGAAGTGTTATTGTTGGGCCAAAGGCCCAATCAAGAACCCTTTGCAGTAGCTAGCTTAAATACCGCTTGATAGGGCAGCTTTTAAGCTAATATAATATATACCTGCACATAGTGTGAGTTTTTTGATCAGTTTTTTTTATGAAAACAATAGAGGGTTGCACTATATACAGGTAATTATTTTGAAGCAGGTATAAATCAGGCATGAACATAAACAAAAGTTTGGTATGTAAATCTTTGTATCAGATGCTTTACAGTAAGTAGTTTTCTCACCATTTTGAGGTAATTTTGTACAAAAAAACATTTATTTGATATATATCCAGGATGATGCCCAGTACTGAAATATTTCACTACAGTAGTCCTACTAGTATTGTTCAGAAACTGGGGTGACATTATACACAAGCTATATGAAAAAATCAGATTTTTCACAAAAACATTCAGAGGTCACACTATAAATGAAGTATACAAGTATGTATGGTATATGTTTGTATATATTTGTAATTTTTAAAATTTGCTGTAAATCAGCTTAAATGTTTTTATAGTAAAATAAATGAATATCTTTTCTTTTTTTTATCTACATAAAAGTTATAAGAATTTAGAAATCATAAAATTATTTTATCTTTATTCGATACCTTGATTCAGCATAATCTTTCTTCATATACGCAACTGATCTCCGTAGTTTGTTTACATTTATTTTGCGTACAATTTTTATTTTCTTTTAAAATCACCGTTCTTCATGATTCCTTCACATAAAGTCACTCTTAAAAGACGTTAGGATCAAACTGTGGTGAGATGACTTTACTTGCATTTCCTAGGAGAGAACACATAACTTGGTGTGATAAGGGTGGTAGTACCTGTTAGGATCCCAGCTCTGGGCAAATAGTAAACCCCAAACAAAACACTATGAAAATAAAAATACCAGAAATAGTTTTTAATATCTAAAAAAAAAAAATTACCAACAATACCTATTTATATCAAAATCGCCAACAGTCCATTTTATCTGTAGTTGAAGACAATTGTGCTCAAAATCTATTTAGTTGAAGCAATAAAACTGTTCTGAAATGTTTAAATTTTGGCATTAAATAACCCATAGAGGTTGATATGCCGCTAAACAAAACCAACCAACCAATCTGGTGTGATCAACAGTTTGAACAAAGTCGATACACTCTAACCCTCAGTCACGATGACTTGTGATTTTGTACTAACACAAAGTGAGCCATGGGCTTAAAAAGGTTGGGAACCACTGGTCTAGAGCAATAATCAAATGTTTATAATGCTAACTTATCAGGCATGAACTCTAAGTTTCATGATTTCCTGATATGTAAAGGCTGGCCCATCTTTAAAAACAAAGTGTTCACTATTAAAAAAATATAGTAAGAATAATATTTGAATGGTGTGCCTGCAAAAGTTGAGGTCAGAAAGATATGTATTTTGAGATTTTTTTTTTATTTATTAAACTAGTGATTTTTAAGTCTTTCCCTTGTTCACTGTCCCTTTCAAACCAGCAATCTGTTCTAAAAATTCTAACCTAAGCTTCCCCCCAAAATCATTAAGTATACAAATAGAAGAAATGCCGTAAGAATTTTTTGCCGTTAACAATAAAATTAAAAAAAAAAACAGACGACATGCATTTAACAGATGTCAGAATTTGTTGAAAAATACATCCCTACCCCTAGTTAAACATAACCCCTTTTTCGAACGTAATCAGTTAACTGATACAACAAAAGTTAATAAAAATGAACATGCTACCACCCCTTGTCTGAATGAATGGATTTCTCTGTATCCTTGGAAACAGTTGAATTATGAATTTTCTGTGCCTTTAAAACTCTGTAAATTGAAAAATAAGTTACTCCAAAATTTGCTTGAGGATGAAATGGAACTAATGTTTTTAATTACAAAATTAAAATATGAACCTTTTAGCTTCCATTTTTGAGACATGGTTATTACTGTGTAGTGAAAGAAACCATATTTTAAACTAGTTATAATATTAATGCTCTGTAAATTTACATTAAGCACTATTTTGTAAAAATAAAAATATCAATAAGAAGACCGGATTATATATCTTACTGTTCTTTCTTTTATTGGTATATAATCCAAGTGGATCCTAGTAATAACAAATATTGAAACTGAGCTTGTTCAGCCTCCCTTTCAAACCAGCAGTCAGATCTTGCACCCTATTCCAAAATTGATGAAAAACAATATTGATCTCATGTGTAAATAACAAAACCATTGTGTTTCTTTTAATCTTTATTCACATAACTGACAACAAAAATAATGCATTACAAAAACCCAGATTACTTTCATATTAGCAAAAAAATAAAATGACACTAACATGTGCTTGTACTATGCATGGTGTGTTGTGAATGGTTATGGTTCAGTAACAAATTCATTGACTTTGTTGCTGTTGTTTTCTGTTGACAATGATATCAAATCTTGGTGTCTTGGTGCTGAGTGCTACTAACATGTTGTGTTGAGGATCCATTTGATTTATTATTATTCTCTCCTGTTGTTTTTTTTTTTGTTTTTTTTTTTTAAATTCATTTCACCCCAAGCAAGGCAAGAAAGCCACTGAGTGTTAAAGAATATAAGAAAATACTATTAAGGAGAGATTGGAAGACGTGAAGAGCATGCTCACAGTGTTTGACCAGCATAGACATTTTACGTTAATTTTTGGTTTTAGTATAATCTATGTTTCCAATCAAACTATTTAATTACTCTAGATTGTAACATAGTTTTACAGTGTCTTTTCTACAAATATTTTCATGATAATTGTTCTGATGAGTTTTCCTCTTTGGTACATAGACTTTATGGATTTCAGCACAGTACTAGATTGGCAGCTAGGTCTCATCATTTTACAGTTGAAATGGCTAGATGTAACCTTAAGTTCAGTTTCTCCTCTCACACATCTCGCTTGTGGAACTCTCTTCTAGGCTCCTGCTTTCCAGGCAACTTTGATCTTTAAAAATTTAAATGCAATGTTGATCATTATTTTCTGTCTTAATTCTTCTTCTTTTAATTGTTCTCTGTCCTTTTTCTTTTTCTCATATTTTTCCCCACTCAGTAAGCCCTTGCATCATAGCGGCTTTCTTGCTTTGCTTTGAGTGAAATGATAAAAAAAAAAAGATATCAAGAATCCACCTCGTTGCCAAATTGACTATGGTGAGATTCAAACTTAGTTCTCATGGTTGGAATGTTAATGTTCTAATCACTCAGCCATGCACTAATCCCGCATTGGTATACTTCAGAAAGGTATAAATCTACAAAAAAATGGTTGATGGAGTACATGAGTGAGCATATGGGTAAACCACTAAGAAAGAAAAAAAAAAATTAATTACAACTATTGTCAACCTTGACTGGACCTGGTCTTTTTTTTTTTTTTTTTTTTTTAAAATCAAAGCTTCTAGAAAACAACATCTCTTTTTAGAATATTGTTAAACATGGGATAAGAAAGAAAGAAAAAAAAGATTATATCTACTGGCTGATCTATTTTTAGTGGATTTAATTTAGATTAATTTTGTGGTGATTAGGAGAGATTTTCTGCATTGTTTTTATTGCTTTTTTATTTTTTATTTTTTTAACGGCAAGATTAGCTTATTTTATTTTATTCTGTTGCAAGTGCCAACTTCCTGTCCCATCCCACATCCCACACCACCCCAAACTTGCGTTTAATATCACATTCATATGAAATTAGGCTAGGTACATTCCCTGGTTGTCTGGGTAAATATTAGACCACTAGATACCTCAACTTTGAATGTAAGAACACTACCCCTGTTTAATATTACAGTATTATGGGGTTTGGCTAGATACAAGTATGGGTAGCATATGGTGTCTGCGTACCCACCAAATACCTCAACGTTGCTCTGAATTTATTTATTTTTGGTAGTGGGGGCAGGTAATTTGTTGGCTGGTCAGTATTTTTATATTTTTATTTAAAAAAAGAAAAGGAAAATGTTGCATAATGTAAAAAGTGGATTTTCTTACCAGGCCCCAGTGTAAGAGTCTTGTGACCTCCTCCCCTGGAATCTATGATACAACCCTCCCAAATATATAATATGGCTACCCGAGTCTACTATATCTCAATTTTCATAAGGTAGTATTCATATAAAATGCAAATTTTATTGTAACCTAATTATACACAAATATGGATTATGTGCAATATAGATGAACAATTCAAAAAAATTGAAAATAAATACAATGTATCTAAATACAAATTAGAGACATGTCATAATAGATCATTCCATTTTAACTAAATCAGCAAGATTTTTCTTCTTAAAAAGTTTAATAATTTTAACACATTCCACATTATGGATAAAAAAATAGTGAATTTTATATGATGTCTGTTTTTTTTTGTTTTTTTTAAGAGACTTAGCATGAGTGAAACAAATAATTCACAGATTTGCACGAAGAAAAAAAAAAAGATCCCAGAATGACGTCAAAATTCACAAAAGGTTTTCATCCTTTAATATTCCGTTGTGCACAGTTTAATTTGTAACATATATAAATGTAAGTAGAAAAAAAAAAAATATTGGTAAGTTAGCAAGGGTCACAAAGCACTGCCCAGGGACCCCAATCAGGTTGGCCCCTCCCACAGTCAGGAGTAGTATGCACCGGCTTTGTTTCTTACTAATTCTGCTGATACTTATTCTATTGTTAGTACCTTAATTGTAAAATATTTAAAACCTATTAATCCATTTGGACTAGTGTCTTCATTTTGCTTATTGTAATCCCAAAAGTTTATTCAGTAACCATCTTGAAATCTGAACACAAATTCTTTATTTAATGCAGGTATATAAAGGTACCAGGGATGAACAATTACTAGAACAGATGCAGATAAGGTCAACTGTTATCTTCCCCACATATCTCTATAAATTGTGCTTCTTACTCTGTAACCCTCTACCTCGAGTGGTTCTTGGGCCTTGTACAGAGTGAAAACATCATCGTAAAAAAAGAAAAATATCCTTCTCACTCCTTAGAGTTACCCTTCCCAGATTGACCATGTCTTCAGGGGTGTAGCTGTACTCACCACGCTTGGTCAGTTGTGGGTTGGTGAGGCTATTTAACCCATAGTTGGAGGTTTTGAATTCAGAGGTGTCATTCTCATAGACCCGTTGCCACCTAAGGCTATAGGATCTGTTCTGTCCTGCTATTTACCCATAGCATGTGTATGGGCTGTTCTAATTTTACTGTTCAGGCTTTGGGGAATATCTTGTATCAATGAATTCTTTTGAATTAATAGGTCTGAATCACAATATTAATTTTTTTTTCACCACCTTAGCTAGGGATTGAACACACTAGATACACTTAAACTGTACTGTAAACCAAACAATTTTCACCTAAGATAATCAGATGGGAATCTGAAACTGGAATTGAATAAAGTGTTTGGTTTGGATTACATAGTACCTTTGAATAAAGGCATTTATAATAATAATAATAATAATAATAATAATTTCTGTTATTAATTTTATTCAGGGCTGCTTGAGTTGAGGACATTTACATGAATATAATAAAAGATGTGTAAATCATAAAAGAGATTTATTTGAGAACAAATTGACAGAAAAATCTTGAGACTCTTCTTTATGCGTCTAATTAATGAATTGACCATTAGCATCGATGACTGCTTCAATACGTCTGAAATGTTGACATACCTGAATCAGATGATCTTTATCTATTTTGGACATTGTACTTGTATGATGATAAACTACATCTGGCAGAAAGGGCTCTGATCAGGAGATTGGAGGTCTTGAAGAGTGTAGAACCACCTCTTAATTGCTGTTGTTCCCAGGTCCACCCTGACCTGGGGTGGTAGCACCTGTTAGGGTCCCAGCTATAAGAAAATAATAAATCCTCAAATCAAATACTATGAAAATATAAAAATACATTTTTATAGTAAAAATACCAGCAATACATTATTATATAAAAAATTACCAACAATACCTATTTATAATAAAATGACCAACAATACTTTTTATCTGTAGTTGAAGGCATACGATTGCTTTCAAAATATATTTAATTGAAGTCATAAAATTCTATTCAAATATTTAGATTTTTTGCATTAAATAAGAGGTTGATATGATGCTAAACAAACATTGTTACTTTTGTGATGTCAACGAACACTTGTTGCCACTTTCGTAATGCTCGTTGTAGTAGAGACTTTGTAATCGCAGCTACAACTATATTAACACCATCGAACAGTACTGGTGTCAGATACCTTTGAATACCACTCACACTAATAGTACATGCTCGATAATACTTGCTCGAAAAGTAACCACCAAATAACGATCCATATAGTCATCACTTAGATGCCACATATATACATTCCCTTTACCATCACATAATATACTTATTTAAAATGGGATTGCCTGTGTTTGCTCTCTGGTGATCTGTGTTCAAACTCCAGTGTTGGCAGTGACACTTTTTTCAGAGATTTTATAGTGTTATGGGAGCATTGGTTTACTTTCCCTTTTGATTATGCCTTATACATAGTAGGCTAACAGAGTCAGCCAGGAGGCCATATGTTTGGGGTGATGTGATCATGGAGATTTTAACTCATCCATTTTTGGGTTATCTTGGTCTTAAGAGACAGCATAGAGTCTTGTTTATAGGTGTACTGTTTTCCTTTGCTCATACTCTCTATCCAAGGCCTCTACAAACACCTCCTTATAGTCAGCATTATTGGCTCTTAATCCCTGAGAAAAGAAGTAAAGAGACATTACCTCATTCCCAGTTGCCAGTAACTTTGTTTTCATGACTGTTTGAATGTCCTTAGGTTCTATGCATAACACTTTATCATTGCTTGACTTTTTGATCCTGATCAAGGTTTTTTTTCTCATTGGAGAAAAACGAAAACATTCCAAGCTCTTGATGTTTCAAGTTGCTTAACAAGTGCTTTGCGTGAATCAGTTGGTTATTATTTGTCTTTGTAAACATGAATTGGCCTCTCCTCATTACATATGTCTTGTAACAAAGGTACCTATGCACAACTCTTCCATTAGAGTGCCTTGAAACTTTGAGTTCTTTTGCAATTACATTGACTTTCTGTGGTTCATCTCTATAATTAACATCTTTCATAAAAATTTAAGTGTTCTCATGGTATTAGGATTTAGCAGGCATTTTGTATTTGGCTACTGTCAGTATCCCTGTCAGCAGCTTGTATCTCTATGCAAATTTTGATAACAAATGATTGCTTGATTCCTGAAAAGGCACAATCTTGAAATTACTGCACCTTTCAACATGTCTTTTCATTTGTTGATTTATCTTTGATGTTTATCATCATTTATATGAATGGAAATTATAATCAGAACAAGGAAGAAAAACGATAGGGCTGTTAAATGATGTATCTTCAAAGAACTGAGCAACCCTCAACACAAATTTATTCAAACTGTTATCCTCATCACATTTCTGCTATTTCTCAGATGAGGAATGATCATTATTTTTGTCTTCTATGTGCTGCATCCCTTCAGAATGTGGGGGATCATAGCTCTCTACAGCTTCCTATCCCTTACAGTTGTTAGGAGTATTTCTCCTTTTGCCAATTCACCTGCCCTCATTCTGTCATACAATTGCACAAGCTTCTCAGGTAGGTGACCGAACACCTTCCTCTATCTCTCTTGCCCTAGATATACCCTGTGAGTGTCTGTTTCTCCAAGCACTCATTATGTGTCCATGAAATTTCAGCTCTCTCTTTCTCTTTCTGAGTATAAGCGTTCTTTTTGTTAACATTTTTCTTTTAGGATTTCCCTGTTGCTTACTGATTCCATTGATGGAATTAGTTTCCTCATATCTTTGAGGACCTCTTTAAGTTATTCTTCTGTGTGTCGTGTTTCTTCAGGATGTTGGGGATCATGGCTCTTCACATTTTCCTGTCCTTTATACCTCTTAATAACTTTTGTCTTTTTGCCATCTTTCCCAAACTCTGCTCTGCCATCCATTCACTCAAGATCAGAGGGTTGTCCGTTGCTTTCCTTTTCTCTCTTATCGTCAATCTGTTCTGTGAGTATCAAATTTTCCACGTCTTCTTTCCTCAGAAATTTCAGTTATCTCTTCTTGAGGTTAAGTATAAGTGTCCTTATTGCTGCCATTGTTTCTAGAAGTTCGTCATATTCGGTCCATAGTATTCTCTATATCCTTTTGTAGGATAAAAAAATATCCTCTAACACTGCTGGCACATATTTAAACTAAGTTTTCAAATAATAGAAATAAAAAAAACAGGATGTTCATTGTAGACTGGCCTCTCACACTTGAAGGATTGTCACAACACAGCCTACCTACACAACCTACCTGTCTCGATAAAAACTAAAATATAAAAAAAAATGTATAAGGAAAATAAAAAGAATTCAAATTAAAATAAGGCATCTGTGCTTTCCTTTAAAACTTATCTCTTTCTTTCTCTCTCTCTCTCTCTAAACTTCTCTATATACTTCTCCCTCAACTAATGAGAAGGCAACTCTCAAATAAAGAGGAAGAAGAAAAGACTGGCCAAAAGACACTGGAAGTTTGTGGGACCAAAGCCTACTAATTTGTGACTGAAAACTACCAAACATCAAGGAGGCTCCACACACAACTTCTGTTATAAAAAAAATGAAAAAGAAAAGAAACGCTGGAAAATAAAATAATTTGGGCCAATCAAAAAAATGAACAAAAAAGAGACTTTTGATGTTAGCCAAAACCAAGGTTTGTGCCAGAGTCTTGGAGCCTGGTCAAAAGGATATAAGCTGTCAGCTCTGAGCTAAATGAAAGAATGGATGGCAAGGGTGACGACAAGAGATGTGACCACTGGAGAAATGCATGACACATGATGAAGTAGTTAAGAGATCATCTGCTGATCATATTTCTGCCCTGGTTCGGGCCAAGAAAAACATAGTCATTTTAGAAATAGGTGAGTGTCAATATACTATGACTACTATCAAGTGCTAACTTCCCAAACTCTCAAATACTTTCTCTAAACTACTACCAATATCCACCTTATAAATAAACATTTTGCTACACCAAATATCAAAGAACTCTAAAAAAAAATGAAAGAAAAATATATTATCTTATACCCTTGAGTTCATTTTATTCCAAAGTTTCCAATAAAAAAAAACTCCTAGCAAAACTCCATACATTCTTCTCAATTAGCCAAAGGTTAGTAAATCTCAAGTTTTTTGATCTCTTGGTTTTGTGGGTTTAATAAAAAAAAATGCTATTTCACATGATTGTTCAAATTGACAAGTATACAAACATTTACCTGATTTAAAATTTGCTACATGTTTCAGATTTATTATGACAAAGTTATTCTGAAAAATTTACTGATGATTCTGGGAGAGATTCTAATTGTGCTAATCTTTTAAAAATTTATGTAAAGATAAATTTTAATAGTGAGATCAAATGGCATGTATATGAATAGACAGTGAATTCAGTAAATATGAGGTGGTACAAAAACTTCTCAGACTAGTTATCTTATTAAAAAAACTAACATATTTACCTAAGTTTTAACATCACCTCCTTTCAAATAGTGTTGTATCATCGAGGTGAATGATACACAGAAAAGAATGAGTGCTTAATATATTTATTCAGCACCAGTATCTGGTGCTACCAGATACATACAAAAAACACAGAACAAGTTATAAAACAATTAACAAGACAACTTACAAGGATCTGTCTATATTTCTGAGATGAGGTATTATGTACATTATTTACATTATTCAGACTATTGTTCTCATCTTTGTCGCCATATTTATTACGTTTCGGCCATAGTATGCTCTGTCCTTCATCAGGTGGTTGGAATGTCGAACTGAATCCTTTATTTCGCTAACTGGGGTAGACAGTTCTAGTTCCACATGCCATGTTTTAATGGATGTTAGTTATCAGTTATCTCCTGTTAATTTCCCTCTGAAAGTTCTCCACTGCCTTAACTGGGTATTGAACTCACACTCTTTTGGGTCCTGTCACTGGATCTAACTAACACCTTTATCTTTAACTTACAAGGAATAGAGGAGGGTCAAATGCTGTATAGCCAAACAAAGTAAGATCAGTCCAAATATTAATCAGCTTAGTATCAACTTATTAATTAACTGTTGAAGTCCTTAATTGTAGACTGTTTAAGGTTATGAGCCAGGCCATCTGGTAGAGTGCTGAAGAGGTGCTACCTACCCTACAACAAATAGTTACCTTGCGCACTAATACACTGGTCCTAGCATTCTTGCCACTTTTGGAATCCAGCCTGAAAGTCATTTTCCCTGAGCAAATTGAGGACCTTCTGTGATTCACTGTAGATCTCAGCAATGGTGTTAAAACGGTGATCTTTGTACTGCATTTTCAGCTTGCAAGTCTGCAGGTGCTAAATCTGTCAAATAGAGTGAGTGCAGAAGCAATACAATGTTGTTTTTGGCTAGAAACTCATGATTGAGGAGAGCTCGGTGACGGGATGCATTGTCATTGTGAAGAATCTAATTTATCATACTCCACAGATCTGGTTGTTTTCGACAAATGCCCTCCTTCAACTGCTTCAAAATGTTGCAGTAGAACTCTTGATTGAATGGTTTAGCCTTGGGGGGGGGTTCTCAGTACACAATACCACAGATGTCAAAAAAAATGATGAGCCTCCTAAAATTGTGGGCTATAGCATACACAGAAAAAGACAAACTTAACTAAGAGCTGCAAAGGAAAGGAATTTGTGGAGAGCCATGATCGCCCACTTCATGAAGGGACACTTCACATAGAAGAAATCTCAACCTTGAATAAGTAGTAGACAACCCACATTGTTAACATGTAATGAAGGGATTTACCATGGAACAAAGTGATTTATCTAAGAAAAGCTAAGGTGTGACACAAGGCTGAAGGTATGGAACACTTGAAGAATGAACTCACTACTCAGTAATAATTGTTAACCTGCAATGAAATATTTACCAGCCTTTTATATATATATATATATATATATATATATATATATATATATTACTAACAAATTGCATTTACAACATTGGCTCTAATAGTTAATATTTTATTTGCATAATATTTTTAAAAGCATATTTTAATAAATATTTCTTCTATGTTATATTTAATTCAAATTTTAAAACTTCCCATTTATAAATAATGTTTCTATTGGTAAAGTTTTTTGTAAAAATTCATTATGTTTATATAGAAGTTATATTTGCCTTGTCATAAATTAGAAAAATATACAGTGTTCATAATAAGCAATGTTGCCATCTGTTATTTCGCATTATTACAAATTAACTGAATGGAGCTGAAAAACCTTTTTTATGGAATTATCTAAATAAGTCAAAATAATCTGCCTAATTAGATTTTTTGAAAACTGTAGTGAATTCTTTAAACAAGTGAAAAAATAGTAAGTTTCCTGAATTTATTATTATTATTAATTTAAACATTAGAAAATTATTTAGATGTTTCTCTCGTTGTCAACTCTTGTCTGTAGCTATGTCCAGAGTAGGAAATTCAAGTGGAATTAGCATGATGACATAAAGAAATCTATAAAATAGATGTCTTGCTGGCTGGAAATATTGTTTTATGTAAACATTTTAGAGAGATAAGAGAATTTCTATAACAACTTTTTCTCCGTTTGATGAACAGGTACTTGAGTAGTTTGGTTAAATAATATTAGCTGTAATAAATTATTGGTCCTGATCTGGCATCTCGGCTTCAGTCACTTTCCCATCACTGTAAATTTGTTTCCCTCTGCCGTTTCTATAAATACTTTCATAGTAATTGTTGGGATGAACTCTTCGCTGTGGGACCTAGATTGTATGAATTTAAGCACAGTACTAGACTGTTCATGCTCAGAATGTTATCAGAAAGAGCAATGAAAATGCAGAAGGATGTGTACCTATGTTTCATAGACTACGCAAAGGCTTTCAAAAAATTATGCCACAAGTATCTGCTGGAACTCCTCAGCAACCTCGATTTATTTGGGAAAGATATCAGAATAACCAAGAACCTATACTGGCAGCAAACAGCATGCATGCGCAAAGTGAACGAGTTCAGTGAAAGGGGGTGTAAGGCAAAGATACGTCTTCTCACCTAACATGTTCAACCTATACAATGAGGCAATTCTGAGAGAATTGGAAACCCTATTGGAATTTAGCATTGGCAGCCACAATCTTAACAACATAAGACACGCAGATGACACGATACTGATAGCAGACACGGAAAAGAATTTTAAAAATTTCCTACAGAAGGTAGTGGCAGAGAGTGAGAAGAAAGGATTAAGCATAAACTACAAGAAAACAGAATGCATGGTCATCAGTAAGAGGAAAAGCCCGAAATGCAACTTCTAGGCCGGGAACGCTAGAATCAAGCAGATGCAGAAGTTTAAATATCTGGGAAGTGTCTTGACAGAGGACAGTAAGTGTGACACTGAGATCTATATACATATTGAGATGGCCAAAGATGCATTCCAAAAGCTGGGCAGAGTATTGCAAGACAGGAGGATTTCTTTGGTAACAAAGAAAAGAATACTGAGCTGTTACATGACATCTGTCCTTCTTTATGGCAGCAAATGTTGGATGATTTCCTCAATGATGAAGATGGGACTCAAAGTGATGGAGATGTGGTTCTACAGAAGGATGCTAAAGATATCATGGACTGAGCATGTGAGCAATGATGAGGTCTTAGAGAGGATGCAAACAAGGAAGAGGCTTATACTTAATATCAGGAAGAGGCAGCTGAAATTTCTAGAAGACATAATGAGGAAGGCGGGCCTGGAGAATCTGATACTCACAGGTCGAATAGAGGGAAAGAGAAACAAGGGAAAGCAGCACGTGACATACCTGGTGGCCTTGCGCAGATGGATGACAGAATGTGGTAAGGGGGAGGAAGCAAAAAGAAGGAACTTGTTGAGAGCTGCAAGGGATAGAGGGAGAGCCATGATCACCTACGTCTTGAAAGGACATGACACATAAAATGAAAGACTAGACCAGACTGTTCAACTGAACTGCTGAACAATACACTGTTTACATTATTCGGACTATTGTCCTCATCTTTGTCGCGATGTTTATCACAGCGTTTTGGCCGTTGTATGCTCTGGCCTTCTTCAGGTGGTTGGAATGTCGAACGGAACCCTTTATTTTTCTCACTGGGGTAGACTGTTCTAGTTCCATGTGCCATGTCTAATGGATGTCAGTTATCTCCTGTTAATTCCCCTCTCCAAGTTCTCCACCACCTTAACCAGGTATTGAACTCACACTCTTTGGGTCCTGTCACTGGATCTAACAGTAAGCGAAATAAAGGGTTCAGTTCGACATTCCAACCATTTGTGATAAACATTGTCAAAACGTTGTGATAAACATTGCGATAAAGATGAGGACAATAGTCCGAATAATGTAAATAGTGTACATAATACCTCATCTCAGAAATATAGACAGATGCTGAACAATAGTTAGTACTTTATAAAAGACCACTGTTGTATATCAATTCTCACATCCTTTGAAGAGTTGGTGCCCACTGATAACCAGATAGACGCATCAACATTTATTGCTTCTACCTCAACATTTCTATCAATGGTGATATGTCATCTCTCGTGGCAATAAGAGACACAAGGCAATGGAGGTATGGTTCTACAGAAGGATGCTAAGGATACCATGGACCAAACATGATGAGGTTTTGGAGAGGATGCAAACAAGAAGGAAGCTTATACTTAACATCAGGAAGAGGCAGCTGAAATTTCTGGGACATGTAACGAGAAAGGAAGGCTTGGAGAATTTGATACTCACAGAGTCGATACAGGGGAAAGCAATGTGTGACATACTTAGCGAGCCTAAGCAAGTGGATGGCAGAACAGGGTTTGGGAGAAGTAGCAGAAAGACAAATTATATTGAGAACTACAAGAGACAGGAGGAAGTGGAGAGCCATGATCACCTGCTTCCTGTAGGGACATGGCACATAAAAGAAAGAACTGTTGTTAGTAACCACAAGGTAGACTCTCTTTTTTTTTTTTTTTTTTTTTTTTTTTAAGCGTATATTGAATATTTGATGATTTTTACTGCCTGTCAGAATTATATATCTATGATATTTTTTATTGTTTTGTTGTCTGTTATATTATCGGATTGCATTTGGTTGCAGTAAATTAAATTGATAGTATTTTTGTTGGACTTTAAAACAGGTTTATCCTGCATGTTAATATGATTGCCTATAAAAAATAATTTTATTTGTTTTTTAATGATCTGACTTCGGAAGCCATTTTTGTTTAATACTAGACAATTAGCATTGTTGAAATGTTTTATTTTTCTGACTGTTATCTTGTATCAATAAAGATATTCATTTTGATAGTTTGGGAGATAGGAATTAATACTGGTAGATGTTTTTATATGCTGAAGTAGTAATAAAGTTCTGACCATTAAAGTCAATCCAGACATTAAGAAAAAAGATTTTTATTTTTCTCTTATTCTCTCTTTTATTGAAACCAAGGTCATATGCAAAACTAACAGTTTTTTCTTTTTTTTTATCTAATTTCTATCATATTTTCATTGACAAAACCACTGGTACTCTGTTATACCAACTACAAAAAAAAAAGGATTCTCAAACTTGGAAGCACTTTACATAAAAAGAAGGCTACCTTCTATCAATATTATGTAACTCAGGGTCTCTTCAAGGACTGGAAGACATAGTGAGTTGTCATAATTCCACAAAATTCAGATTAAAGACATTCATAATATAAGTGAACGACTTTATTTTATCTGTTATTTTATTTATTTTAAAACAAATCTTTTCACCTGAAACAAGGCAATAAAGCTACTAAGATGCAAGGTGTTACTGAGTGCGAGAGAATATGAAAAAAGAAACATTATTAAGGAACAGGAATAAAAGAACAAGAATTAAGAGAAAAGATAATGGTTGACATTGCATTTAAATTTTTAAAAATCAAATTTGACGGAAAAGCAAGAAACTGGAAGAAAGTTCCACAAGCGAGAAGTGCAAGAGAAGAAATTGTTAGCATCGAATTTGTAGTTATCTCTATCTGTTCCAACTGTAAAATAAGATCTAACTGCCAATCTATTACTGCATTTAATTGATTGTTGATGGTTTACCCAAGAAATATAACAGTTTGAGTGTTTTATCATTGGTTGGTTGATTTTGTTTAGTGGCATATCAACACCTCTATGGGTTATTTAATGCCAAACTCTAAATATTTTGTATGCCGCTTTATTTTATTTTGGGAGATAATAATGGTTTTAGTGATACAAGTCTTACTAATTAACCCATAGCTGGGGGGAGAAGAGGTGAATTCATATCTTTCTCAAGGGTATTGGTACATAAGTAAATATAATGAACCCAACAGAAATTGGAACTCAGCTCTCTGATTAAGAATTTTGAACTATTATCCATTACACCACCCACACATCTAAGCTTACAGAACCTGGTATTCCCAAGTGATCTAGGTACTCGATGTTGCTTAACTTTGAGGATCACATGGGAAAGCAGTGTTTCGGCATGATGTGGCCGTGAGCCCCTCATCAGGTAAATAAATAAAATTACTGAGAGTACAGGAACCTGTTTTATCGTTTTTGCATCTTCAAGACGCTAAGGGCTAAATTGGTCGTTAAAAAAAATATCTGTGATGATATATGTTGATATTTTTGGGGCACCTCGAAGTGGTGTAATGGCTAGCAACCTTGTCTCGCTAGAACAATTACGACTGAGTAGTGAGTTCGATCCTCACTGGGTGCTCCATACTTCCGGCCTTGTGCCACATCTAAGCAGCACTTAGAAAATCACTATATATTGATATTTTTGTATCTTTATCAGGACTATGGTTTTCCTGCATCATGAAGATGTCATTAACATGTCCACACACTGGTTTTTCGCTCATTAGAAAGCATCAATTATTAAATATTTTTAGCAATCTCCTATTTTAATTGCAGAAGTCTTTATTTCATTGTGTGTCTGTGTAGCTTAAAGAGATAAGATAACTTTTAAACAAGACCCAAATTTCAAACTGATTTTATATTGATGTTTATAACCCAGCTCTTAAATTACCAAATCATACACCTGATGCTTTGATATACAAATATAAGTTTAATGCTATGAATGTGATGTAACTAACAATGGTAATATGTTAATACAGGTTGTCCATAAAGTTCGTGTGCACTTAAAAAAAATTATAACTTTATTTGTATTTGTGATAGAAATAATTTGTAAAAAGGATTAAAAAGAAGTAAATCTATATTTTTTAAGGTTTTATTGAAATTTTATTTAAGTTTCCACATGTCTTCCATCATTAGCAATACAAAGGGTAATACGATTTTGCAGTTCACGGAAAACATTTGCCAACTGATTTACAGTAATGCCTCAAATCACATTAGTTATTTTAGCTATACTTAAAACTAGGTACATTAAACTTTATAACATTTTTACAGATTATTTCTATCGCAAATACAAATAAAGTTATAAATTTTTTAAAGTGCACACAAACTTTATGGACACCCTGTATATTGTTGTAAATTGTTTTAATTTTTCAGTATGTTATTAGTAACTAGCCTAGAAATGACCCTTCAGGTGGGCTTTTGGGTCTTCAGCCTTTTACCTTCAGTGTTCTATGTATGTAAAAGAATTTAGAAATAATAAAGTTATTTTATCTTTATTTGACACCTTAATCCAGCATAATCTTTCTTTGTATTTGCAACCGATCTCCGTAGTTTGTTTACATTTAATTTTGCACGCGATTTTTATTTTCTTTTAAAATCAACATTCATTATGATTCCTTCACAGAAAGACACTCTTCTTAAAAGACATTAGGGAACTTGTGCTATGTAATATTTCAAATACGTCATAGTACGTGTGTTAGAAAAAAAAAACATATGAGCAATATACTGTGCCCTGCTTTAACTTTAATTATGCTTAGATGATATCAGTTGCAATTTTGATGAAATGCAAAATTAAAGTTAAACTTTTAATAAAGAATTGTTTTTTAAATCTTGTTCGATATGTAAATTTAACTTTAAATGGGTTATTTAATTTTTAATCATGTGTAACTATAGTAGTTAGTTACTAGTAATAGCTACTGTTAGTACCTATTATTTTAGGTTGTTTATGATTTGCTGAGATTGAAAAATGGACATTTTAGTATAAAGGTTATCTGTAGCGACTGTAGTTTAAGTTGATAACAGATTTGATTGCATATCAGGTGTTGTTGACTTTAGCTTGTTTCTAATTATTAAGTTTTTATTTAACATTTTCAAAGTTACATTGTTATAGAATTATTGGCCAGATGTGCTGGCCCATGTGGTAAAAATACAAAATTGTCTTTGTTCTTTTTTTAATATTGTTCACCTTATACAGGGCCCAAGAGCCACCCAAGGTAGAAGGTTATTGTTATATTCTCTGCTAATAGGAATATATACTTGACAAACACGGTGGATAAAATAAGTAAAGGTTTATTGTAAAAAACCAATACAATAAGAGTAAAGGTAACAATTATGCACAAGGCCATCGCAAGTCAATCCAGTAGTTCTCACATAAGTTTGAGTTGTACTCAACAGATCCCATCTAGAAATATTTACCAGCCTCCCCACAAGGTAGGATGTGGCACAAAGCTGGATTTAATGTGGGGCAATCTGAGCCCAGAGAACACGGATGAGACTCTGCCCTTCGGCATAGCTTTGTCTGCATTCCCCTCTGCCCGAAGGCAGAAAGTTCGACAACAGTCAAGAGCTAAGTATCAGATCCCAGCTAGAGTATCTAGAAACTGCCCCATGCAGTCACATTTGACACAAAGCCAAATTTAATGTGGGGTTCCCAAGCCCATAGGCTTGGCCAAAAAATCACCATGGACACTGCATAAACGAAATCTGGTCTGTCTACCTCCCCGAATGAGTCTCTGCCCTTCAGCATAACCTCACCCGGGTTCCTCTCTGCCTGAAGGCACAGAGTTCAACAACAGCTAAGATCTGAGTAACAAATCGCATCTAGACTCTTTTATATTTTGTCTTACAATTTGCTCAATACTGTTCTTGATATATAAAAATAAATATTGTTATCTCATATGTGTGTATATATATATATATATATATATATATATATATATATATATATATAAATAAAAGTGAACATCAGGCTGTGAGTGTTGGGTTTTTTTCGACAATTGAGAAAAAACCCAACACTGATGATTGTGTCTAGCATCAAACAGCGTGTTGACTTCAATGTTCACTTTTATATTTACATATGCTCTGTGTCTAATATTGAACACCTTATCCCATAAATATAGCACACCTTAAAATTATATTTTTTATATATATATATATATATATATATATATATATAATCATATACTTATATTTTGATTGGCCATCAAAGCTTATGTAATAATGCTCCCCCTATATATCTGCACATTTTAAAACTTTTTTTTTTTTTTTTTTTGCAATCAACACCATCACTTGACAAGACATCAGCAGTGTTGAAACAAAATGGCTATTTTTGTAATGATATTATAACATGCTTATGTTATAATTTTTAAATAATATATATATATACACACACACACACACCTGTTCATAAAATTATATAACTATGTAACCTATTCGCTAACCGCTGTTTCTTCTCTTTCAATTAAAATTTCTATAAGCAGAAATTCAGCTTACCTATCGGGTTAGTGGTATCCTTGTTTGTCTTTTCCTAAAATTTTTAGAGTCCAGCTGATTTAAACACATACCTAAAAACGCCACTTACCTAAGATACGTAGATCATATTCTTTTATTATATTCTCATAATATTAATCTATTAGACATAATAAAGAAATTTAATAACGTTGAACCTACTATTGAATTCACACATGAATTTTAAATAAATCTCAACCTTTCCTTTACATCTTATTAATACGTAACTATAGCAAATTAGATTTTAGAGTTTATCATAAACTCACTATCAAAAATGATCTAATTAATTTTTATTCCCAAAATCAAAAAATGGAATCTGGATTAGTCATAGGATTCTACCTCCTTAGTTCTTAGAATATGTATCCCAGAATGCCTAGATGAAGAAGAGAAATACATTGAAAAAAACATTTAGATTTCTTCCTTACCCACATCATTTGATGCTCAATGCTAAAAAATTAGGATACAAAATCCACAAATCTAGACACCACCGATAGCAATTCTAACATCAACAACAGCGATTTTCTCTTGTCCTTCAATAATCATACCAAAAAGCTTATCCGTGAATATGAAGGGATCCAACTGAAAATAAGTAAATAGAACATGTCTAAATTAAAACAAAAAATATGCAAATATATGTGGGTGGGTGAGTGTGTGTATATGTACATATATATGTGCATGTGCATGTGTGTGTTTGTATGAATGACTAGGTGAAGAAGAGAAATACATTGAAAAAACATTTAGATTTCTTCCCTACCCACATCATTTCACCCTCAATGCTAGAAAATGAGGATACAAAGTCCACAAATCTAGACACCACCGATAACACTTCTAACATCAATAACAGTGATTTTCTCTCGTCCTTCAATAACAATACCAAAAAGCTTATCCGTGAATATGAAAGGAACCAACTGAAAGTAAGCAGACATGTCTAAATTACAACAAAAATACGTGTGTGTATGTGTGTGAGTGTGTGTATGTGTGTATGTGTATATATATATATGTTGGGCATCTTGTCATGGTGTAATGGTTAGCAAGCTTATCTCACTAAAACAGTTACTACTGAATAGTGATTTCGATCTTCACTGGGTGCCCCATACTTTTGGCCTTGTGCCACATCTAAGCTATGCTTAGAAAATCACTAAGGCACCTTGAGGCAGTGTAATGGTTAGGAATCTTGTCTCGCTAGAACAATTATGACTGAGCAGTGAGTTCAAACCTCACTGGGTACCCCCCTACTTTCAGCCTTGTGACACATCTAACCTATGCTTGGAAAAATCACTATATATATATATATATATATATATATATATGTGTGTGTGTGTGTATGAATGCCTAGAAAATGAGGATACAAAGCCCTTTTTTTTTTTCTTTTTTTTTTTGCCATGTGTGATACATGCTTAGGCGATCATGTGTCTTTCAATACATGACTGACAAGGTAGATTTTTTTTCCCACAGTAGGTTGCCATTTCTTTCTGTGGTAGACCAGTTGCTATCCAAGGCTATAGAATCCGGTCTGTCCTGCGATTTACCCATAACTGCGGAGAGGAGGAGGAGGAAAAGATTCATACCTTTCCCAAGGGTATTAGCATGTAATTGAATGTAATGGATTTGATTGGAATTCAAACTTGGCTCTCTGATTCCTCAATCCAAGCCACTATCCATTAATCAACTGTACAAATCCCAAAAACTAGACACCACCGATAGCACTTCTAACATCAACCACACAAAACTCATAATCCTACAATCTAACACTCTATCTAAAAAATTGTAAATAAATTAGTTATCACTAATACTAGTATCTTTACCATCACGCTCAAGGCAATCTGAGATATAATGAGGAAGAAAAATAAATCCAACCCCACTTCAGATGCTGGTACTTATCAAAGAAATTTCATACAATGTAATATGTCTTATATCAGCAAGACATCTTAGAATCTAACAAACCCATATCCACAAACATAAGAGGGATTTGTTTGGACAACCATTTAAACTCAACTGTAATACACAGGAACAAAACTGGCTATAATTTTGATTTTACAAATGTTGCCCTTAACATAATACTTTATGCTGAAAGTACTTTGAAGGATTATTTATAAATATTCTACCAGCTATAAACACATATCAAAAACATAATATACATTAAAAATTATAATACATAATGTACATTACATCACCAACCTTTATCCATTTTTAAAGAATCTAACATATCCTTACCTAAAGCAAATGATATGTAAAAACTGTCTGAATGTTCTGTATATCTGAGTGTTTTCAGATATTCTTTTAGCCATTATCAAGGATGATTTTTATTTTTAACTGAATATATGGATTTTTTATGTATCTAGAGTTATATGAATGTTTTCCATTTTTCAAACACAGTCAGCACATCGTATAGCTCAGTGTTGTCCCTTCTACAGCATGTGGGATGTGTGCTGCCCTCACCTAAATAGACGGCATCCTATGATAGTTTGTATAACAAACAGTAAATATGTTTCATTAAGTATTAAATGGTATTGGCCTTTATAAAAATCAGAAAATCAGGACATTTTGCATCATTACAATTACCTAAAAGGTTTTCAAAATGAACTACAGCTGTTCAAAGTGACATTTCTAAATAACATTGTTCTCATGTTGTTCTGCCAGAAAAGTGAGGCGAGGTTGACTCATTTAACAATATATAAATATTTCATGTTGAATATATCTTATGAGACAAAAATCAAAAGAATTTAGATGGGTAGACAGAGGTTACATATGAGTCAAAGATGTCGGTACAGGTCTGGCTTTCCACAGGAGTCAAAAATGTAGGCACATGTCCAGCTTTTGACAGGAGTCAAAAAGGTAAGCTCAGGTTCAGCTCTCCATGGGAATCGAAAAAGTAGGCTTGGGTCTGGCTTTCCACAAGAAGCAAAAAGGTAGGCTCAGGTCCGGCTTTCCACGGGAAGCAAAAAGGTAGACTCGGGTCCATGAGAGTTGAAAAGGTAGGCTTTCCACAGGAAGTTGAAAAATGCTAGGGCTAAAAGGGGTCCGGCTTTCCATGAGAGTTGAAAAGGTAGGCTCGGGTCCGGCTTTCCACGAGAGTTGAAAAGGTAGGCTCGGGTCCGGCTTTCCACGAGAGTCGAAAAGGTAGGCTCGGGTCCGGCTTTCCACGAGAGTCGAAAAGGTAGGCTCGGGTCCGGCTTTCCACGAGTCGAAAAAGGTAGGCTCGGGTCCGCTTTTCCACGGAGAGTCGAAAAGGTATGCTCGGGTCCGCTTTCCACGAGTCTAAAAGGTAGGCTCGGGTCCGGCTTTCCACGAGAGTCGAAAAGGTAGGCTCGGGTCCGGCTTTCCACGAGAGTCGAAAAGGTAGGCTCGGGTCCGGCGTCTCAATCTGCAACTAGCAACCTGGAAAGTGGTGCTATTTGGTGCTGTTCTACTCTGCAAGAGGTGCAGTCAGTACATTTTAAGTTCTCCTGACAGGTCAATTCTTTGTAATAAGTGATAACCTGGAACAAGGTTAATTTCAATTGATTTTGAAAAATAATTAATCAATGTCATAAACCAGTTCTCAAAGCAAATTAATGGTTTTTCAAGACTGGAAAACAACATTGAGTTTGTTATTCACTGGACACATGACTGTTGCAATTGAAAATCAATCAGAAGTATACAAAATCAAAACCTGTTGTCTACAGAATGATGCCTTTCTGTGCAGTAAACAACATCTAACTGGTGCCAAATTGTAGAATTTCATGTCAGCTACCTGATTCTAGAGGCTGCACCAGTTTAGTTCACATCTTTTATCTATTTTTGTCAGCATTTATCTACGTGAAACCAAGAATTTGTAATGAAAAAAAATTCCAAATCCAACAAAAGAGATCACCTGAGTGATAAAGCATTCTCTTCATTCCTTTGTTTGGCAACCGCAAACATCTTTTATTTATATCTCTACATTGGTGAAGGACATTCAACATCTATCACTCTGTTAATTTACATTATTCAGACTGTTATCCTCATCTTCATTGCCACATTCACAATATTTCGGCCGTTGTACACTCCGGCCTTCTTCGGGTGATTGGAATTTTGAACCAGAACCTTTATTTTACCCACTGGGGTAGATTGTTCTAGTTCCACATGCCATGCCTCTTTAACTCAACTCTCCAAGTTTTTTGGTTTATTCACTGGGCTAGTTGTCTTCAAGGACACATAGCTCAGTGGATAAAGACGTTGGTTAGATCCAGTGACTAGACCTTCGAGTTCAATACCAGGCTACAGAGCCAGAGTGTACAACAGCTGAAACATTGTGAATATGGCAATAAAGATGGGGATAACAGTATGAATAATGTAAATAATTATAATACCTCATCCCAGAGATATAGACAGCTACATTCTGGTACTGCTTTCAACATTTATTGTCTTTTTGTGATGACTCTTCAGGATCATGGCTCTCCTCAATTTCCTGTCCTTTTTAGCTCTTAATAAATTTTGTCTTTTTGTTATCTCCCTATAACTTTGTTCTGCGATCCATTTACCCAAGCTCTCTAGGTAGGCTATGCATTCTTTTCCTTTCTTTCTTGCCTTCAATGTCCTGTGAGTATCAAATTTTCCAAGCCATCTTTCCTCATCATGTGTTCATTTCAACTCTCACTTTCTGATGTTATATATAAATGTCCTTTTTGTTTCCATTTTCTCTAAAACTTTGTCATTTCTCACCTGTTCTGTCCATGGCATTCTCAGCATCCTTCTGTAGCACCACATTTCTGTTGTTTCAAGTTTCTTCATCTGCAAAGAGAATGTCCAGCATTCACTGCCATCTAGGAGGACTGATATTATGTAACGGTTCAGTTCTCTTTTCTTTGTTTCTAATGAAATTTTTCTATTTTTTAATACTTTGCTGAGCTTTTGGAAGTCATAGTGCCAATAGTTATTGTAAACACAAAATTATTATTTTCATATGTGTGGCGTGCATTAAAAGTTGTAAAAAATATTTTTTTATTTTGCTTGCATAGACGGCTACAGCATCATGGAATATTCGGTGGTGCATAAAATTAGAAAACTTGGACCACATTTGTACCATCATGAGTATGACAATAAACTACATCTGTGTCCAGGGTAAGACAATAAACTACATCCAACAGCAAGGCCTCTGATCAGGAGGCTTTGAGGAGTGTGGAACCACCTCTTAATTGCTGGTATTCCCAGCTCCACCCTGACCTGGGGTGGTAGCACATGTTAGGGTCCCAGATATGGGCAAATAGTTAACCCCCAGACTGGGTTTAAAACTCTATGAAAATAGGTTTTATTACCAGCAATAAAAATCTTGTCAGCATTAAATAACCCATTGAGGTTGACATATTGTGAACCAAACCAAACCACATTTGCATAGATCAGGGATTCCCAAAGTGGGTAGGACTATCTACCCACCTCTGGGTGCAGTGGAAAGATCCAGAAGGCAATAAGAAAAAAGAGGGTGGTTCGAAAAAAATATGGAGGGGACGGTTTCATTAAAATCAATAATTTCTTATACAGTTGATTGATTCATTTTCTATGGCTTAATCAACCCATTGCAGGTTATTTAAAGCCAGGAATTATTTTTCCTCAAGAACACATGGCCCAGTGGATAAAGATGTCTGTTGGATCCAGTGACTAGACCCAAAGAGTTGTGAGTTCAATACTAGGCCACAGCAGTAGTAAACAAAAAAAAACTTGGAGAGTCAAAGGGAAATAACTGAGACATCTGGAAGAGGCATGGCACATGGAACTGGAACAATCTACCTCGGTGGACAAAATAAAGGGTTCGCTTCAAAATTCCAATCACCTGAAGAAGGCTGGAGTGTACAACAGCCGAAATGTTATGAATATGGCAATGAAGATGAGGATAAGTCTGAATAATGTAATAATGCATGTAATATTTTGGCGGGGAGATAATATTTGTTTTAGTGGTACAAGTCCTACTAATTAACCCATGGCTTGAGGGAGAAGAGGTGGATTCCTACCTTTCCCAAGAGTATTTGTGTGTAAGTGAATATAACGAACCCAAATGGGATTGTAACTCGGTTATCTGATTAACAATTACAAGTCAATATTCATTGCACTTACTTAGAGTTCGAATTCCAGTCAGATCCATTACATTCACTTACATGCTAATACACTTGGGAAAGGTATAAATCCTCTTCTTCTCCTTCCAGCTATGGGTAAATAACAGGACAGACTGGGTTCTATAGCCTTGGATGGCAACTGGTCTACTGCAGAAAGAAATGGCAACCTACTGCGGGAAAAAATCTACCTTGTCAGTCATGTATCGAAAGACGCATGATCGCCTAAGGGTGTATCTCGTATAGCACATAACTGACTGATTCTCAAGCAGTTGCCAAAGTATCATTCTTATACTTACGTTTTGGCAATAGATAATTCAAAAAGGGTTGATAAGCCATAAAAAACAACTTGACACCTTGAACAATATAATGTTAACCTCTTCAGCATAAGAGACATCTAATCTCATAATAATCTTTATTTCCTCTTACAGTCATATCAGACACGTCATTCAGTAAACTTATACTTTGTTGATTGGCTTTTTAGCCTTTTATTAGGTTAACTTTAATAAAAGAAAAGGAAAAGGATATACATTTTTTTTCTTTTTTTTTTTACAAATTAATTATGCCTTTATATTGTGATTTTCATTTTTCAGTTATTATAATCCCTGGCAGTAGGTAAAATAAATACAAATGAAACACATGAAAATTAAAAGAAGTTGTTAAAACTCTGCTCATTTCATTTATTTGCTAAGGAATCTCTCAATAGTCTCTGTGTTAAATTCTGTGTCGGGATTGGGATCTCCTTGCAGACCAAGATTGCATTATGTGGCATCATTATCAGATTTTGAAGCATGATGTCATTTCATTATTTGGACTATTGTCCTCATCTTTGTTGCCATATTCATTACAATGTTTCGGCCTTTCAGTATCTGTCTATATTTCTGAGATGAGGTATTATGTACACTATTTACATTATTCGGACTATTGTCCTCATCTTTGTCACCATATTTATTACTACGTTTCGGCCATTGTATGCTCCAGCCTTCTTCAGGTGCTTGGAATGTCAAACTGAAACCTCACTGGGGTAGACTGTTCCAGTTCCACATGCCATGTCTAATGGATACCAGTTATCAGTTATCTCATGTTAATTCCACTCTTCAAGTTCTCCACCGCCTTAACCAGGTATTGAACTCACACTCTTTGGGTCCTGTCACTGGATCTAACTAACGCCTTTACCCACTGTGACATGTGTCTACCCCAGTGAGCAAAATAAAGGGTTCAGTTCGACATTCCATCCACCTGAAGAAGGCCAGAGCATACAACGGCTGAAACGTAATAAATATGGCGACAAAGATGAGAACAATAGTCTGAATAATGTAAATAGTGTACATAATACTTCATCTCAGAAATATAGACAGATACTGAAAGGCCGAAACGTTGTAATAAATATGGCGACAAAGATGAAGACAATAGTTTGAATAATGTAAATAATATACATAATACCTCATCTCAGAAATATAGACAGATGTCATTTCATGTTATCGTGTTTCATAAATGTAGATATTTACCAACATTTTTTTTTTTAATCCATTTTAGAGCACCATACAGATGTCTATACAGCATAGATAGATATCTTGACAGTTGGCTGTAGAGTAATAGTTCATAAGATAAGCTTTTGATTTTACTGCAACCTTGATCCTCACTTATAATTTGAGGAAATATCTACATAAATTTGTCAATAAACTTAACCTGATGATGAAAAACAAAATCATATACAAGGTGAGTGAAAATTATGTTAACACTAGTATGAGAGGAATCATTTATTCAGGCTTTACTGAACAGTCTCCACCTGTCCACCAGCACGATTGATGCACAAAATCCAGCAGTCAATTACAATTTAGTGCCTTGACACAAATTTCGCAAATTTTTGCATCAATCGTGCTGGTGGACAGGTGTAGACTGTTCAGTAAACTCTGAATAAATAACTTCTCTCATACTAGTGTTAACATAATTTTCACTCACCCTGTATTTTAAGCTGCAAATATTACTTTCTCAATATCTTAATTTTATCTATCTATCTATCTATCTATCTATCTATCTAAAGAAATATAGTTTTAAGGTGTATTATATTTATGGGATAAAGTGCTGAATATCAGAGATAGTGTATGAAAATATAAATATAAAAGTGAACATTGAAGTCAACACTTAGAGGTGACAGGCTGTTTCATGCTAGATGCAATCATCAGGCTTGAAACAGCCTGTCACCTCTGAGTGTTGACTTCAATGTTCACTTTTATATATAAAAGTCAATACTCAGTGACCTGTACATATAAATAGTCAAGCAAAAACACAACACATATGGCCTGATGATTGCAAATAAGCATGAAACACTGACTGTTGCCACTGGGTATTGACTTCAATGTCCACTTTTATATTTATATACACTCTATCCCTGATAGCACTTTAACCCATGTTTTCCACAATTGTCAATTCCAGTTTATCATGTCATGAAAAAATAACTCCCCCCACCTCCACCCTCTGAGCTTAATTTTCTATTTAGCATAGATTTGACTTTTAATTGGTTGATCAAGACAAACCCACAGGTCTGTTTTTAATTCTGACCTTGTGTTTTCTCACTCCTTATCTTTCATAAAAGAGGTAACACTTTACTTTTGAAATTTTCTTAAAAATCATTTGATCACTACTTACCATTACCTGAAGAAGCACAACAGTGCCGAAACGTTAAAGCTATTGTATAGTGATTTCAACATGTTTTTGTATCTTTTATAATAAAAATTATATATATTTTTTAAAGAAAAACAAACCACTTTAAGGTTCCATTATAATCATATATTACATTTTCTGCCATGCATATTCCCTCTACTGGACAAACGGATCCTTCCCTGCAATTACAGGTAGATGGTTTCTTTTGGTTTGCATTAAGATCTTTTTGTAGTTGATTATTATGAAATTCTCTTATAATTCTGCTATTGTGAGAACTAATAATTTTTTCTACATTGCTCATGCCAGAAAACATAATATAGCATGAGCAACGTAGAAAAAATTATTGGCTCATTATAATATACCTCCTTGGGACTACCCATACGGATTACCAAGTTTTTCATAACTTATATATATATATATTATATCACTATACAATATATATATATGTGTGTGTGTATATATATATATATATATATATATATATATATATATATATATATATATATATATATACACACACAATAAGATAAAGAACAAATAGGAAACGTTTATCAATCTAACATGTTTCACTTTTATTAAAGCTTCATCAGAGGATGAGATATGATAGGATAGGATAAAGAACAAATAGGAAATGTTTATCAATCTAACAAGTTTCACTTTTAAAGCTTAATTAGAGAATGGGATATAGAGTAAAAGAAGAAAGAAATTCTGATATTTTTTATTTTTGTATTGTTTCATTTTTCTTGCTTAATCAGGTTTCACATTAATATGGCTTGCTAAACAAATGTTAGTATAATTAGTATATGTACTGCCAAAGCAAGTACATAAACGTTAGTATAATTTATGGTGGTCTGAATTCAAGGAGAGACAACACATCCTTTTGAAGTTTCAAGAAATTAATGGATTTCATGCCTAACTGAAAAACCATAAATATTTCTTTATGTATGTAAGTGTATAATAATTCTAGTTTGTCTGTTTGGTATCCAGATGATAAAGTATATTTGTGGGTTTGTTTTTATAGTAGATATGTTTGATGAATGTTTTGGAACGTTTTACATAAACAATGTTTTTAACGTGTGTTTATAGTTAGTAATATAGTTATTAGTGATCCCTCAAATAATTTTACAAATGCCACCCTAATATATAAGAACTTAATTCTTTACATCAAAGTTTTTCTTTATCTTATTATTCTGTCAAATTCTGATTCATATTTGATGCCAGTTCATATATACTGGGTGGTGCAGATAAATCTGTAAAAAATCAATGTATAATAAAGGCAACATTTTTTATATAACAATTTAATATATTTCAATGGAACTTTATATACAGGTAGGCACATATATAGGTACAAAAATCAATGTGGTCATCATTTTCTCCAGGTGGTACCAGAAGTGTGAGTAGACCTTGGTTATGGCATCCCTGTCCGCATTGACCATGGCGTCCCTGATGGCTGCTTTAGGACATGCCTTGGTATTGTAGGGCCTGGTGTTCATCTCCCTCTCAAAATACACAAAATAGTCGAGAGGATTGCAGTCTGGCGATGAAAGGTGGGGGGATAGACGTCTGGTAACCAGGGGTACGGTGAGCACGTGGCGCCTTTTGAGTACATAATATTTATAATTAAGGTCCTCCTTGACAATCTTTGACATTGTTCGCCTGCTGGTACCTATTTCTTTGGCAATTTATCCTTATCCTTTTGCTGGGGTTCTCTTTGACAGCCTCAGCGACAAACCTGGGTGTTCTACTGGTGCCAGAGCATTTTTTATGAGTCTTGCGTTCTGGCCTGAAATTGTCCTTAGCCTCTGAGACTCCATATGCCTTTGCAAGCTCATAGACCATGGTTTTAGAGTATTTAAAACATTCAATGATTTCCTTGGCTTTGTGTCTGGCATATATGCTCCCCACAACAGTAGCTTGATGTTCATATTCTGAAAATATGTCAATTACTAAGTGTCTTGTGCGTCAATGGCCAGACAGTTACTGTGGCGTAGTACTTTCTAATGGTGCTCTCTAAAACTTGAAATGCTGTGACATTGCCATGTAAAAATTCAAGATTTATCCGTGCCACATATGTATATCCACAGATAGACTGTTTCGCTGTATCACAGCTCTTCATTGTGGCTAGACATCCGATTGCATCAAGCTGGGATCAAAACTTGACCAATTTGTCATCAGTCAGAGGCTCTTACTGACACTGTTTCGCTGTATCACAGCTCTTCATTGTGGCTAGACATCCAATTGCATCAAGCTGGGATCAAAACTTGACCAATTTGTCATCAGTCAGAGGCTCTTACTGACAGACTGTTTCATTGTATCACAGCTCATCAGTCTGGCTAGAAATCTGATTGCTTCAAGCCGGGATTGAAACCTGACTGATTTGGTATCAATCAGAGATTCTACCCCTAGGCTATCATTGAACGGCAGAGAGAAAGGGAAATTTTAATGTTTTCTATGCGAAATACGTCAATGGCCCAAAGAGCTCAATTTCTTTATTTTAGGATATTACATCAAAAACATGTAAAAATGCTACACAAAGAATATTGCTCTACTTTTGTATTGAGTCCCCCTCTAAAATTGCATGTTACAATCATTGGAATTGCATTCTATTTGTTCCCATTTTACATGGATGGATGGATATATATATATATATATATATATAATGTGTGTGTGTGTGTGAGATTAAAACAAAAACTTGTTAAAGATTGCTACACAATAGCTCTCATATTTCAGCACTAAAGTTGTGTCTCTTAAGGTGATGGTAAATAACTGATGGCTCACCAGTTATTTTAATCTCATATAATTAATAACATTAAGCTCTGCTCTGTATTGAGCCCTTTTTTAAAATTTAAATGCTGACAGTGGGATTATACTCCATTTGTTCTTATCCCATACCTGGAGATATATATATATATATATATATATATATATATATATATATATATATATTTGAATAAAACAGACCACTTTAAGGTTCCATGTAATAAATTATTTCACTACAGCCCTTTTAAAGGGCTCTGGATCATCAGACTTTACTTCCAAAGGTTGAAATGAAAACAAAAACAAAAAAACAAACATATTTGCTCTGAATTTACATTGAGCTCTCCGGATATCATCCTCCTTGGGTCTACCCATACGGATTACCTAGTTTTGCATAAACTATATATATATATATATAATTCTGCTTGTCTACCCCCTCTGTTAGTAAGTTGGTTAGCATACATGTTACATACTGTAATAGCTTGCTTCTTTTTGGTATAGCAACAATAGACAGAGTAACTCCCTAACCTTTTTGTTTACTTCCAGCTAACCTCACTCTGGGGGTACAGCCATTAACCTACATTGAAGTCTTGCGGTGAGTAACTACTTATTTCATTCCCTGCCACTGCATCAGATAATTAATGGACCATTCTGTTTTGATTGAAACAAAAAAGATGGATGAAAAGATATATCTTTGAGATACTGTTTGGTTTTAGCAAATGAATGAATGCAAAAAAGTAACAAGTGATAATGCTCTCATACATTTAATGTTTGCTTCATTGAAATAGAAAACCTTATTAACCATTACCACGCTAATTTCTTTCTAAAATTGTTTCCCCTGCCACTGTTTTTTTTTTAGGGTGCAAAGACATGAATACCTACTGTTTTAAAATTGTTATAACTTTCTTTGTATTGTGCATATAGATTTTAATTCTTGTACACTTCAACCAATTCACTGTCAATATCCACTCAAGTAAAGACTTCAAAAGCATCATCGGAGTCCTAATCAAAGAAAAACGCCTGAATAAAGGCTTTGTTGGATATTGACACAGCCATTTTTGTTTACAAAAAATCGTGAATTAACGTGGGTTTAATCGGTTTTACACCTTGTGTAGAGTCTAGAATTTAAAATGGCATTGGAAAATGGAAGTTTAATCTTCTTCCAAAGCAGTAGTAGGCAATTTCCATCTTAGAATACTGGAAATGACAGTTGACAAGTGTTATATTTATAGCATCTGTCTCAAGGCAAAAGAATGTGCCTAGAGCAGCAAAGGGAGAGAATTCATTGGCAATAGTTTTCACCTGCAGTGTGGTAAAGGTTAATTTCAAATTTTTTCCTTTTTATCGTCTTACTTCTTTAAATAATGACCTGCATTCATGCTCATGATTGTTACTACAATACTTTGTTAAAGTGATTAAGCTCAAATATTTAACGATGCAGTAGAGTTATTTTTTTCATTCCATATTCATTCCCTGTGCCTTTTCTATAAATACTTCCATGTTAATTGTTCTCATGGGCTTTCCTCTTTGGTACCTCTACTTTACGAATTTAAGTGCAATGATAGATTGGCAGCTAAGTCTCATCATTTTACAATTGAAATTGATAGATATATCAATAAGTTCTTTGCTAATAGTTTCTTTTCTTGCACTTCTCGCTTGTGGAACTCTTTTCTGATATCATTTCCCTGTCAACTTTGATGTTCAAAAATTTAAATGTAATGTCACTCATTATCTTTTGTTGTCTTAATTCCTATTCTTTTATTGTTCTCTATCTTTAATGTTTTTCTTTCTCACTCAGTAACGCATTGTGTCTTAGTGGCTTTATTGCCTTGTTTGGGGTGAAATGATTTTTTAAAAAATGGGCACAATGTTTCGGCCATGTATACTAGTTGTCCATTATTTTGACTGGTATAGAATATAAATGTTGATTATTGTATCATTTTCTAACATAGTTTCCCTGTGTCTTTTCTATAAATATTTTTATGATAATTATAACCGTACATTCTATGTTAACAGTTTCTTTTTTTCACTCATGGAACGTTCTTCGAGCTTCTTGCTTTCCAATCAATTTTGATTTTCAAAAATATAACTGCAATGTCAATCAGTAATGTCTGTCTACTTAATTCCTGTTCTTTTATTGTTCTCTCTCTTTCTCCTTGCACACTCAGTCAGCCCCCTTGAGTCTTAGTGACTTTATTGTCTTGCTTGGGATTAAGTGATTAAAAAAAAGAAAATTCAAATCTTAATGTCGTGGAACTCACAAGGAGCTTTATTCAATCATTAACTTAGGAATTATGATTCATCAGAAAATTTGAATTGGGAAACTGAAATTAACACAGGCATATATATATATATATATATATACACACACACACACATTATGAAATGGACAAAGTTTATACATTCTTTCTTTTATAGATACAAAATATTTTCAGGTCAGTAAATGTTGTTTAATAATGTTTATTATAAACAGAGCATTTACTTAAATATTTGTATCTATAAAAAGAATGTATAAACATAAAAATGTCTTAAAATAATTGTCGGACTTTGTGCATTTCATAATGTGTGACATCATTTGTTTACATTTGGATACGCATTGAGCAGATATGAATGTATGTGAGAGAATCATGGAAGATTGTAGTTTAAAACAGTAAAATCGACCTTTAACTAAACGCTCCTCTGTGGCGAAATCGGTAAAAGCACGTCAGACTATATGACGGTTCAAAGATAGGATACAGGTTTGATTCCTGTAGGAGGACGCATATTTTCCTGGTTGTAGTTTAAGGGGTCTTCTTGAGCGGACAATCTCAAAAATATTGATAAAGATTGGTCACATTGATTGTGCAAATCAAAGTAATTGTATGATAAATTGTGAGTTGAACGGACTAAGTTGTGAATTTACCAATCTCAAACAAAATCAGATATCGACTGGAAATGCTATCATTACACAAGAAAATGAATGGCTTCCTTAGAAAGCCAAAATACTAAATTAAAAACCAAATCAAAAAATATGGTATCAAGAAGAAAAAAAATGGAACTAATACCGAAACATAAATTGCCAAACTGCCCAACTCTAATTATGATTATGATCAATAAAGGTGTTTTTTACATGTTTTTATGAAAACCTCGATGATGCATAACTTCTGGGACACCCTGTATCTGATCCACTTTAGCTACCGAAACTGTGTCACCTGCCCTGGTTGGCGGCTTACAAGGGTAAGGTATTGCACGTGCTTTCACACATTGTATAAAAAATATTTCAATAAAATCTCTAAATGTATGTATTTATTTGTACACATAAACCTAACTTATCTAGGACTGATAAAAATGTTATCTTATCTGGGTACTGTCCCTGTCCCCAGCTGCGTTGTTAGCGTCTGAGAATGTCTTCCAGATAGGGAAGTGTCATGTAGGTTGAAGTTTTGAATATTTGTGGAGTAATTGACTATGTTTAAGTGTAATTGATAAAATGCTCAACAAACAGAATTGGCAAAGTTCTCCAAAAAACAATAAGAAAAGGAAGAATGAGAAGAGAGCAAAATAATATCAAGCAAACAAAAGTGTGTGTGTGTGTGTGTGTATATATATATATATATATATATATATATATATATACAAGTGTAAGGTAGATTAATTCCAATGTCCAAACATTATATTTTTAAGAAGAAGCAGTTATAATGCTGAAACATGATTGCAGCGATTTAAAACATTTTTGTTATAATTGTTAATATATACACACACACACACACACACACACACACACACACACTGGGCAAGGCAAAAGTCATGCCCCATAGGGATACTTTATTAAAAGTATAATTACACAGGAAAATTTTATTTACTATAATTTAATTCTTACATGTGTTGTTCAAAATTTCTTCCTTGATAAACAACTGATTTCAAATGATCCCACAGAAAAAAAATCAAAGAGTGTTAAGTTTGGTAACCAGTCAACAAGACCTCTTCAACCTATCCATTAACCCCTATGGTGCATGGCTTTAGGTAACCCTGTGTGTGTGTGTGTATATATATATATATATATATATATGCACATTTCATTGAAAACAATTTTGTACAATTTCTCATGCAATCTAATAATCTTTTTCTTTTTGAATGAAAAATTATATAAAAACTGTCTGAATGTTCTTTTTATCTGAGCGCTTTCGGCTATATATTTAACCACTTTCAAGGAATATATTTTAACTGTTAAAATAAGAAATAGTTTGTTGTATGTATGTTTTATAAGATGGTTTCATTTTTCAAAAATCATTTTTCAGTTTTTATATAATTTATCATCCGGAAAAAAAAAATTATTAGATCGCATGGGAAATTGTATAGAAAAGTAAATAAAAGCACCTTGTCTGTCATTTTCAATAAAATATGCATGAAAGGATTGCTGCCTAAATACACAAATATATATATATATATATGTGTGTGTGTGTGTATGTATGCATAGGTATGTATCAAAATTAGGCAAAGCAACAGTAATAGGGCAAAAAGTCCACAAAGTAAGAATTGTGCTTTTGCACAAAAGGGATTACAGCATTCTGACTTGAAGACAAAAAAGAAGAAAGATATGGTGGATCAAACTGGGAAGTGATCCTTTGGGGGGGGGGAAATCCCAGCATGCATCTGTAGTAATTGTCCATAAATTTGGTGAGGGGATTGTTCTTACCAGTCATTCCTCAGGATTGGAGCCAACATGAAGTAATGGTTAATGAGTTAACTTCAAGGATGATAGTTTGTTAGTGAATACAGTCCTTACTTAGTGTCCCCACTTGTTGACTTTGTGCCAGACTATTAACCTTGTAGAAATTGTCTATAAATTTTGGGAGGGGATGTTTTTAGCAATCATTCGCATTAGATTGGAATTAATAATATTGATATTATTTAAGCCTGACTAAGATCCTAATCTTTATGCTTACAAATCGAGATATTTCAGCTGGCATACACTGGCATTCTTCAGGAGTCTGTTGATCCAGGTAAACTTCAGGAAATTTTGAACTGAACACTTTATTCAGTTTATGAGGGTAGGTTGTTCTCATTTTGTAGTTCATGTCTAGGGATATCTCATTTTGGTTAGTTGTTTAGTTATTATCAGTCCTCTTCCCTCTTATCTGAATATATTCATAGTATCCAACCCTGGAATTGAACTCTGAATTATTAAGCTGCCAAATTCACTAATGACATAATAATTGTGAGCTCATTAGGAGAGTAGACTGGGCTTTCTAAGCTTGGATGGTAGCCAGTCTAAGACAAAGACAATTCTGAATGCAAAAAACTAAATAGAGAATACTTCAGTTTTAGAGAAATGTCAACAAAGCAAGCCTTGTATATCTGCAATAAGATCGATAAGCTATATTTTAGCAAGGCTGCCTGTATTGATGTAGGTATACTGTCTCCTCACTTCCCCACACCTATGTCTATGACAGCCCCAAAGCGACGTAAATTGGATGACCAATGATCATACAGCAACTGTGTGCCTCCCCAATATGGAGCAAAAGCAATCCACAAAATTTCAACTACCAATTCGTCCTGATGAACTCCACTGTTCATCAGGGTGAATTGGTAGTTGAAAGTCTGTGGATTCCAGCAAATGAAGAAAATGTGGAGAACCTGAAAAAATGGTTACTAGAACAATTTGCTAATTCAGCATTCAAGACTGATGGTCAATTCCCAGCCATGTCTGGTAAACCTGCACATATCCACCTAAAGGAGAGGGCAGTCCCTAAAGCTAAGCACGGACCTATACTAGTGCTATACCACTTTACCTCATGTGAGATATAGAAAACGGGTATGTTAAAACAAGTGCCGATTGGCACTCCTACAGCAGCTGGAGACCACTCCACTATCTTTCCAAAGAAGTCATAGCAATTCACAGATAATAAAGGAAAGGAATCTGGAGAAAGCAACGGGAAACTACTTTTCCATGAAGGAGATATGTCAAGAATTGCTTCCCACAATTCAGCGTTGCTCCTGAATTGTCATCCGTTGGCATACAGTCTTCGCTTCATGATGCTCCAAAGGTTTTTGATTGAGTTCAAATCCAGAGAATTTGCTGACCACTTCATTTTTCGAGGTCCATCGAAGCTTAACTGTTTCAAATATTCAGTAGTCTTGTGAGCAGCATGTGAGGGAGCATTATCTTGCATAAAAAAACAATGGCCCTTCTGAAGGCAACTCTTTGCCTTTTCATCCACAATTCAAGATGCTCCTTCATAAATTCTATGTATACATCCACAGTCATTTTGACACCATCTGGTACTCTCTATGGGCCCACTAATGTGTTTCCAATAATACCACCCCAGATCATTATGCCTCCACCACCTTGTTGGTGTCTCAAACACTGATGGCGATTTTGTCCATTCATTACCCAGCCTTTGCACCATCTATCTGGCCCAACAAGTGTTGTTTGAGTTTTGTCTGTGAACAAAACATTAGAGAAGTCAATCTTCATATTGTCCTTGGCCCATTTCAGTTGATTTTGAATGTGATTTCTCGTCAACGGAGGCTTCGATACAAGTTTGACTGTTGTTGCTATTTCCCTCAAATACCGACACCGAGTACTTTTAGACACAGTAGGATCCCCAATACGACTGCAAAGCTCTTGACTGGTAAGTCCAGAGTTCTTCGTGGCCGCTCGTTTAAGTCGTG